>VWZY01009603.1:528370-566496 GCA_013399075.1 Chloroceryle aenea
TTTTTCTGTACTTGTTTTTGGCACTGAGGTGCTTCAAATTCTGAACTGGAGGTGTAAATTTTCAACATGTCACTTCACTGCAGTTCTTCCAGTGAATGCTCACTGTCTTTTTTTCCATCAGCTTCATTGTTTTAACACTCTCCTCACTAGTATGTGGAGAGGTGTCTGTATGTAACCTGGGACCTCGACAAGGAACCAATCTAAAAAAGCAGATGGAAGGACTGAAAAAAAAATTATTATTTGCAGATTGAATTAGAGAAAGTAATGTGATATTAAAATTAATTCTCCAATAGGAATGATAGGAAATTGCAGAATGTTTAATATGGAAGAAAACAAAACTTTGAGGTACTGCAAATGTATGTAGCATGACTGGAATTTAGGTGGATAATACAAGGTAGAAAAAAAAAGTGAATCTGGACTATTCTTATTACAGCAGGATTTTTATTATTTTTTCTTTCAGAAAACAAATGCACAGAAAGCTATCCCATCTGTGCTTTATTTCACATGATGATTTATTTAGAAAAACCTTGTGTTATATGGCACAGAGGAAAATGAGGTTAATAGTGCTTGGGTTCCTCCAGCCTCTTCACCCAGGCCTGCTGCTCAGAGGAGTAGGGTCTTGCAGCAGGGCTGCTGGTCCTCCCCTCCAAAAAGCCTGGAAAAAGGACTCTGCCCACAGAGGCAGACAGGAAGCTTCATGCTCCTCACGAGGTCCTCCTTGTACTTCCAGCAACACTTGGATACCAGCTATCATTACTTATTAATAACTTTGCTTTATGCCAGCAATTTTCCCTTGATATATTGTATTTGCAAGTCCAATCAAGTACAGCACATGTTCTTTCTCTGTCTTGGCTAGAATTAGTTCATTTTGTACTTTGCTGACGCTGTCATTTTCCTGCACACTTTCACTGACTTGTGGCTCCTTCTTTGATACATTCTTCTTGCTTTCATTGCAGCAAATATAAATCATTCCTGGAAAAGCTTTCTTACCTGTTTATTGTATTAGTTTATCAGGGTTAATGCTTGCTGGTACAAATAACCCTTTGCAACTTTTAAGCTTCTCCTAGTTAAAGGATTTCAGTGGTGCCTTTTGAAGAACTATAGGGACTAAATATCTTAAATCCCCAAAGAATTTATTTATCAAAAATTTATGGGTTTGCTTTCATGGAAACCATTTCTTAATAAATGCAATCAAGTAGCTCATTGTCATCTTCACCAAATATTCCAGTTTTCATCCATTCATCGATTATTTCATAATATATGTCTTTTTAATAAGACATATATTTTCTCTTGCTTTTGTTATTATTTGTGCTTTCCAGACTTTGCAGTTTTCTATCTGTTCTAGTACTCATGTGGTATACATTGCAATTATCTTTTCTTCTATAAAATACATGAGTGTTTTTGAAGATATGTGTTTAAGATAAATTTCTACACAGCAGATATATTCCTGAATGGTCCCATGTGAACCATGAGTAAATAACTGAAAATTAGTATCTTTCTCATTATAAAATGAGAAAGCAAGGATTGCAATTACAATGAACTAAGGAAGCAGTAAGTTTGGTAAAATAGCAATCAATGAGGCTAAGATGATTTTGCTTCTGAAGCACAGCAATAAAATGAGATTTCAAACATATATGTGTGTATATCTCCACATTTTTGTCTCCTGCTATCCAAGGCAATTCATTAGGTTTCAGGCAAATCAAACTTGCCCTACTAGGAAAGCATGCTGCTTTTTTTGTTTTTTTCCCAAACAGTATAGTTTTTTAAGCAGCTACAATGACAACTGCAGAATGAAAGACAAGAGAATAAAGAAAGATACAGAAGGGAGGCTGTATAGGCATAATCTGGAAGGTTTCAAAAAGGTCTAGAGAGGACTTTCAATATTAGAGACAAGATAAAAAATAGTGTATCTTAATGCCACAAAACACTTAATTCTGAGATATATAAAATACTTCAGAAAATGTCAGTTTGATTAAAACTTTGGTTGAATATGAGGTAATATTTCCTTATCATTAATCATAATTATGATATGTTCATTTTAATCAGTTTATACATTAAAAGCATTAAGGCTTGAATCATATTGATTGTTTATTGAATTAAAGACTTCTTACACTAAAACATGTTTGCTGAAATATTCAAATCAGCAGAACATTCTTGTGGACATGTGTTATATGTTATCAAGAGAGGTTTTATAAGGACGGAGCTCCCACTGGTTCCTTTTGAGTAAGATAAACTATCCCAAGAAAAAGCATTCTTTGATAGTATAAATATGTCCAAGTTGGGACTTTTGTCAGTGCAGTTGTGTTAGTTGCTGAAGCTATGAGGGATATTTTCTCACACTCTCAAACAAGTTTCTGTGACAAAAGTTCTGATTAGTTCTCAGTCATTTCACGATTAAGGAAAAAAAAGCTTTGAAATCTAGGTGATCTTTCTCTGCCTATTCCAAGGAGGGTATAGGAGCATCTTTAAGCATCATCTACTTAATGAGATCCAGTTAATTAGCCAAGGGAAGCTTGGAGAGGGATTCAGCTGATCAACCACTAGATGTCAACTTCAGGCTGAACTGAATCATTCCCTGATCTCTGCAGACAGTACCAGGCCAGGGAATTTCAGTTGCTTAAACAAAGGTGTTTAGTATCATTGCGAATAATATAGACTGTCTTCGCACTAGCTGGTCATACAGTAATACAGAAAGCAGATCTGTAAAGAGAAACATACACGTGCTGTGGTCCCAGTGCCTGCACTGTGTACATGCATTCTGCAGGTTATACTTGATGCTAGTGCTTTGGTGGCCAAAGGACATCTTCTGTGTTAGTTTCAACAGAAAGGAGTATGATTTGTATGCTCTGAGATGGCTTCACATTCAAAATGATGCAAGGTAAATAGGAGCGATGTGGCTTACATCATATGTGCACTTCTGATCCAAACTCAAATTCTAATGTATAGGCAGGTCTAGTATATATTACTGAACTTTCAGCTGCTGTTCCAGAAGGGCACATGTCTCCTGTAGGTCCTGTTTAAAGTCTTCCAGACCTGTGTGAATGTTCTAGGTATCTTACTGAGTCCAAAGCTACAGAGAGCCCTTGAATTTAGTCAACCATATTGTAATCCTAATCTCCACTGTACATCCTGGGCATTTGTACATTAAATGTAGGCACCTATGTTAAGGTGTTGTCAATTACCCAGTCCTACCCAGTGACATTGATTGAAGTTAGAAAATTCATAGTCAGCCTTTGCTGTTGTTCAGAGTGAACTTTCTGTTGCAGCAACTGGAACTTTTTTTTTCCCCCATTTCTGACATTCCCAATTGTTTCTAAGTTCATTCTGTGCTCTAGTTTCATGTATCTAATTTTTCATTTATATTAATATTTGAGGAATATAATATTTATACATTTGGTCTTGGCATCCACTGAATGCTAATGACAGATAGATGTTCTCTCAGTCCCAGAAGTACCAGCAAAGAATTTTGTTAATTACACATTGCTTATCACATAAAATCTTAGAGAAGGATTTGGCCATGTATCAGATGCCTCTACCTCAACTGTAGAATTAAACTATGGAAGATTTCAGTGTGCTCTGTTTTCTGGTTTATTGTAGATCAATGTTTCTAGTTTCTGTAGCTGATAACCATGTGATCTTTGTTTTATCCATCATCTAGTAGCTGGACTCTGGAGTGAACTTCGGTAGTTAGTAATGGCTGGAGTTTAAGAGGGTTTCCTTCCCACAATTATAGTATTATTTTGTTCTTTATACAGATATTCTCAGAAACAGTAATGAAAAATAGGTTGGTGTAAAGGTAGCTGTGAAGACCACATCCACTATTAGCATTCCCAGTGTGGTATGTGTTCCCACAGTAGTATGAGGAAGAACACTCCTCAGCACCTATACTTACACAAAAGATACATATAGCCATAAAGGATGACACATAAAAGGTGACACAAATCTCTTAATGTAAATGATGAAAAGATGATGTGAATGCTAAATAACAAAATCAGAATGACAACAATGCCATCCAAACAATTACAATTTTGTTTTCTCATTTTCTTTTCTTTATGTATTCCACAACATTCACAGCCATGGGAAAAATCCATCTTCAGGCAGAATGACTACTGTAAGATGAGCTGAATTGTTAAGAGAAACCCAAAATAGTCAATGATGCCTAGGTAACACGTCTGGGGAGAATTCAGCTGAGGGCCAACCAGCCACAAACTGGTCTGAGACTTCTTCAGAACACTGAATCAAAGTGGCTATTCCATTTTACAGTCCATTAATTAATTGCTGCTTTTTTCCTCATCTCTTCATAGTATTGAAGGTATAACCCATACTTCTTTTAATTTCCAGCGTATTTTAGCTATCACATCAAACTGCTACTAAAAATGAAGTGTAAGAATACTTTGCACACAGCCTAACACAATCAAGTATCTCCTGAAATGACTCACTGAAAATAATATAAATACTTCCAGATTCTGGTGAATCTGAGTCATCTGGTCTACTAATTTATAAATATCATGGGTACCTTTTCTTGCTTTCATGCTGTCTCTAGTCATTACAGTTCATTAAGATCAGATGCATGTTGCTTTTCTCTGCCATTTGGTTTATTCAAGACATCAAGAAGACACAGGAGTGAGAGAGAAAATCATGAGAGCTTTTGTGTGGATATTGTTGCTAGGAAACCACGTTCTTTTTATTTCAGTGCATGGGACACTAGTGTCACTCTGAGTCTGACTTGCAGAAAGACAACTTCAGAGAAATTTATCAGGGATCAAAAACAGAATTAATGAAATCCTAGACTTCCATTATTAAAAAGAAAGAGTTATACAAACTACTTCCAAAGCAGCCATCATAACCTATGAATTTATTTCCTTTTTAAAAATGTGACTAGAATTTTGAAGGGAATGTTGAAGATGTGAGAAGCTTGTGGGTCTCTCCAGACATGTCTTAGATAATCTCCCATGCATTTTTCTGTACATACATCATTGTGGTACATCACCATTCAAAGAGAATGGAGGGTATCTGTCTGGAATGACAAGGAGTATGTCACACTATCCAGAACTGTCCTCTTCTGCCCTCATCTATCTGTGCAACCTCAGTTGTACCCTCATGTTCCTGAAAGGGTTTCCTGACTTAATCTAATCAATCTTCAACCATTCTGTTCTTTAAAGACCTTTGTAAACCACATTTCTTTTAAGAAAACTTTTATATGTATTTTGTCAAGAGCAATAATAATGCATTTAGAAATGGAAATCAGAACAAATGCAAATTCAGTCTAAAGCTATGAAATCTATATAATACATGAGAGATTTATGTCATTTAAGGCTCATTTGCCATTCTCATTTTGATCAGATCTTGAGAATTAAACTGTGCATAAAAAGAAGTTGAAGCAGCATCAGTAAAATCATTGTAAAAGTAAATTTTTTTCTTCATTCTTTAAGGGAAAGATTGACAGCAAAGAACAACTACAGAAAAGCAACCTGAGTGAGCTTTATCACTTTCAGTGCAGTACTTCCAAGCTGCAGCATCCCCCCCACCTCTCACTATGAGGAATGGGAGTATTCAGCCAGTGGCTGGATAAATAATATGTAAAGTGTCATTTTCAAGTTATATTATTTGTTAGATTCTGATTTATTCTTTCTCAAAATCAGTTATCTTAGCTATATACTTTTCTTTCTTTTGAGGGGATTGGATACAAAAAAAGGATGAATTAAGACTGATATTATACTTATATTATATTTAAAACAGCTCAGGACAGTCCTGTAACTGAAGTGCAAGAGAAAAGCTGTGCTGATAAGGTCTGAACTAGATAATACTATGTTTTTATTCTGTCTCTCATTTGTGATGTTCTAGTCATTAAAGCACCCAGATGAATGTTACTAAATAAATAATAAGTTTTGAGTGAACCTTTGGAACACTAAAAAGCATAAAACTTTTTAGGATGAGTGGGGATTGCATTTATTCCTAAATAAAACTAAGTAGGTTCCTAACATCAAAGTTTGCTGTCTTCACATTGGTTTTACCTTCTTACATTTCTTCTTTCCATTGCCCACTCAAAGTGAACACAAGAAGTAGAAGACATTTCTTCATGAAAAAATATCAGAATCAGGTTACAGTTTGACACAAATTTACGTGTTAAGACTTTTTCAGTCATTTTGTGAAAACTGTAGGTTTTTATCTGCACTTATTAATGTTTCATTGACATAGCACATTCTGAGCATAATCTATGAAGATGTCTTCATTAACAAGTAACATTAAACAGGTACAAACTGTACATCAGTGTAGCTTGCAGCAAGTCAAGGGGTTTAAAAATCTGATTCCAATCTTTCCTCCACTACAGCACATAGTATACAGCTATAACCAAATGTCCAAGTGTGTTCTGGGCTAGATAGGTGTACAACTAGATGAAAAAAAAAGTTGGATATAATCTATTATATACTTGATTATATAATTTATAAATACATACATATTCTAATACATGTTTTAATGTTTTTATTAAAATTATTATTTAAATAAATCATAGGTTATAAAAACCTGATAATTTTGTTAGCCTAACTAGAAGCCAAAATATCTAAGGAGTTTCTGTAATGTGGAATAAAAGCCTTGATAAGAATATAGCTCTTGCGTAAGCATTTGAAAAGAGATTATTAAAGTGAGTGTAAAGAATTATATTTACATCAGTTAAAAGTTAGATTAGTTGAAATTTGACTTGGTGCTTGCTTGATCAAGGCTGAAGGGTTTCAGTGGTCTGTGATGAATTCATTATATACTATATCATTTATTCTTCAGTTACAAAACTGTAGAAGTAGCCAGTATCACTTCATTTATCATTTTTACTCCAGTAGTTTGTCATGCAGTTGCTGTCAATAACAGGATGGAATCCATGCTTTATATATATATATGCATACTTCATTGTTTCATAAGGTTTGACATATGTCTTCTTCTTATGTAAACATTTGTACATCCAACTCTCTGAAGGTTTTTCAGTGATAAGGACCTACTAGGAGGTAAAATATTTCATAAAAATATTTGTCTGTGTTAGCCTGACAGTGTTAAGCTTGACTGATTTTATTCTCACAGCTCCTTCTGTGCAACAGAGCCCCACAGACATCTTTCTTATGCATCAATAGGTATAAAATGTATATAGAAATTGTGGTTTTCTGATAGGCAAGGACCATAACTTTCAGTACTTTTAGTGTGATTTTGACATGTGTTTAACTGAATCATATGCTACACAGTCTTAGAAACCAAAAAACCAAACATCTGTAAATAGATGCTTTATTGAGTGGAGGTGTAGGTGCAGATAATTGATTGAGAGACGCTTGCTTTATATGATCTAAGTAAATGATAATACATTGGGTTTTATGATGGAAGAATTAGTCTGGGGCACATTCATACAGGTCATGATTTTTTTCATCATTATTGGTGGCAGTTAAAAGGTATAAGAGCACGGCAAAACACATCACACACACTCCCTGAGTATGAGTTCCCACTCGGTTGTTAGGACAGTGATAATATAACTGTAGAGTGAAATATTAGGCCAGTAGGACCTGGGAGGTTACATCCTGGGAGGTATGAAGCTGCTTGAAGCTTTCCTGACTGTCTCTGTCCGGTTATGGTGCCTGCAGTTCAAGCAGGAAGGTGACAAATTGGAGAAGAGTTCATGAAAGATATTAAAGGACTATAAAACACAATTTATGTGGGATACTTAGACCTGAATCGGTTTGGCTTAGCAAAATAAAGCTGAAGGGGTGACTTTGTGAATACTTCTGCAGTGTTTGTAGAAACAGATACCAGAGAACAGATAGCTCCTCAGTTCCATATCCAAAGTATAACATGATCCCCTGTAACTTGAACCTGTTCATATTAGACATAAACCACATGGTTTTAGCAATGGAGGCAATTAATGAGATACCCGGGGTTGCCATGTATTAAATTTTTTAAACTAAGGTTAGATTTTTTTAAACTGAAAGGTAGGCAGCAATTCAAATGGCAATTAATTTAGGTTAGTTGACAGAAGGATGTGTCCATAAAAATACCATGCTATTTTACAGTCTGAGAACCTGGATATTATCCCCTCTTACCAATTAATAAAATTCCTATAGGAATATTTCATTGTGTTGGTACATCAGTTACAAGTGCCAGTAGCCAGGATGAGGTCAGATCTGAAGTCATCCCATGGCACGACTCCTTTCCAAAGGCAGGTCAGAAGTTGTAACTGCCTGGTGCAGTGGTGCTGCATAGCATCACAAATGAAGCTGTTTATTGCATCGTCCACATTCACAGCAGACAGGGCCATCTAATAATTTTGGTATTCACAGTGTACTGTCTCCAGTGTGACACTATAGTCCAGAAAGTTTTGTGCTTGAAGAGGTACTCTGAGTACGGTTAGGGGCTAGTACGATTAACAGGCATTGCCAGAAGGCACTGTGTGAGGTGCAGGCATGTCCCACACGGCTGTGATCAGCTTTTGGGCACTGCTGTGTGCCAGGAGCCTGCACAGGTGCGTTTACACCCAGGTCTGAGGCAGGCACTCTGCTTGGGTGTCACACGGCACATGGGCTGTGTGCATGTGAGATTTTGGCTGCTTAGCAACAGCATAATAGGGCTGTCCCAGAAGAGCACACCGTCTGTTTAGTCTATAAATGTAAAATGTCCATTAAAAAACTTTATAGTACATCCCCAAAAAACATTGGAACACTCGCTGCTTTTTTAAATTGAGAGGTATTTGGCATTATCAGTGCAGCACTTTTCCAACACAGCAGCAGTGCCAGAGGTTTGTGATAGACTCTAGCTGTGCAATTCATTGACCTCTTCATCCGCTGAAAACACTTCTCCATCTTTCCTGCTGTCCTTCCTGCCCCATTCCACTCTGTAGAAAGCATCATCAGCCAGGAAATTGATTCAGCCTAAATAAGTACCAAGGTTTTTAAAAATAAGGATTCACAGTGTATCAAAAACAACTGTAAGGTGCAAAGCACACATGAGCAAAAAGAGTTGTTTAAAAATTCTGGGTTTAATCTCAAATGTCTTCTTTTATAATATGTTTGCCGGTAAGCTGTAATCCAAGTTAAAAAGACAAAATATCAGGATGCAAGTATGTGTCATCTTATGGACAGATTTGCTAAAACACATGTGACTGGTATTCTGTTCTTTTTAACAAAGGTTCTCAGTTCAACAAATCTAACTGAAATTAAAATGTAATTAGCAGAATAATAAATATCTGCTATATTTTCTCATAGAATATAGTTCTGCATGTTAGCTTTTCAGTTTCATATAATAAAATGTCTGCAAATGTGAAAAAAAACAGAATAATATGTGGCTATTAGTGTATCTAGCATGCTATTCAGCTGGTGGGTGACATCTACATTGTCAATACTTTAGTTAGATTTAGCTGAAATGCTTCCATGAAGAAAGTTCTTCTGCAAAAGGAAAAATACTTTTTAAGGGAGTTAGGTATCTTATTTTTTCTTAAAAATACAGTCAAGTGATTAATCAGCATCATAATTTATGAAACATGTCACTTGGGTGAGAAAAACATCCATATTCATGGCAATCCATACTTCACTTTCTTCAAATAAAATCTCTGGTTGGATTTTGTCCAAAGGTCTCTAACCACTGTTTAAGTAGTTAATTCTGTTATAAAATTTTATCTCCTATAAGTACTCTTGCTGTTTAGTGAACAGAGAGACTGACATACGAGCAACCGAATTGCCCATGCCAAACCTCATTCCAAGATACAGGTACTAGCAAACTACTAGCACTAGGACAAGTACTAACATAATCAAGTGGTCTAGATTTTTTCTTTCACATTTAATACAGCTTTTACTTCCACTTAATACCACTGAGGTTTCTGGATTTCCAGTTATGCATGTCTGCAATGTAACCAGTGTATAACGTTCTTTCTTTTACAATCATCTGAAGGACATTTAGTTCTGTGTTTAGAAAACTTTCATGACTTCTAACCTGAAAAGTCTCTGTTTAATCCAGGCTTGCAAGAAACTAAAGAAGATTTAGAGACAGAGTAGAAAAGTCAGATGGTAAGGTAATACTAGAGCCAAAGAAGACTTAATGGGTTAAAAGGCACTTGCAACCTTTATTGCGAAGTGTTAGAGTTGAATTAATTATGTCAGTGTGGAAGCTGGATTTCACTCCTTTTTTGTGGTTTTGACAGACATCCTCCCCAGCACCAGCTGACCTGGTGAAGAACTGGCCATTTTGGCTGCTCGCTGTCACTCTCTCCCACCCCTCGCTTTCCCATAGTTCCAATTTACCTCCCAGCAGTTTGAACTTAACAGCCCTCTGGTCTGCTTCAGACAAAATCAGCTAGGAACACTCATGTGAAATGTCAATAAAGATGATGGTCCAGTAACGGAGTGACAGTGAGGGATGGGAGTCAGGTACTTCTACTACAACTTCCACTTGGATTTTGTTCCAAACTTGGAATGCTGCTACAATCCAAAAGCTATTTTGGGAACTTTACCCAAAAATAGGTCTTGCTAAGCAAGGTTAGTGAATATAGTGACAACGACATCTGTAAAAGCAGTAAATTTAGTTCTTCTGGACAGAAAATGTGCACAGAAATTCATTATTTCCAAAGAAAATGTAAAAACTTTGTAGTAGGGAGGCACTGATGAAGTATATGCTAACACTGCACTTTAACGGCACACAGCAGCGACTTTTAGAATCACTTTGAGTGACACTTTTAATGTGGGACATTCAGCTTAAAAATCTGAGCTGACAGTAGCTCTGTAAGTTTCTCCTTGCATCCCGCCCAGTAATCATTGATCTTGCCTTCTCTCTGAGGATCTCATTCTTGTGCATTCTCCACACCTATGTCACCTTTGATCTTCTGACACTGGGAACCATTAATAGCCAGGCTCCCCCCATTTACTTATTTTATAGTAGTAACTAAACATTCCTTTGATTTACTATAAATTTTTGGTTAGAAATATATGTAATGCCTGGCAAATCTGTAATTCTGTTAATTTTGCTGTTAAAGACATACTGATTCGAATTCAGCTAAACAAAACTGTCCACAGTACAATCAACACTCTTTAGAACCGAGCAGAATTTGACACAATAATAAACTATTACATTTGCAATTTTGACCCACCATAATTGTGTTCAGTGCAGACACGTTGGACCAAGTGCTAACTGACCATATTATGAACAAGCAATATGCTTTTTTAGAAAAAAGGAACTCAACTTTCTTGTCATTTGTAGGATTAAAGACACTGATTTCAGCAATGCTGTTCTGGATCTATGCCAGAGTAACAGAGTTCCTTGCTGTGTTTCATCTTAGGAAGGGATTGTTGGTATTGACCAAATAAATTATTCTTCAAGGGCCTCTGCGTAAGCTTATGGTGACCAAGTTAGGGACAAGCTAAGAAGTGCTTTCAAAACTCTCTCATGTCAGTGCATGAGAAATCTTGCCTGAGGATGACATTACTGCCATATCTGTATGTGTAAACATATGTAAACACATGTGCACACATCTGTCTGTGTACATTGCCATCCTTTCTGATGCTGAGAGGAGACATAGGTTACTCCATAGAGTATTCTTATCTTGTATGCTAGTTTCTAGTTTCTGTAGTGGACTATAGTTCTTGCTTTTGCGCACATTGTTTGCCCACAAACTCACAGACCAGCACTGGAGTACAAAAGGAATTTGTCCCTATCAACTATCTGAAGACTGACTCCTATGTCTAGTCCCAGTCATGTCTAGTCCTTCTTACCCTTCACTTTTTCATGGACATGAGTGTGACCTGTGGGTCTCAGAACCTTCAGCATCATGGTACTTCAAAGGCTCTGAGGGTATAAAGATCAGCTTTTGCACTCTGTGGCTCCAGCATATGAAGTAACTGTGCAACTGCAGCCTCATCACTGCCCTGTGTCATGAATTGTAGGCTCTTCTTTGCCTTTTATCCCAGAATCACAGATACAAATTAAAAGCAGTATCTTTATAGACAACTCCTGTTATGCCTCGGTGGGTACATTCTTTTCTTTTCCCCTCGCTGCTTGTCTGACACCTTTGTCTAAGTGATGACTCAAGCTCGTCCTCTGGCACTAATAGCCATATTTGTGTATGACCACTGCAGACAGATGCCCAGCAGTGAAAAGAACGGAGAAATATTGCTAGGAACTGAACTGGTAAGAATCCAACCTCTTTTGTAATAATGCATCCTACTTGTAAGAGGGAAAAGTGGCAGTGGCCTTTGGAAAATTTATAAGGCTTTTCCAGTCTAGGCAAGAATGATGAGGGAAAGGTTTTCTGCCTTTCCAGTGCAGTCATGTGTTCCTTGCTCCTTCTCCCCACCCCACACTTCTTTGCTACTTCTGTCAGTTCTTGTTCTGGTTTCTCCAGGTTCAAATCAGACCCCTGTTGCTTTCAAGCTCAGGTCAGCACTAGGCAAGTCATTGGGCATTACTGTTGCCAGGAGCAGCCAGTCCTCTCCCAGCTGCATGCTTGTACATTGACAGGGTCAGAGCATGATTGAGGGGTGAGAGATGCACAAAAACAGAGAAGGCTTGAAAATCTTTGAAGCTTTTTCTTAACTACTTTCACTCTGGCACAGGCTTCTGCCTTAGGGGGATGATCCAGTGGAATAGCAATTGACCTAAAGCTACTGCTCTGCCCACTCAAGCATGCAAGGAGGAGAATTTATCCCCAAAATGACCATATAAGGATAGCTGGGCTGCAATTAAATATTTGTAAAATATGTACCTTAACATTAAAAGAATGAGAACTCTCTTTTATTTTCTGAATGGAACTGTTTTTTTCTGAAATACTAAATGGTATACAGAAACAAAAAATGGAAAAATCCTGGTTGGTGAGACCTTTACCTCTTCTCTCATTTATTAGTAGTGGAAATAGAGTAGCTGTCCTAATTAAAAAGAACTTGCCCTTTCAAACCGTGGAGCTGGATTCTGATCCAAATGGCCTTGTAGAAAAGAAATTGCTGAATGAAGTAATTACTCCAATTAACATTTATGCTCCTAATGTTAACAATGTACTTTTAAAAAGAACCAGTAGCATAGGGACGCCTCCTTAAACCATCTTAATAGTCTGGTGAGAATACTGATTTTATCTGCACTTTGGTTATCAATTTAGACAGCTCTGCTAGGGGTGATTGCATTGTAAATCAGATATCTCAAGAAAGTCATTAATGAGCTAATGAACGATAGATGTTTGTAGTGATGGCACAGCTGATAATGCATATTTAGCCAAGTGGTGTACTTAAGTGGTCTGTGTTAGGTACTGAACATTCACCAGTAACTAAGTAATAATATATAAGCTATCCCTCAATCTGCTCCATGGTTTTATTTTCCAATACCCAGGATTAGCCCTGTTCCTCATGCTCTACATCCCTAAATCGTTTCTGTGATTCACAGAACTGTAGTTTGGAGCCCTGCATCTCTGTTTGACTATGTTTATATATTTCTTGTCTCCTGTACCATAAATCATAATGACAGCTTAATTGGTTTATATTCCTGAAGCCGTTTGAAATGTGAAGAGTTGCATAACTGTTCAAGGTTGTTATTAGTTTGTGACTCTTCCCAACGATTTTCTTTCCAGAATGAAAACTAAAGAGAAATTATTTGCCATTTACAAGCGTAAATACGGTGAATCCTGTCATAAACAATCACTCAAGTATTACCAGAAAAACCTCTTTGTTTCACAAAATTTCAGTTTTTAAATGTTTGAACTTTGTGTTTCTTTCATAACACAGTAAATCCATTAACTTCACTGGAACTATTTGAATTATGCTGTACAACCAGAGAATCAGATCTTTGATATCTGTGTCTGTGAGAGGGTATTTTCAGTGTGGAATGAATGTCATGGAAAATACAGGAATTCTGTAAAGATTTTGTTATAATTAAAATATTGGTGCATTTGATACACTTAGAATCTAAGATTATGACTTATTTATTTGACAGGAGGAAAGTGTATAGTTTGACCAGTTTTTAAAGCACAGTATTATTACACATTGGAAAATACCTTCATTCACAGACGCATATTTTAACTAAAGGATTTATATATACCAAACTGATTTTTTATTTTTTATTTTCATAGAGCATTATTGAGTGGAGACTAATGCTCTAGGCTTTCCTTAGGACCTGGCCAGCACTTAACATTACCAGAGAATTTTTATCAGGTGCAGTGTTCAAAAAATAAAGTCACACAGAGACAAATATTTGTGCATTTAATAATTCCCTCTGTTGCTTCCACTGGCTCACAGGGCAGAGTCAAGAGGTACCTGTGACAAAGTAGAAAAGTCTTTTAGCCTAGAACAGGATTTTAGGATCGGAAATTCACCAGGCAGGCAAAACAAGGACAGCCAACAAAAAGTAGCCTGGGGCAACACAGTGTGTCAATGAGAAAAAGAGATAAGAAACACTTGGACAGTTGTGCATGTTGGCTTGGATCTGTAATGACTGTGCAGACCACACATCAAAAAGATTTGGCTGTCCTTGACAGAGAACAAAAAAAGTTGGATATTGCCTTTTTATTTTTCCAATTTAAATTTTTTAGAGAGTCAACGTGGTGAATAACAATTCATTTACTCTACCTCTGTTTTTAATTATTTGTCTAACTGCCTTCAGCTAATTATTAGATGTCATCCTAGAGAGACAAAGTGAAAGCTCTCTTCACCTTTTAACAATGACTCTTTCTGCTGTTGATCACCTGGATCTGCAGCTCTCACTAGTGTAAATTCAATTTTTGTTGTATCTTTCTAGAGTAAATTAAGGGCAAAATTTGGACTATCAGCTCCAATAACACTTAATTCAGTCAGCACTGACAGCTGCTGTGATTCTGCAGTTCCGTGCATGCAGACATCTCCATGGCCTTGGGACAATGTGTCTAAATTCTGTCACAGTTGAGAAATGAGTGGGAAGTACCTACATCCCACAAAATTCTGCAGCAGTCCTATCCATGCTCAGAGAATGCAAAATATGAGTCATACATATGGCAAAATGCCCAGGCTCTCATGATGCTTTCCTGATAACCTCATGGCCACTTTCTTGGTAGCCTCGTGGCCAAGGCAAAGAGGCAGTGGAAGGTCAGTGTTTATTTAGTATTCCACCTTAGACTCCTAGAGAGTGCCTCAGCTACCAGATGAAGGTGACCCTCCATTCTTTGTCTTGGAAGCATGATACTGTGAAGCTTGTAATTCATGGGGCTTGAAGAAAGCAAGCCAGAAGTGGACTGTTTATATAGTTATGAGCAGGAAGACTCATCAAGTGTGGCTAAGTTCATTTGTTAGAAACTCCAGTACTAGCTCTTTCCATTCTCTGTTCTTCTAATAACATGTGATAAACTCACCCCAGGAAATATCAATTACATAATTTCCCAATATCTGTTATTTTGTTTCTAATCGGAAGTTTTTAAACCTTCTTTTTCTCCTGGCAGAAAGTTGTGTGACAACACAGGCAGGTTGTGATTTTTAGGTCTGAGGATTTCCTCATCATGCATCCTGTTGTAGTAATTGAGCTCTGGAGGAGCTAAAATTCCTGGTTATAGCACAAAAATTAATTGGTGGTAAAGTTATGGATTAACACTCCCATGAAAAAAGTAAAGCTCTTTATCTCTTTCATAGCGGGACCAAGATGGTAGACAGCAAATTGAGTAGAAAGCTTCCACGTTATAAAAAGATACTATACTGGCTTTGAGGAAAAATGGGAGCACAGAGTCTCCATTAAATGTTTAGTGCCAACTATTTAGGATTTAGAATATCTAATTACCTTAAAAGAGAATTCAACCCTGCTGATTTACATTAATATGGCAAAATAATATTCTTCTGTTGATGAAAACAGATTTTTTTCCCTTTTTTTTTGTTGTTGTTCTTTAGTTTTATTTTGTTTTTTAAAGTTTCTTTGTTCTTTTTGCTTTACCTTGAATTACCAGGAGTTTTTGAGAAGTATTTTTATTTATTCTGACAACTCCTTAAGGGAAGAACCAATAGGGAACATCTGTTTTATTCACATTGTGCAAGATGACTATCCAGGACAATCTACAGATGTCTTTTTACGCACATCAGGCAAGGATTCCCTGCATACCTCTCCAACTGGCAAGATAACTATCTCTGGTAGCAGGTTGAATAAACAAATATAAGAACTGATTGACTACAGGGATCTCTTTTTTTTTTTTCTCAAAAAAAAATCAAGTTGGAAGAAAATGCCAGATGAAATTAACAGTCTAGAATGCCTTCCTGAGGTTGTCAAGGAAGTTGGAGATGACAGTTTTCCAACTACAGTGCAGAGAAAATGCCTCCGTGAAATCTTATGTCTGTAAATGCAGCTTTTAAAAGAAGCCTAAATTCCTGTTAAAAAAAAAAAAGAAACACAGAACTGATCAAAACAGGGGTGGTGGCATTAATCCAGAATCTTGTCTCAGTTGAAAGATAGATCAGGCAGTTCTCAGGACTATAAGACCTCTACAATACACATTTTTCAGTAAACTTCACCTGGTCCCTGTTCACCTACACATGGCATTTTCACACAGATCTGTAAAAACTATGAACCCACATAACGTGTATGTAACCTCTCAAAAAAATATGGTATACTAACTGTATGTTTTTGAAAC
The DNA here is from genome assembly GCA_013399075.1 of Chloroceryle aenea. NCBI lineage: Eukaryota > Metazoa > Chordata > Aves > Coraciiformes > Cerylidae > Chloroceryle > Chloroceryle aenea. Next base: position 544,950 of record VWZY01009603.1, read on the forward strand.
TCATTGCCATTTTGAATTCAAAACTTGGATATGAAAAACTTAGGCAGTTCTACAGTTTAATTCATTTTGCATGCAGGTCCTTCCTCTCGCTGACCTTCAATTTATCATTTTTAATTTTATGTAAATTTACTTTCATCATATGCCTTTCTTTTTACCACCTTACTACATAAATATATTTGATCTTTACAACTGAAATATATTTGAGTTTTCTTATGGGAAGTTTTTAAATTTTTTTTGCTTTTCTTTTATTTATTTTTGCTTTTATCTTTTATTTATTTCTTTCCTTAACAAAGTCTGAACCAACACTGCATGTAGTAAAGTTCTTAGATATATTATTGGGTATTTGCAGTCATGTCATTCTATTCTTTCCATAAGCTGCCTTCCAGTTTACAGTTCTAGCTTTGTTTATTTAGCAGAAGGAAGCTGCTACTGTGCAGTTAGCTGTCTGCAGTGCTGCCTGTGTATCTCTAGAAAGGATACTCATTTTACAACCCAGTTTCCTGAATTTCATTTATTAATAATAAATTGAAGCTAACATGATGCTTTCCCATACACTTATATTTTTAAATTTTTATATTTAATCTGAAGCTGTTGATTGGACTAAAATAGAAAAAAAAAAAAAAAATTGCCTGTAAGTGTTCTTAATCGTTTGTGTTTCCTTTCCAGATCATTTTTAAGGTCTCAAAACCATGTAGGCACTACTGTCAAAAGTGAGGGTCTCTGCTACAAGCTGTTCTCTAATATGACAAAGGACTTTTCCTTCAACAAGAACCTTAGCAATAATGTATAAATTATATAAAATCACAGTTCAATGAAAGTTGGCAGTCTTACACTTTGTTAAGCTACATACCCTCTTACCATTTAGAGATCAAACATGATGACAAGTGATTACTCAAGGGCTGTATCCAGACAACAGTAACTGGCTCACAAGGAGACACATGTGCTGTGGGAAGAGGTATCTTGGTATCTCCGTTTAACTGTAGCAGAGTATACTGTTCAGGAATTGAATTGTGTGTCTTTTATGTGAAAGTAGAAGGTTCAGATTAACTGTGCCATTGCTTTTCAGAAGATAATGTCAGATGACAGAATTGCTTTAAAATGTGCATAATACTATAAAATAGTTACTAATGTATTTTTGAAGCTGTATTGTTGCTTAGTCTTCTTCCAATATTCTGCACTCATATCTCTGTGATGCTTGCTTGTGAAGTTCAAACGCCCTTTGTATTAGTTATTAATTCCTCTCTCTTTGTCCATGATTTTCCTCAAAAAAAGAGTAGCCTTTTAAAGAACTCGGATCTAGATTTTTCACTTCTGATATGCTATGCTCAGTATAAGATCAAAGCGTGGAAGTTAAAGGTCACTTCATATTTACTGGCAGCTGAGAGATCTGTGATGATGTGCTGTGTGTGCAGCACACTGCTGCATCTGATAAGCAGTCATGTCTCTTCTAGGCTGTTATCTATAATTGATTTGTTATACTTCTCAGAGAGAAATACAAACTTGAAGAATATTTGAAAGAAATAAGGTCAGGACCTTAATCTTTGAGGAATCTTAAAGTAAGCCTGTTCCCTCTCCATGGCCACCTCTACCTGAACTTAACACAGGATGGTTTATAGTTACTTTATCTGAAAGTATTTACACTTCAACTCATGTGATTCCCAGGTCTGACAGTAGAACTGTGAGAGATTTTGTGCTCAAGAGAGTTGTATCTGTTCACATGGTTTGGTCTTGGTAGGAATTAGAGGGATGATGAAAACCGTTCAGACAGTATCTGATTCTGTAAAGGTGAAATTGTTCTTTCTACTTGCTTCTTGTATATAGTCTTGCATATGTGCCTAAATTTACAAATGGGCTACTGCAAAGAGCTAAAATTAACAAAATCTAAAGAATGCAGAATAGTCATTGGATAAAACTACATTAGTACTTAAAAAAAAAAAAAAAAAAAAAGAAAAGAAAAAGGACTATGTTAGCTGAAAGAAAAAGCAGCTGTGTAAAATGGATCTATGGAAACACAGAAATTAAGAAAATGTAGGGGTCATAAATATGAGGTACACTAAAGCATGAAGTGACATCTCTGATGAAAATATTAAATGTTTAAGTAGATTTAACTTTGTATGCCTTACTTTGGGGTCTTCAAAATTTCTGAAGATCAGAATTATTTTAGGTCATCCTCTATGCAAATCTGATATACTATATCAGTACCTTAAGGTTACAAAAAATGACTCTCTGTTGATATTTATCTTCAAAAATACCAATTAAGAAATCAAAACAAACTCATACGTCCTGTCTGTTTAGAAAAGAGAGATTCTTACTGGGGGCAGTTAGCATCCAACAGTAAGAGAAGAGCAGGTCCGTCCTGTTGGAAGGTTTGACAGCCCGTCTGTCTCCATTCCTGTATTTGTGAATTTAGTAACTTCCTCTGCTATTGCATTCACTGTGGGCCAGAGTACTCTTGGGCAAAAATCCACAGCTATAATTAGTGATTTAATTTTAATGTAGATGAATAGACAATCCTGAAGCCAGTTATTAAAATGTCATTAGTTGACACAGAAGTTAGCATATCTGCCTAATGTCTGTTAGCAGAAGCTGCAGAGACGAACCCAAATGAGAATTCTGCCTGGGGAAGAGTTGAAGCAACACAAGGCATCAAAAATCTCCCTGCATCTGGGAAACAGCTGGACACCTCCTGCCAGAAAATGCTCAAATGTTTTTTGGGAATGACAGGCAAGAACTCTGACCCCTCTGTTCCAACAGAACCCTGAGATCTCTGGAAAATATTCCTTCTGAGTAGCTTTAGTCATAGCTAAAAAACAACACAGTTAGAAAATAGCAAGGGTGAAAAACAAGACCTTATAACAAGTAGCCCTGGGGATCTCTATAACCCACGAGTATGGAATTAGTTCTGTATATCATGTATAACTCATTCTGACAGTACTCCTGAAGTAAATAAATTTTAATTTGTATTTTTAATTCATACACTAATGTAAGAGCAAGGGTCTGAGAATTAAGCAATCTGTTTTCAAAGGCTTAGTTGGAAAAAGAAGAGCAAAGGCTTCTCTGGAATCTTCAGTCCCTGACTGAAAATAGAGATATTAGAAGTAGCTGCAAAGATCTTAGTAAAAGCATAACTTTGCTTGTAAATGTTTAAGAGGACATAACAGATGTTAAGAGCTTTTGTTGAAAGACATAATCACAAATCTGTATTTAGGAATTTTATTTTCCCTAAATCCTGAGAGACCTTTCCTGGCCTCTTTGCCATCTTAATGACAAAAGGTAATACATAAAAATAATACCAATGTATTATTTTTTATTATACTGAAGGATTTGGAAGCTTCATTTTTTAATTCCTCTTACTTTGGCACTACACTAAGAGTTCTGCAACTTCATCAAGCAGCATTGCAAAACCATCATGAAAATGTATGAAGCCAAGAACAAAATCTACTCACCCAACCTTACAGCAAAGATTAGAAAAGCCCTAATTATAGTATAGTCACCCGTCAAAATAAATTACTCAGTTTGAGTGGGTGAAAAGAAGTTTGCTAGGCTTTCATAAGGAGGTGGTAATTGTCTTGAATTTTGTTATAATCTATCACTAATTATATTTTAACAACGTCTATGTACAGTTTTCCTCTTCGGGAATTTTATAAGAACTTTGTAAGAATTTTGAGAGAGGGCTTTTTCACTTTGAAAATATTCTGCAGAACATGTTTCATGACATAGACAAGAACAAAAAGACATTTACAAGTGACCAAAAATGTTAGAATAAAATAATTTCATAAAAAGTTGCCAATTGATTTGACATACTTAGGTGGCAAAGTGGTGTATGGATACGACAACACAAAGAAATGAGAGCATGGTGATGCCACAGGGTTGGTTTCTGATGGTCTGCGCAGAGTTTACGTCCATCGAGCATGCCTTCCTGTATTCAACATCCATTGTACACAATACCAGATCATTCAAAGATGTCTGCGACTCATTCACCTGAGCTGTGTTGACCGTGAAAATTAACTGAAAGTTTGAGAGTCTACTAACCACGTGTGATTCTTCCCTGCTGGTTGTACTGCCAGTGTGTTTGGCCTGCCCTAAGCAATACCAAACCCACAGGATTTCTTCACGGCTGTCATTTGGAGGTTGACAGAAACCTACAATTAAATTTTCATTCAAAGAATACTCAATTCATGGACTCCAGACTGCAGCAGACTTGAACGTGACATCCCAGAGCTGGCAGACTGTAGGCCACTATAGATGGAGATACTGGTTTTAGATCTCCTTTCATTGTTTCTTCCAAAACCTATTTTTTGTTAGTTTTTTTGTAACACTTAGATGCCAACTTCATTGTAGAATAGAATCATAGAACAGTTGAAGGGTCGGAAGGGTTGGGTTGGAAGGGACCTTTAAAGGTCATCTAGTCCAATCACTCTTGCAATGAACAGGGACATCGACATCTTCAACTAGATTAGGTAGCTCAGAGTCCCATGCAACCTGAACTTGAACATCTCTAGGGATAGGGCATCTACCACCTCTCTGGGAAGCCAGTTCTAATGCTTTAACACTTTCATTGTAAAAAATTTCTTCTTTATGTCTAGTCTAAATCTACACTCTTTTAGTTTAAAACCATTAGCCTCTGTCCTATCACAACAGGACTCCAAAGTCCTTGTCCTCAGGACTGCCCTCAATCCCTTCGTCCTCCAGTCTTTACTGACACTGGAGGTTGCCCCTTGGCCTTGTTGAACCTCATGAGGTTCACATGGGCCCACTTTTTAACCTTGTCCAGGTCCCTCTAGATGGCATTCTGTCCTTCAGGTGTGTCAACCACACCACTCAACTTGGTCTGCAAACTTGCCAAGTGTGCACTTGATCCCACTGTGTGTGTCACTGATGAAGGTATTAAACAGCACTGGCCCCATTATGGACCCCCAAAGGACACAACTTGTCACTGATTTCCATCTGGACATTGTTTATAAACAGATCTAGACTATAAACAGATGCTCCTTGATGTATGCAATAGGCCTCTAGTCATAAACAAATGCAGCTATCATCTTTCAATAAAATCATAAACTCTTTAAAACAAATAAAATATTCACATTGGGTTTTTATTTAAAAGTTAAGCTAATTTCTGCCTACCTAAATCTCTGTACAACATTGTGATCTGTTATTTTTCCATATGTATTTCTTTGTGAGTTGTTAAAATATCAAATATAACTCTTTCATACAGACAACAGTTAGACTTCAGAGTACTTTGCCCTTACTTTATTATCACTAGTGACCACAAAAGCAATATGTAGAGAATTATCATTCGTCATAACATTTGAAGTTATGTTTGTAAAAACTGAAAAATAAGGTTCTTCTTTCATTTCTTACAATTGTGACTGACTCACACAATTCTGACTGATACTTCAGCAATTCAGAGCTCTATAAACAGTACAGACAGATCAATCTAAATGAGTATGCTGAATAAGCAGATGAAGGGATGTATTTGTAGCTGGATATTGTTTTATCCCACTCTAAAAATAAGCATGAAAAGGAATGTCTGTCTCATTCTGGGCTCAGAATCTGAGTCACACCATAGTTGGAAGTATTCATATTAAAAGCTTTTGGCTCTGGAACACCACTGTTTTTCTGTCTGATTGTTCATTCTTACTCTAATTTCCTAATTCCTAAGCACCACTTTTAACTTTCCATAATGCTTACATTTTTAAACTAGACTTTTTCATTTCTTAGATGAGATCAATGGAGTTTCAGGAGCCAAGGACTCTCCCAGCAATAACCCCTTCCTCTACACTGATGTTTCAGGCTGGCCAGTGCCAGGAGCTAAGGGACTGCAATTCAACAATGATGTGTAGAGTTCTACACCTGGGGAGGAACACCACCATGTACCAGCACAAGTTAGGGGTAGACCCACTAGAAGGCAGCTCCAGGGAGAGGGACCTTGGCATCCTGGTGGACGATAAGTTGTCCATGGAACAGCAAAGTGCCCTTGTGGCCAGGAGGGCCAATGGTATCCTCGGGTGCATAAAGCAGAGTGTAGCCAGCAGCTCAAGGGAGGTTCTCCTTCCCCTCTACTCTGCCCTAGTGAGACCACATATGTAGTATTGTGTTCAGTTCTGGTCTCCCCAGTTCAAGAGGGATGGGGTAATACTAGAGAGAGTCCAGCAGAGAGCTACAAAGATGATGAAGGTTCTGAAGAAGGTTTCTTCTCTGATGAGGAAAGGCTGAGAGCCCTGGGGCACTTCAGCCTGGAAAAGAGAAAACTGAGAGGGGATATTAGTGTTTACAAATATCTGAAGGGTGGGTGTCAGGTAGAAGGGGACAGTCTGTTTTCAGTTGTGCCCTGTGATAGGACAGGAGGTAGGAAGGTCAAACACAGGAAGGTGCATGTAGTTCAGTCTCTGCAGTGTAGGACAAAATGGAGCACATCATGGGAGACACATTTATAAACACATCTAGTAATCGGGATCACTACATGTTGAGCACATTGTTACAGTGACTATCAGTAGATTTGAGTCTTGTTATCATTTTAACATGATGATCCTTCTGCTTCTTTGCTACCACCCAAATGCTTTGTCATGTTTCTTCCTTAAGGTTTACCTTTTTTCAGGAAGCAAGTTAGGATGTATTGCTTCATCATCAACCACTTCATCGATAAAATAAAATTCTCACAGTAGTAAGACTTACCTCCTGACATTGGTGAGCTCAGGTTAAGGAAAAAAATACCTACTTTGTCCTCCTTGTTTTCTCCTTTTTGTGCTTCTTTTGACTTTCTGACTTCCTGATCTGGTCTCTATCATCAGTGTTAACCTCCCCAGTAATTTTGTCTGACTCCCTCTTTGCAGAGTCATGTAGACCATTTCATACAGCATATGGATGGCAAGGAATACTTGGTAATTTTAACTGTGCTATGGCTTGTAAGCCGTTTGGCAACAGAGTCAAATAGGTTGGGTTAGACAATCATCAGTGTTCAGCTGCGCTCTGAAATAGGCTGGGAGCACTAAGGCACTCAGGCACAGCAGCAAGATGGATTAAGCCGTAGTAGTTTTCTGCAATTAAATACGTGTTCTGCACTGCCTCTCTGCATGAAGGCTTTTAGTCGGGTCCAGCGCAAAGAGCTTAGCTTAAGCTCTGCTGGCTTAAACTGACCCCTCAACTTTTTTCTGGGGTGGCAGAGGAGCATGCACACATTTTTTAAGTACAACGTGGAGGCACTTGAGCAGCTGCATGGAGTCAAACCAAGGGAAACTGTAGCCCTGTACTTGCTACTACTGCCCCTTGGTAAATGTTAAGGAAAAAAAATAGAAGGACATGGAAAGCATGCAGAGATGCATTATATGCTCCACCAATCTGTATTGTATAGAACTCTTGATTCAGATTTCGTACCTTTATATTTAATAGGCTTTCATGATTTATTTTTTTTCCCCTAGGACTCTGTATAATTGCTTTTTGACTGTATTTATCATACTGGCAGCATCTAACAGTGAATGCCACTATTCTTTTATGCTGTGTGGAAAAAAAACAAAAACAAAAACAAAAAACCCACACTTCTTCTGCTTGTTTTAAACCTGCTAATTTCATTGGACATCCTCTTATTCTCATGTAGTGAGAAGCCAAGCATCCATTCATTTATTTTCTAGGCACTTTCCCAGGGATGTCTTGATTTTATACATATCTGCCATATCCCCTTCAGTTGTCCCCTTTCCAAGCTGAGAACTCAAAATCAATTTAAGCGGTTCCAAGTTTTAATTGCCCTTCTTTAGATCCCCGATGTAAATTTTCAGAGGCAAGTACTAGAATATTAGGCAGTATACAAAGGGAAGGTACTATGTGGTTTTGCATAGCGCAATAAAGGTGTTTTCTGTTTTGTGCTCCGTCTCTTTTTTTAAAGCTCCTAACTGCTGGTTTTTTTGATTGCCAATAGGGATTTATATTTTCTTTTAGGAAGATTTTTATTATTATTATTCATTGCTTTATTAATTTAAACACAATTGAAATTATTTGTTTGTGTTCTTTTTGTACTTACAGGAAGCTGAACATCATCACCTTATGATTAGTCTTACAATAGTAACATCTTTACCTCTGTTCTTTGTTCAGGAAAGATCAAAGGGCTGTTGTTATCAGAGATTTTTCAAACATTGTTGCAACATAAGTTATAGAATTTAAACATTTAATCTCTCTATTATGCCTAGATATGACAATTGCTAAGGCTTTGTGAGAGTCTCCCATTAGATCTAATGCTAATTTCTAAGGCTTATTCAAGTTATTTCAAGACATTGAGGAACTATTTTTGATAGGAGATACTTTGATTCTAGTTTTTCTTTAATGGAGCATTGTTCCTTCATTGCAATGTCTGGGTCTCTCATCCTATATATTTTTTCCTTTGGAACTGTGTGGTTTCATTATTTTTATGATGCATTGGATATGTCAATAGCTGTAGACCAGTTTCTTATTTTTGTTTGTATTGCTTGTTAATATATTTGAATAAAAGATGGATGCATGGATGAATGGATGGATTAATAATAATAATAATGCAAAACTCAGTTTAAAATCAATGGTTACTGGATTATAAAGAAAATTACATGTTAGAGGAGAGAAGTTGGAAATTATACTGCATTTTCAGTTTGAAACTAGAAGAGTAAAATTATCTTTGGCTCCTAATTCTGAATGAGCAGTATTGATTCTTATATTTTCAGACATGACATATCCATAGAATATTTTTTGTCTCAGTTGGAGTGAATAAGTGTTTAATATTCAAAAATAGAATGAGCATGTCCTTCATTTAAAAAATCTTCACTTCTATTCAGGATATTAGTATTACTGCTAATTATGACTGCTCTCAATTTTGTATGACAATGGCCAAACTAAGAACAAAGGAAAAGAGCCAAGGTAGTACACTTTTAGTTTCACCGTTTGTATCATACTTGTACTGTAAACCTGGGATTTGTATGCTTGTATTTATGAAATTAGTGATAATCATTGCATAATTCACAAGTTTTGTGAAGCTTATGACATGTGTGGTACTGATTAACTTTCAGACTGGTAAAATGGCTTAGATCAGGGAGGAATTTTTTCATTGAGGAACCCTTTCTTTAACATACATATAGTATTTCTGACATGTAAGTCTCACCTGTAACACACTCTTAAGGAAATACAAATGTAGACTTCCAACTGAGCACTACCTTCAAGTCTACCTTCAAGAGTACCTGGTTTCAGGTACTCTCAAAATACCCTGACCTGTCAGAGCTGAGAAGTTTGACTGTGACCAGATCTGATTTCAGCATGTTGTGAAGGTACAGTTTTGCAAGTGGATCAATGTTGACTTTCCTTCCCCTTTTAGACCCCAAATCCTGCTCCTCTGCTTTAACGCTGGGAGTCAGAGACCTTCTGTAGCCTAGAGGAGGGCAGGTCACAGGCAGCTATCCAAAGGCACAACTCATTGCCCTGCTGGTATCAGTGCTCTGTGTTAAACCGGCTGCCATCTCATAAGATCAAAAGAAAATCTTCATCAAGTCAGTTTTTCATTTTGCGATTCCTAAGCGCAGAGTGTGTATAAGGCCATTAAGCACAATAAATTTTTCTAGAGTATTACGATTACAGAAACATCTGTGATGAATACCATTTTGCTAAACCACTGTGAAAAATTCAGAGAGTATTCTGTAGTTGTAAGGCTGTTCAATTGCTTCCCTGTATTGAGGTGGTCATGTGTCTGAACCCTGTAATTCATTGAAAACACAAAGGAATACCAGAACTAGTAATACTTTTTACTTTGCCTGAAAAATGCATCTTATGATGGTTTACTGTGAAGTTATAACATATTTATTTATTTGTGTTACATTCATATGTGGTTAAAATAATTTTTGCCAGTTGCTACTATTATTTGAACACACAGGAACCCTAAATTGTGGCATAAGAACTAAATAATGGTCATATGGTCTACAGATATCTTCAGCAAACCAATATCCTTACATAGGTGCTTATTAATTTGTAAAAGTTTCTCAGAGCTGGACAGTATTTTCAGTTTCCAGTACTATCTGCTATAAATCTACTTGTGAGGCATCATCTTTACTGCCCTTCAATGCAAGTTCAGGTGAAAAAAAGATAACTCCATAATTACTGTGTTTTATCTTTATGTCTTACATTACACTTTGTGTTTGCTTCTAGAAATAGCTTGTTTGCTTGTTGGTGGGTTGTTTTGTTTTGTTTTTTTTTTAATATTATTTCATTATTATAATGTTTTGGGTTTAGCCATACTTTTTAAGACAAATTTGAGGCATCGGTAGGAAACCAGTTTTGAGACCAGATGTGCTAGAAATGCAAACAGACAGATATTGATAGATAAGATCAGACCATGGTCCATCTAATCTAATCATCCCGACAGAAATTAGATAATTCAGAGGAAGTTGCCAGAAATTTCATGAGGGACAAAACAGAGGGTAATCTGTCAGCCACCTTAATTCTTCTCAGAATTTCATAGTACTTTGAGATAATTTCAAGTCCTGAAGCAGAAGGTTTCAATTTCTTTTGAAAATATATTAGCATTAACTATACCAAATCTGGAGCTCATGAATAGCAAAAATGTGACAAGTATGAAAAACATGAGATATTGCAAGCATTACTGAAAATTACAGAACTCTGAATCATTGAACCATTATTTACTTTCTAAGCAGGTGAGAGAATTTGACGGAGTGAAAATTATATTACATAGTGAATAGCCAATACTTTTAAGGTCCCTTTGTTCCTTCAGAAATTCATATATTGTGGCATAAATGTCATAAAACTAATTTGTCCTAACTAACAGTTTGAAATAACAGCTCTGGTATGCTGCCCATTCATCAGGTATTTGGATGAGAGAACTGTCATCTTACCCTGTTAATGTTTCAGGAAGTGTTAATATGGTATTTACTTGTGAGCATGTTTTGACCACTAGTGCTACCACCAAGAAAATTAATTACTATTTCATGAAAGGTGAATATTTAACTACACATTAAACATCTTGAAGAATCGTGTTATTAGCTGATGAAACAGATCCTACCTCATATAATGCCATTAATCTAAGACAAAAGAAGAAACAGCATCATATGCATTTCTGCAAATTCATGTGTTATTCCTTTTCTTTCCAGACAACTATTACGGCACCCCGAAGCCTCCAGCAGAACCAGCTCCATTGCTGTTAAATGTAACAGATCAGATCCTCCCAGGTGCCACTCCTGGTGCAGAAGGAAAACGTAAAAGGAATAAGTCTGTGAGCAACATGGAGAAGACCGGTATTGAACCACCAGAGGAAGAAGAGGAAGAAAGACCTGTGCTGAATGGAAATGACGTGACAGTAACACCAGGTCCGTTCTTCCTTCTTACTTTGCAATGAATTTGTTATTCTCAGAGTCCTCAGTTACCTCCTTCTGCACTGAGAATATACATGTTCAGGTAAGGGTGTTCTTGCTAGACTGGAACCCAGGAGTTCTGAATAACAGGATTTCTTTGAAGCCTACAACGAATTACTTCACCTCCATTCTGGGGAGTCATCTCACCTCAGCTAACTTAAAGATAGCTGTCTCTGAACTACTCCCTTTGAACCCTCTTTATAGATGGAAGATAAAATTGCCTACTCTCTGAATACAGTTCATGTGACCTTTTTTAGATTTCTAGATTAGGAAATCAATCACAAGTGCCTACTTCTCTTCATTGAGTATAGAGGAAGTCTAGAGATCTGTAATTTGGTCAAATGAATCTAGACTGTTTCAGGTCTCCTTGTTCTCGAGTGGTGATACTCACAAGTGCTTATTACATTATGAAGTGAACTTCCCTAAAATAATATGAAACCTTAGCAATATTGCGGAAGACTAAAATGACCATATTAACGAGTTTGTGGCAGTGCTGATGAAACTTAGTTGGTAATACTATCAGGAAGGACTCTTTCCAGCAGTGCTCGAGAGCCTGCATAAAGATGAGAAAGATTGCAGATGTCTAGTCCTACAAGGCAGTTGTTATTTTATCCCTTGGATCATAGTTCTTCAGAAAAAGAGGAGCTCAAGATACTCACTGGTATCCTGAGTGAGAGCACTTTTCCCAAGAAGGTAATCAGCTTCCCCTTCAGTGGTTCAGCAAGTCATCATTTTGCAGTACTTATAATTTTTATTCTGAAATAGCATTTAAGCAACAGTTTTGTGTTGTTGTTGTTCAAGGAGGAAATTAAAGGATTTATACTTCTGTAATTCTCTGAGGAGTAGCTCTATGAATCCTTTTTGGTGAACATAAAAATTCAGAAACAAATTATTAACATGTAAGTCTGTAGTGACAATAATATGGATGAGAAAATGAAATGCATTATTGCAAGTTCTTGAAATGTATAGGACAATGTGAAACAAAAAATCCGTTACCTAATGTTCAAAGCACTGTAAAAAGGATTTTCATACTGCAGATTCTGTATATACTTTTATTTCTTCTACTGCGTTAGAAAGTATATTGTAGTGAATATCTTCCCATCGAGGACATGATTGCCATCAGCTTCCCTGTAGTTGTTGCCTAACATCACATGTAAGGGCAAATCCCTGTGCAGAGTCCACATACAAGGGGATCGCAGGGAGTGATAGGGTGAGAATGGATCTTGTTCTCCCCTCTTGGACTGCCAAAGGTCTGCAGCTTTTCTCCCTGGCCATTACCATTACATGCTGTACAAACCTTGCTCATCGCTACCACCCAACATTGCCTCTGTTGTCACTGTCCTGATAAGCAGGAAAGGATGAAGCCCAGAAACCCTTACATCAGCTCTGGCTCTGTTGCCAGGATACTTCCACAGAGAAAGAGGCAAAGGCAGAATTTTATATCTGATGTGTATTGCAGAACTCATTAGAAAGATCATTCATTGCAGTTACTTGAAATGTGCCACAAAATGGACCATTGCTGAGGAGCAATTTCCTGGGCAATGTGTTTCGGGTCAAACTGGCAAAAGGCAATGTTTACCTGTTTTTCTCCTTGCATTGTACACCTATAATTTGCTTCTTCCAGGCAAATTTTATTGAGTGGTGACGAGGCAGTACCCAAGAAACATGTTGTTGTGTTGCAACATGAAATACATGAGCATCAGTGTAATACAGCCCCCCTCCTCCCCCTCCTCACCCCCCACAAAGTAATTCCTGTAGGTGTGGCCAGCAGAACAAGCAGTGCCTGTGTTGGCTCTCATGGTTTCATAAGCAGGGTTTTGTTGTTCAGTTACACTGATTGAGGACTTAAGGGATTGTAGCAAAGCAGCTCTGTACATACATGCTGTGTTGCCTTTGTTGGGCAGTGTAGCTCCCACAGACCCTGTTACTGGAGTCATTTTCTTTGTGAGCTGACAAGAGTCTTAGCTACCTTTAAAATGTGTGTATTTGTAGTTTGTGTCTTTGAACCATCAGGAAACCCAGAATGTTAATTTTACTGTTTTTTAAAGTCTTGGTGGAGGAAGCAGTACAGTTTTTATGAAGAAGCAATGAAGGTAGGATATTGTTATTTCCAGTTCTTTTAGAAAGCATTTTCTATTCTAAATGCTTCAATTCTAATGGGAGTCTTTTGTTACGTACAGGTCTCTTGGGACATCTGAAACTTCGATACATTTTTTGTAGATGTTCAGCAACTTAACGGCTTATTAACTGCCAAAGGTATCAGTCTGCAACTCGAAGGATTGTTCTAACACTTAGGACTGCTAGATTGCAATAGTAACAAATATGAATCAAATGTACAGAATCTGAAGAAAATATCAGACTAATAAGTGACATTTTTAGTTGCAGAGATCTTTTTGATTTTTGTGTTATTTTTAGACCACTTTTTAGTGCCTGTCAAAGTAATCTGTGCATCTGTTGCGCTTTATTAATAGGGATAAATTTTTCATTTATTCAATTCCGCATACCTTGCTTTATAGGCCATCAGATTTCCCTCAGATAGTTATATGACAGACTGGAGACCTTCAACCATGATCCTTATTTGTCTTCTTGTTAATTTGTGCTGCTCAATGCATTTATGCTTTCTGGGTTTTGTCACCTGTCCTTCAACCCAGAACCAAGCAGAAATCCTTCTCTTTTCTTCAGGATTGTGCTTCTGATAATTTTAGATGCAGTACTCTCAGTCCTTCATCATGGATCAAGTTATCTCAGGATAAAATAGTATTAATTAGGAGATGGTATTTATCTTATCCAACATTAGTAAATTATATGCCTAAATGCCATACTTTTTGCTTGAACTACTTTTCCCTGCTCCCTTTACATAAAGAAAGAGGCAATTCCAAAGAGTAATAGGCCATAGCTGGTTTAGATACCCATTTTAGGAGATTACTTCTACAATCTAGAATGCTTAATTCAGCCTACAGAGGCACAGGAGTCTAGATGGCTAAATTTAAATGAAGAGCACTACTAATTCCCAAGCAGCATATGAGAGACATAATCTATAGGTGATCTGTTAGGATGGTCAAGTATATTTCTCTCATGTAATGCAATTGCCCACATTAGTGGACTTCTTCCTGCTGTAGGTTGGATCTCTGCCATTCACTGGTTTGTTTGAGACATCATGCACCTGAGAAGCCTAAGACTTCAACACCAGCAGTGCTGCAGGCTCCTGGCCCACACATAGATGCTTGGTGCAGTCTTGCCCTGCTGATGCGCTCTCAGGTAGGGTGTGCACTGGCCAAGCAGCTTCCAGCACATTCATCTGGCAGTTGACTGCTTGTACTGTGAATCTGCACGCCTTTGCTAGGAACCTGCTGCATTAGCCCATGGTGTAATGTAGTAGCCATGGCTTTGCAGATTTCCTTTCAAGGACCCATGTATCTGTATGCTGTAAATACACTGATGGTGTTGCTATCATGAGCATGCCCTTCACTGCCTGCTCCATAATATCTGTCTGGAGGAGACTAACTGAGATTTGTCCTTGGGTTTATAAAGAGCTCTTCCTTCTGAAGAAAAACAAGCAAACCAAAAAACCACAAAGAAAAAAAAAAAATGCCATGTTGGATGGGTTTGAGCAACCTGATCTAATGAAAGATGTCCCTGCCCATCACAGGATGATTGGAACTAGTTGATCATAAGGTTTCTTCCAACATAAACCATTCTATGATTCTATGACACTGCATTGAAATGAAAGATTTCTGTAAAAATGATACTTTTACAAAAGAGGTCAAAAGAGTTTTGGTCAAATTATGACCTGCTTGTCAGACATTGTTTTCACTGCTGCTGCTGTTGGTGTCTGCACGGAATTGTCAGTCTTCTTCAAAACCAACATCATGATTTGACACTGTGTTGGTCATGTCACACTTGCTTCACACTTCTGACTGATTAAGTCTTTTTGATCCAAACTCCAGAAAAAATACACTAACATTGAAAGAATGATTATGTATGTGCATTATTCTGACATTAGGTGAGCAATGATAAGTTGCACCCAGAGAATGGAAATCTGGCAGGCTCAAATTAATTGAGGCAGAAGATATGACATAAAGTTTTAAAATGATCATACCATGCCTTAGGTTAATGAAGCAAAGGCTGGAGTCCCAATGCTATCAATCACCATGCAGTAGTCCCAGGCAACAGGTTGAGCTTATTCTTTTATTATTGCACGTCAAAGACAGCCAGAGGCATGAAAATAACATACATGGCATCCTAGATCCATGAGATTGAAAAAAACCCCAAACCAACTAAAAATGGTATCCACTGATATTTTTGTTGTAGGTGTATCCTCTAAACTCAGTTTAACACAGCTAGGTCACAACCTATGACCTACAGAATACCCTGTGCTCCTCCAGTCTCCATGTCTCCTGTTTTCCTTCACCCACATCACCTCCTAGTTCTTACTGTGTTGGTAGTCAGTGGGAACAGACCATCCATGCAAAGAACCAAAACCCAAATGTGTCTGGAGTTCTGTGGGAAAAGGAGCATCTCAAAGGATGCAGAGTGATATTTTCATAAGAAAATAGATTCACATAGCTCTTCAAAAATGAGTTAAACTACTGTTGTATCCAACAGTTATTTAAAGTGGATGGACTGTTTCCTGGGCAGAATTTAACAAATTAGGCATTTAGATACAAAAAGGGTATAAAAAGCTGCATTATTTTATTTAAGAACTGCTAAAACCACTCCATAAATTACTCTTTAATAATATTTTCTTAATTTATTCTCTGCTGATATAGCTTAGGTCATCTGAGTTAGTTCTTCTGCAAGAAAAGAAAACATTTTCAAACTTTACTGAATGAATAATCTGCAGCTTTAAAATAAAGTGACAAGGTCCTCTTACATGTTTAGATGGTAAAATTCAAGAGTTAGACTGTAAATAATAGAAACAATTTTAGGTACAAGCAATAGCATTGATGAAGGTTGTAATTCTGAGACTATCATAACATAAATACCACTTATATTTAAAAAATAGTCACCATATTGTCTAAGAGCTGTACAGAGAATATGTCATATCAAGCAGTAATGTTTTAACTGATGGTAATTGAAGTTGGATGGTATTTGAAGAGAGATGAACTTACAGTATGTAATGATAAGTAGGTATTTTTAATATACAGATTATCTTGTTCTCAAAGTTCTTTGTATCCAACATGAGCAATATTTTCGTGGTGCTTTACTGGTGCCTGTTCTGTCACTTCCCAGGATGGTCTCTCTTGAGATATAGTGCTAAACTGCTTTTGAAAGCTCGACCATGTAATCTGTTTTGTAGGGAGACAACAGATCTAGTAGACTATTTCACTTGACAGAAAGTCAGATGATATTTTTTTCTTTTATTGACAAAAATACTTCTGGTCTCATATTATGGTACAATCTTAGGATCTTTTTTTTGCATCATATATTCTCTGAAGATAAGGTATTTGTGTTCACAGTGTGTTACTGTAGTATTTCAAACTTCATTTCTACATTTAAGTTACAGAATCACAGAACATTAGGGGTTGGAAGGGACCTCAAAAGATCATCTAGTCCAGCCACCCTGCCAGAGCAGGATCACCTAGATCAGGTCACACAGGAACATGTCCAGGTGGGTTTTGGAGGTCTTCAGAGAAGGAGTCTCCACCCCCTCACTGGGTAGCCTGTTCCAGGCTCTGTCACCCTCACTGTGAAAAAGTTTCTCCTTACATTTACATGGAACCTCTTATATTCCAGCTTGCACCCATTGCCCCTTGTCATATCATTGGACGTCACCGAGAAGAGCCTGGCTTCATCCTCCTGACACACATCCTTTACATATTTATAAAGATTAATGAGGTCACCCCTCAGTCTCCTCCCACCTAAAAAGACCCAAGCTTTTCCTCATTAGGGCGATGTTCCACTCTCTTAATCATCTTCGTGGCTCCTCTAGATTTAAACCAGAACCCTGTGGGGTTTTTTTTTGTTTTTGTTTTTTATCAAATCAATCATTATATATGAATATATATTAACAGAAAAAAAGCCAAGTATGAATGTCTACCTTACCTGAAGTACATGGATGATAGACACATACATGTTACTGTCATGAAGAGAAAGAAGATTACTTTGGTACGATTTATTCCTGAAAAAGCTTGACAATTCTATATCACCTTTGAGGAGCTTATATGTAGGTGGTTTGATTGCTGTTCCGAACATCCTTGTAGGAATTAAAAATAGAAAGGTGTGAAGTTACAGTTTCATGGGTCTCTCTCCTATTTTACAAAAAGACATAAAGGCTCAATTGAGAAAATTATTTCAGAGGGAACTTAGATGCTTGAAAATTAGGAATATAAAACTATCTAAAAACTTAAATCGTATATACTTTGCTGAAACTAGGATTGTGCCTGTTCTTCCTATATTTTTTCCTCTATGAAGTCTCAAAGGTGTCGCCATTACTAGGCATGAGGATGATTGATTGGTTTCCTTGGTAGCTCAAGTTTCATTTCATCAGGCTCTGGAACTGAGTTTTACCTGACCTGTTCTCTGCCCACTCTACTCCACATTCTTTAGCTCTATTGCTCATGTTAATTATGTTAGGCACTTAATCACAGGTATTCTTTCTGCAGTAGTGACCAAGGCAAAAAAAGAAACTAATTGCCTTAGTTTCTTTATGCGTCATATACTATTAACTTTCCTTCCTTCCCACATAGTGGACTGAGTCTACTTCTGGTCTACTCCTTGAGGCACTTACAGAAAATTTTCTTGTCATCTCTAAAGTCCCTAGACTGACCATTTGCTTTGCTATTAGAAGCCCATGTTGTTTTTCTGTGTTTGTCCTTGACCATTTAATCTAGTTTTCACCTTTTGTAAAATGCGATCTCAAGAAGTAGACCCTTGAAAAGTCATGGCTTAGTCAAAATGACCTCTGATTATACTTATTATTTTTCTTTTTCATTAGAACAATTTGTACTTCCATTCTTAGTATTATTTATTTAATATTTACAATCTTTCCTGAGCACCTTTTGCCTTACCATTTCTTGACATAACAAATTTTTTTAATTCTGTGAGTTTATTAAAATCTGGAGTTTTTAAGACCATTGTTGTTAATTTTTTTGTTGGTTTCTTTCTTCCTCTCTAAGCATCACAGATTATTTCACCCAAGTTGTCTTCCACACTCTACATGTTCCACACAAGTATCTACATAGTTCCAATGCATCTTCTAGACTACATTGTTGGCTACTTTTAAAAACATTTGTTTTCATACGAGGATAATGCACATTTAGTCTCCTAATATTGCACAGCTGGTCACTATTTAGGTGTTTTGGGGTGGTTTCTTGTCTTTTTTTCTTTGTGGTTTTCTTATGTTTGTGTTCAGCAAATGCTGTAACAAGTACTGTTAAATTCTACTGTACTTGCTTAGTGAAAGTATGTGTACTGGATTGTGGGAACTGATAGTGGTAGAGATACTTTTGGACACCACATTTTTTAATTTCAGACTTTAAGGAAAGTAAATTCAATAAAAAGTGAAAGATCAAGTACTGAAAAAGACATGGGAAGGGGGACTCCTTCCTGAATATATTCTTGGTCACAGTGACAAATAACCACATTGGCTATAGGAAGCATTTGGCACTGATTGTGGGAAAATAAGCCTCCCACAGATTATATCAGCAATTAAATCATAATCACTTTCTATACAGTTAATGTATTGCTATGAGTTGATGAATATCATATTGATTTCTTTGATGTATGGATATAGGTAAAGCAAATATTGGGGTTTTTTAATTGAAAAGGTTCTGTTGTCTTTAATAAAACAACAGGGTTAGTTGCTTTATGTGTGTATAGTTTGAAAAATTATGAAAGTTGAGAGATAAGACAGTAGAGCTGCTGGATGTGAAGCTGCTGCCTTCTCAGTGCTAACTGCTGGTCTGGAAGGACTCCTGGGACGAAGTGAGACAGAACTCTTTGGCTTCTTTCTTAGATCTTTATTAGTTTCTTGTTTCTGTTTGCTTTCATTTCTTTATTTTCTTTTATTGAGATCCAGATGAAATGCATCATCAGAGGGACCCTTGTGTAAATCCAACAGAATGTTTTTCTTTATTTCAAGACTTGCAGTTCATAGAATATTCCTTGGAGACTTGCAACTAATAAGTTATCCACCATTACCTTGGATATCCAAAACTTGTAATTTATCTTCTCTTGTAGAATCAAGTGAACATGAAGAGAAGAGTACAGGTGTCTCAGGTGAGGTATCTTCCACCCAACCTTGTCCTGCACCAGGATATATTCAGCCTGAAGAAGCAAAGGAGGATATGGATATAACAAAGCAGACTAAACCTGAAGAGAATGACGACTTGGGCCCACTGCCTGATAACTGGGAAATGGCTTATACAGAAAAGGGAGAAGTCTACTTCATTGAGTGAGTCTTATTTCTTCTCTTTCTAATAGTCGTATCGTATTTAACTGGGTGAGAAAATGGCTTGTATGGTGGAATGGATCATTTCACTCATTAAAACAGCAGGAATGTTCTGGCTGTTGAGGCTCCTGAGAGCTGGTGGCAATCCCTGCATTGTTGATTCACACTGAAGCATGTTATTTTTTAAGATAAGTACCTGGACTGCTTAGCACTTCGATGGCAGCATTTAAAGTTGTTTCTTCTGTTGAACAAAGGCTTTTCTGCTGTGCTAGTGTTTATGGGAAAGTAACACAAGCAGTGGGCTCTTCCTTCCTTATGTGGACAGAGGTAGAAATTGTTCAGCTTTTTGCCAGTTTAAAGAAAGAAAGATAGATGAGCTAGAAGCTAGCTAGTGAACAGTGGAGGAGGACCATGCTATATTTAGAAACAGTAAAATAAATGAGTGGACAATAAGGAGAATTAATTATATGTAGAAACCTTTTCCTCTAGGTAGACTATGCATATCTGTTGCTAGTTAGACAATTTGTTGAAAAAATGGATATTAAAGTTCTTTCTTCTCTAAGTGCTGCCATTAATACACATCACCAGAATAAGAACACAGCAAATGAGTGAGTTCATAGAGCATCATGTGCCACAAAAAAAAAGAGAAAGAAAAAAAATCTTTATCAGTAGAACACTACTACAGAGACAGCAGGAGCATTTATGTTTGCTTAAAAGAACTGCCTCAAACAATTTGGAGTGTTAGCTATTATTCTGATGATTAATAGATAAAAAATATCTGGTGGTGTCATGTCTGCTTTAAGTTCCTCATTTTATGTAACATTTTATTACTATCACATGTAGTGTAAACAATTTATAAGAATAAAGTTTGTGCATGTGATTTTTCATAAACACTGGGATCACTGCCTATAGTTTCCATCTTGTACAAGGCTGGAAAGAGCAGTAACTATTAAAACATAAGTGTCTTTGCTGAAAAGGGTGAAAATATTCTAGAAAAAAAGAATAATTATAGTAACTTTGCCCAAGCAGCAGAGAAGAACTAGGATGGCCTAAGGGCTAGCTCAAAACCTTGTTTCCTCCTTACTTCACTCCCAGATTTAATTTTTCTGCACATAGTAAATGCTTTGACAGAGAGCAGACTGAATTATGTGTCACTTTTATCTTGTATCAAAAACCTGTGATATGTTTGGGGGATGTGGGGTGGGATGATGTGTAGGTCACTAACACACTGAACTGTGGCAATGGTAAATTTTTCAGCAGGCAATTTAATAAAAAAATAAAATATACATTTTGTAACAAATACGGTGAATGAAAATAGTCCCATTGTTCTACAGAGCAGCCATTGCACTCCACAAATTCCTTTGATGTTACAGCTTACTTCCGTTCCTGGAAATGCTCTGGTTTACACTGCAGTTCTGACAATGCTCATCATTCACTTCCACTAAATGAATGTTATGTAAAGCAGAGAAATAAATCAGAGGTGCAGACTGGATAGAAAGACTGTTGTAAAGGCTCCTTGCCTTTGGGATTATATTCCTGCATAATGTAATTGAAAAAAAAAAAAAAGAAGCAGCAATTAGACATCTGTAAAAATACCAGATTATTTACTAGAATCTAGTAAAGGAAAAACTCGTTTGATCGTCTGAGCTTTCACATTACACAGTCTTCACAGGGTTAAGTAGGAATGCAATGCTGTGGGGATGCTGTTAAATTGCCTCTTTGTTTACAAGTCACTTTGGTTAATGGCATGAAGAGACTCCATTTGCTTTCAGAAAAAAAAAAA
>VWZY01009603.1:572780-583323 GCA_013399075.1 Chloroceryle aenea
GTTTCAGGCAAAGCTCTCTGTTCAGACAGGCCAGTCTCTTCCCGACTGGCTCATCTTTTGGCACACTGGGACAGCTGCTCCTGCACCTTTAAAACTACCTTCTTGAAGTGTATCGAGCTTTCCTGAATTCCTTTACCCTTCAGGACAGCCTCCCAAGGGACTTTGTCAATAAGTCTCCTGAACATGCCAAAGTCTACCTTCTGGAAGCCCAAGGTGGCAGTTTTACTGACCCCCCTCTTTACTTTGCCAAGAATTGAAAACTCTTAAAAATTATCACTGTGCCCAAGGCAGCCTCCAACCATTACTTCCCCAGCAAGTCCTCTGTTCACAAGCAGCAGGTCCAGAATGACAATTTCCCTCTTCGGCTTCCTCAACAAATCCTGGGAGGATTTAGGTTAGCTCAGTACTAATTATTTTATTGACTTTTGGCTACAATATTAAGGTTTAAAACTTTACTTTGTGACTTTTTAAAAAAAATATTTGTCAATTTGCAATAGACTTCAGGCCTGTAAGCAGTTTCTGTTTTGAATAGCAGGTAACAAATTATAATTAATTAAAAAATTACATATGTCCATAGCTGGTTGGAAGACTACCCTGACAAATAAACCTCCTGTGTAGGACAGAAGTAGACATGTATAAAAAAACACTATGCTGCAATAAAGGGCTTCTTATTTCCCTCTTTTACTGAGAGCAGCACAACAGTTTTCATTTCTGTCCTCATTGCAGGAGCATGTCTGTGTTGTGTACCTGGTTGCTAAGATGACTGAAGCAATCAGCACTGTGTAACACTGAAGAGGATATTGATGGTACTGTAGAGGTGTTAGAAGACAGGTTTGGTTGATTCTGCCTTCTTTCAGATAGTTTATTTTCAGAGCAGCAAAAGATTTTTTATCCACTGGAGCACCTGTCTGGAAGCACTTAAAGTCCCATTGCAAGATGTAGCATGTGTGTTTAGTATAGATAATAAAGAGGAGAGGCAGAGCAAGAGAGCAGGCATAGAGATGGGTGAGGAGGAGAGGGATGATTTTCAAAAGGTACTTTGCGCCTTGAGTTTTTTGTTATCAATAAAAGCTTTCTCAATGGGTTTGAGACACAGTAACTGGAAGAGGAGATTGAGTGCTGTAAGTGCTAATCTAGATGAGAGACCATCTTCATCCTCTTAAACTTCTCTGCAGATTGAAGGATCACTCTTCTCTTGAAAAAGCTTTTGACTTTTTGTTTACGATTTTGTTCAGAATGTCCACAGTGCAAACAAAAAAAAATGGAAGCCATCAGTTCTGGGTTTATGGAAGCCACATTTATACTGAAGGGAAGTGTAACCATTTGCTTGTTCTTGCTTTCAGGAAAAGCCTTGAAGCCTGTAATCCAACTAACTCACATTTTTAAAAAGTAATACTGAATTAGGCTTATTTTCAGATTGGCACCTGACTTTACAGATACCTGAAAACTCATTTCTCAGGTCTTTTCTAGAAATGTCATAAGGCTGTTTTCAGTGCTGGTGAATTGGCCTGTTCTGATGCATGGACTTGTGAGGGAAACACCGGCCAACTGACTTGAAACATAGTTGGCTTCTAGTACTGACTCTTGCCACTGGCTTTTTTGGTTGCTGTGGACAGTCAATGACTCTGTCACTCCATTTTCCCACCTTTAAAACAGGGGTGATGATTTTTATTCGCTTTGTGAAATGCTTTGAGATCCCCCTTGTACCACAGCAAACATTACTAATAGTAGTCATATATCATAGAATCATAGAAATGTCTGGGTTGGAAGGGAGCTCTAGAGGTCATCTAGTCCAACCCCCTGCTGACAGCAGGGACATCTTCAACTAGAGCAGGTTGCTCAGAGTCTTGTCAAGCCTCACCTTGAATGTCTCCAGGGATGGGGCCTCAAACACCTCCCTGGGCAACCTGTTCCAGTGTTCTACCACCCTCATGGTAAAGAACTTCTTCCTTACATCCNTCTCTGGTATATTGACAGTACCATTCGTTTGGTGTCCTCTGCAAACTTGCTGATGGTGCACATAGACATTAATCTTAAATCCAAAGAAAATACCAGTGAACCCTGCAACCAGTGAGGATTGTTCAGAAATTATTCAGAATTAGTATCTGGGAGAGAGTGGCTACCACAGGTGTACCCAAGCACACTCTGACCTCTGGCACTGCTAACAGAGTACCCATAGTAGTGTGGAGCTCAGCATGTGCTGCTGTCTGCACCCAAGAAGTTCAGTAGATACTGGAGTGATGGGCCCACACTGAGCTCCATACTGCTGCAGTGATGTTTTTGCCAGTATCTCCCCTAGTTAATTTAAGGCTAGCTCAAGTATGTCTGCACAAGCTGCAGTCAGGCTGTGACTGCGGTATAAAAATACACCCTACAGGAGACCACAAGCAGACAGAGCTTCAGAGAAAGCGTCTTAGTTACATTTGCAGTCAAGCATGGGTTGCTGTCATCATTTCACATTTGCTTTACCCTTGGATTATCATTCTTCATACTCTGCAAATATAGCCCTGCTCTCAAAGTAAGGCAAGGTTTCATTTATCCTCTTAACCTGTTGTGAAACATGTTCTAGAGTAAGACATGCTAAAAATAGGGATTTAAATGCCTCAACTTTCATTTTAGTTGCAACTTTATCCATACATAACTCTCATCTACCTTTTTTTCTGATCCAAAATGTAGAAGAAAATTAAACATTGTGACACTAATGCTGAGAAGTAGATAGTATCGCTCAAATGAAAAGAAAGCGAGGCAGAGGATAGGTTGTCTGCTGTGGACTAAACAGAGGGTCAAGGTGGTAGAATTAACTGGCTCTATCCATTTTTATTTCCCTAAGGGAAATGATGTTGGACCACAAGGACTGTGTCAATTATTCAGTAATTCACCAACTACTAGTCCATTTTTTGCCACATCCACTGTTTTTATATACCTTATACTAATATTTGTAAGAGAAGTCTTAAGTACACTATAAAATGACACAGCAAATTAATAATAAACTAAATAATTCAGTACTATATAAATTGTATGGAACAAGGATCCTACTAGGATGTATCAGATAAATAAAACATGGGTTAGAAGTGACTCTGAATGATGGTATTGTAGGAAAAGCATCTCAAAAAATAAAGGAGTAATGATCACATCCTTTTTTGGTTTATAGTCTTCCTTTCTTAACCTATTTAAAATGTTCAACTCTAAATTTATATAGTTGTGGGAAAGGTATACATTGAAAAGAACTGTTTTTAAGTCTTGCTAGCTATGCTGAGTATCAATTCATTTGGCAAAATATTCTCCCAGAAAACAGTTTGTGCCAATTCAACGCTATTTGATGGCTGATGCCTCAAAGATCTATTCTGAGTACAGAAAGGAGCCACATGATTCATTCAGCTTGTGCATATCTATTTTATCTTGATAGAAGGATTATATATGGAGAGATAAAGGTTTGTTAAACAAAGTACCATTAATCACTCTGTCCTGAAATGTAGACTTTGAAGGAACATGCTGTGATTCACATCACTTCTGATATGCCTTGCCAGTGCTGCTGGTGAGAAATAACAAACCTGTATTTATGAAAAGGACAGGTTTAAGATGAAAATAATTCTATCTGAAAACTGTGAGAATGCTACAGAATCCTGTCGCCTGCACTCGTTCAACGGGAGAACACTGTATTTGTAATAAATTCCTTTTGCTCTGGATGAGTTCTGCATTTTCAATGAGGTTAACTTGGCAACATTCGAGTTGATTTTAATAAAAATAGCTGCTTTGAGGACAGAGAGCTGAGGTTGCCAAATTTACAGCTGCCTTGCACAATTACTCTTACACCTCCTTCAGGGCTACTTAGAACCAGTAAGCAAATTAAGTGTATCGATTGCAATTTTGTTGGACTAACCCTTTTTTCTTAAGGAATAAACTTGATTTCTTTCAGTATGTGTCTGCTCAGAGTGATCTCTTTTCTTTTCAGCCATAACACAAAGACAACATCATGGCTGGATCCACGACTTGCGAAAAAGGCTAAACCTCCAGAAGAGTGCAAAGAAAATGGTAGGTTATTAAGTTTTCGTTGCTGCTCAGAGGGGATTTGCCTTTGTGTGTGTGTGTCTCTCTCAGTTCTTAGAAAAATCAGGCATTTGGGGGAATGATGAAAGGTGTTTAATTGCTGCTTTGGTTAGAAGCCATAAGTGATACCAGTTCTCAGTGTGCCATGTGTTTCTGCTTTTTATTTCCCTTTCTGATGCTATCCAAAGCTGAGGATCACAAGTGTGTTTTCTGCCTGTTCTGTGTGTGACTCTGGGACTGACCCTCTCCCTCATCTCCTACAGAGAACTTTGGTCTGCAGAACAGAATCCCTTTTCAGATTCTGAGCTTTTAATCTACAGGCGATTCAGTGCATAAGGGAAGCTAGCAGCACCGTGGAAATATGAATATTGTTTGATTTGTATTTAAAGGTACAGTGCTATGCTATTTAGTAGCCAATTTAAACTAAGTAGTGTCTTGATAATACAGGGTGTGGGAGGGAGAAAAGAGATTAGTGTCTGTCAGAGTTCAAAGCTGGTTTTGGGGGGTACTGCATTCTTAATGGTTTAAAATTTTAAAAGCAAAGATGCTGTTAAGGATGCTTAATGGAGCTGTAGCTGTTGTGCAGAAGAGATGATTGTATCGACAGATTCATAGATATGAAATAATACAGATCATACTGAACTATCCTATATAAAGTCTGTAAAATATTTTTTTCTCTGATAAATTTTCAGTAATGAAAATCATTTGATAAAGCTAAATCAGAATGTAGTGCAATAGATCTTTTTCTGAGGAGATTTGTTTTCATTGTTTTATAGTTCAGTGTCAGTTCAGTTATCTACTTAAGAAGTAATGTTTTCTAAAGACTGATGCTTATTTTATTATTGTGAGATAAAGAGAATTAAATGCATGCATGCTGTGAGCATTAATTCAAAGCATTTTTGATTATGTTAAACGTATTAATAGGTTTTTGTATACTTCATCTGATTTATTTTAAATTTTCCAAAATACATTTATTTATTTAATGTAAATACTATAAACAGAAAGTAAACTCAGTGCCGTTTTGAGTGATAAAGAAGTCACTGAGGAGTTTCAGTATGTAGGGAGTACAGGATCAATGGTTTGGTAAAGAATGTTCCTGGGCTGTTTTCTTGGGGGTTTGTTTATTGGGTTTTGTTGTGGTTTTTTTGTTTTGTTTTGTTGTGGTTTTTTTTTGTGTTTTGTTTTGTTTCGTTTGTTTGTTTGGGTTTTGTTTGTTTGTTTGATTTTTTTGGTTTTGGTTGGTTGGTTGGGTTTTTTTGTAAATAGCTTAATTCTAAAAAATTGTTATATTCCAAAAACCCCTTCCTTATTTCAGCAGTAATTCTGACGTTCTTTTCTGACATCAGAAATTACATGTCTGAATGATTTTGTGATGCTTATTCTGGCACTGACAGCGCTAGCTCCCAGAGTAAATTCTACACTGAATACAACAAAAGTGTGTTACTGAAAAAAAACAAGGGCACAGGAGTTTTGCATTCTAAATTTCTCACATTACTCGTATTTGCCTGCTCTTTAATTAATACTTGCGGAAAAAGCAGAAGAAAAATCCACCAGTAACTATGGAGTAGCATATCAAGGAGTTACTTGCAGAAAATGTGTTATCCTTTTTCTTTCCTGTTAGCTGTTGTATATTGAGATCACAACAAGCAGTAAAATATTTAAAAAAAAAAAAATAAAAAATCAACAAACCAAAGTATCTGAAACAATTTAAAATCAAGATCAGTGCATTGAAGAAACAGCATTATTTTGTAGCTATTGACTATGGGAGTATTGAATTGCTATAGTATGCTGGGTCATGTTCTTTTAAGGGTTGCTCAGCTCATTAATGCAAAGTACTTGAAGTGAAGCATAAAAGACATTAGGGAGAGATTTTCTGTTTTTACAGAGATTGTTCTTTCAACATCGTCTCTTTTCATATGGTTCTACACTTACTCAAAATGTTGGCTTTGTTTTTTGTTTTTTTTTTATTCTAATATCTGCAGAACATACAGTTCATAAAAATCACAATATGCCTTAAAATAACTGTACCTTGCCATTGAGGTCCAACACCAGGGACTTAGAGCACACAGGGATTAGATTTAGTGTCATATCAAGGATTAATTTCACATGCATTTTAGCTGTGGCTTGGTAGATGTTTTTTATGCCAAACATCTCTCCTGTTACACTTTATGATTTATTCTGGCACATTTTACTCAGAGATATAAAATTTTAGAAAGATATCAGTGTTTAGATAGGAAATGATACTTACCTGTCTTCTTTATTGCTATCTGCATAAGTTGTGTTTTTCACTGGCATTCATTTTGTCACATTTGGAACTTGTTTTGATTCTCTGAGATACATTATGATGTCCTTATCACCTATCAGATTCTGCTATCAGGTTTTCATTCTGAGCAACCCAACTTTTGAGTTCTCTGTTCAGTGCAAATCCTGCCAAATCTTCCTCCTTCATTCTGCGACCAGCTTGAAGTTTCCACACCAATGTCCAAACAGCATACAATATTTAAGTTCTGATGGTCTGGGCTAATGATATCGAGGGCCCCCTCCACTCCAGACATTTCCTCTCCTCCACTTTCAGCTCTTGAATACTCCTTCACCAGATACAGTTTCTTCATTTTCTCTGCCTTCTGTAAATGCAAATCCCAGTGCTTGCTCATTTCTCTTTGCAAAATCTGAACCAACCTTCCAGCACATCCCTCCTCTTGGAAAAATTTTCAAATGCCTTTGCCAAGAGATTGACAAGCTCTACCAAATCAAGCTTTATTTGCCTCTGTGCTGTGCACTCTGTCTGTTTTCCTTTAATGACACCCACTTTTCTAAAGCCCTTTGTAGGTCAGGAGGTTTTAAGGACTGATCTTTATTTCTAACTCTGTCATGGAACTTCTGGGTGAATTTCAGCAAATTACTTTGACTTTTGCTCTGTTCGATCTACTCAGATGGCAGGTCTTTCAAGCAAGAATTGCCTCTTACTCTCTGTTTGTATGGTGCCTGAGTTTCATAACAGCAATAAGCACAAATAGCTGGCAATTCTTCAGTAAGAAACTTCTGCACTTTTCTGATTTCCTCCAGAAAATCTTGACTTTATTGAAATTATTTGTGTTTTCTCTCCTGAAAATATGAATTAAATACTTGCAGTTTCTGAATTGGAATACTTCTTTTACAATATTTCTTTCTCCTTTTTTTTTTTTCCACATCAGAATTGGTTAACCAATTTTTATTATACAGTACTACAAAAATTATAGTTCTGCACCCCTTTTTTCTTTGAGCTATATTCCTTCATTGCTACATTTTCTGTGAAGTCATATTATATAGAAGACACAGGATTTGCATGATTAAAGGTATATTATGATAGTGGTCTACTAAGAGAGTGTGTTCTTTGGGAGAGAATATGGAAAAGACAGACAAGTCCCATGGATTAGTAAAAAATATGGTTTAATATTGAAAGGCAGTTCAGCCTTAATGACATAAAATAACTCAGGTTTTAGAAAGTTCATTTTTGGTTAAGAACTGTAGTAATTAAATTTTTCAATTTCTTTAATTCATTTTAGGGAACTTTCCATTCTGGAGAAAAATGAGCATTTACTTCTTTATCCAGTTTGGAGATCAAAGAGCTGTTGAAATTTCATGGGATCAGATACATCAAATTTCACTTATTTAATTACTACAATTTTCCCTTATTTTATTACTAATCTATCCCAACCAGTATTCTCCATCACTCTTTTCTGTCAAACCCTTTCTTTTCTGTCAAACTCCTTTCTCCTATCTCTTAGTTTTCAAATACAAGTAGGCTTAAGTCTATAAATAAAGCTTTGATTTCACCTAGCATTCATCTGTCATCTGTCTTTCCATCTCTTCTACACCCACCAACTTGACTGCAAAATATAGATGTTTATTTAGGGTGAGCTGAGTTGCTTTTCAACTTCATTGACTGTGAATGTCAGCTCTATCTTGACAATTAGAGGGCATATGTAAACACCTATATGTAGACGGACTACTACATTTAGGTGTCTTCATTTTGAACTGAACATCACTTTCCTGTCACATATTGTCAGGTTATCCTTTTCCCTATTCCTGCAGTCACAGGCAGCAGCTTCAGTGAGCTTGTTGCCATGCATTGCTTCAGGACTCCTCTTAATGCCAACAGTACACACTGTCCCTGTTTGAGCTAGAACAGGACTAATTCCATTCATTAATTTTACTTTTCAGCTTTGTCTTCTAAGTGACTGCACTTTATGAAGGTAACAGCATATTTTTGTAGACAGCGTAAGCTTCTAGAAGCAATAACACTCAATGTTTATAGTTACTACCAGGGATTGGTGTGCAGAAAGGCTCTTGCTTGTACTTGTTCCTATAGAAACCAAAGTCATCGCTGAATATTGTGTACTGTGTTGGGGGTCCAGTAAGTAAGAGCTTGCACCTGTGGGAAGGAGTGGACAGGACAGGTGACCATTAATTAACCAACAAGGTATTCCATCCCATATAGAACATAATCAGTATAAAGCTGAGAGATAACAAGGGTCAGACTCTCTTCCTCGATGGCCAGTGTCTGAGGAGGACTATGTCCATGGTTCTACCTTTGATCTCGATCTGTTCTTTCCTGTATCTAGTTCCCATCTGCTGCTGAGTCCAGTCTGAGACTTCCCCACTGCCTGTACCACAGCATCAGTGCTGACAGTAACATGATTGACATTGAGGGGTTGGGTTTGACATTGGCTTTGTATATATTTGTATATATTTCATTATTGATTAAAGCTGGTTTCTTTTCCAGTCCATAAGTGTCTCTCCCTTATTCCCTTTCTCTTCCCCATTGGGCTAACAAGAGAGCATCTGTCATTCACCTGGTGGCCAATCTAATCCTTGCCACACATATACCCTTGTCCTCTTCATCTTTCTCTCCTAGTTGAGCCCCTTACAATGTCTCCATTGGACTCCTTCCATCTTGAGTCCTCCAAGAGAATTCTCTTTTGGCTATCTGTAAAATCAAGGGAATAACAATCTCAGGATAGTCTCTCAGATGAATAAATAGGTCCACTTTTTCTTACCTTTTTCTGAAATTCTATGTAGTGCATTTTTAGCTGGACACATTTTCTGTGAGACATAGGAACAACTTTGTTAACTACGTTTTCACCTCTTCAAATGGTGCTGAGATTCAAGAAAAAAAAAAAATTGAACTGTTTTATATTACATTTTGTGAGTGCTTTAATGCTGAAAAATGCTTCTTTCTCAAGACCTTGCCATTTCACATACAGTCAGTCCTTCTTCATGTTCCTGCTCTAAGTTACTGTCCCACCTTTTTTACATGCTCTGTACTAATCCTGGAAATGACTGAAGCCTAACAATTAGGCTGCAGTCTTGACTATTTTGCCTTTTTCCAGCAGGTGCTCCTCCTCCCTAAGTCTGGTGGAAATTAAACTCATATTTTAGTGATAGAAGAAAGTTTATGTGGGCACCTCTGATATTATATTTCCACAAATGTAAGCAGGAATACAAAACAAATATTTTCTCAAATTTCACCAGACTTGGTTAAAATCAATAACTTTTCACAGTATCATTAGTTTGTTTCTTGCATGAAAGAAATAAAATCTAGGAATGGCTTTCTCATCTTCCTTACATGTAATGCATTTTAAATTTCTTGTTAACACTTCAAACCACAAATTGTGGAGGATTCTTAACTTCATCTGCCAGCAAAGAAATCCTTTACAATGAGATTCTATAGATTTATGAGGTGGTGAGGTAGTATTTTTATTATCATTATTGTAATTATCATTATTATTATGTCTGTCTGTAGACACTTCCTTTTAGTATGTTCAAGCCAGTCTATAGTTAAATGTATGTGTAACTCTATTCTACATTACAACTTAAAAGGAAATCACAAACATAATAAGAAATTGTAGTTGTTTATCTGATGCTTCACTATGCTATAGTAAGACATATCAACCCTTCATATTTTTGTTTTGTAGATTCATTTGGGCATAGGCATGCTGGTTTTGTGGGTAAAGGATTACTTCTTGACTCTCTTACACGTATTTCCACTGGAAATCAAGAGGTGAACTTTGATCTTATATGGATACCGTTTCTGGGTGGCAGTGCCCACTGAGGGCAACTTGTAGCAGATAAATACTTATCCAGAAATATGTTTTCATTTGGTTGAAATAGTAGAAGCCTTGAGTTTCAAACCAACATTTTTATCAGTTTAAGATACAAGGGAGTGTGGGACATTTTGGCTGATTGGGATAAATCAACAACAGAGATTTACATGTGGAAATGGAACAGGGCAGTGCTGTAAATGGGTAGAGGAGGATGGGGAGTGAAGAAGAAGTGCCCTACTCTGTTGAGTGGACAAAGCATTATCAGGACATCTTGCAACTTCGGATCAAGCCCCTGTTTCTGTTGAATGACAATTCTAGTCCTGTGTGATCCTGAGCACTGTGTCTCTCAACATGGTATTCTGCTCAATGCTTACTATGAATGTTTCTCTTCATAGCTTTTTTTTTTTTTT
>VWZY01009603.1:584294-636357 GCA_013399075.1 Chloroceryle aenea
AGCTTTTTTTTTTTTTTTTTGAAGTTGTCTCTGCAAACCAAATGAGCTTGTGCAGGCCATACACCTGCTAACCCTAGGGTATGATCCAGGGCAATGTATAATATGAGGTTTAGCAAGAGAAAGTGCAGAGTCCTACACTTTGTCCACAATAACCCCCTGCAACTCTGCGGACTTGGGGATGAGTGGCTGGAGAGAAGCCTGTCAGAGAGGGACCTGGGAGTNATTCTGTGATTTATCTTTGAGACATCTGTGTCTCAGTTAAATTTAGTTGAAAATTAGCAATTGATTCAGACTGTAACAGAAATGGTGAACAGACAGTATGAAACCATAAAGTTAATTTCCCGAAGAAGCCAAAGTAGAAAGCGATACTATCTTCAGAAAAGTAGGTTTGTTTCTTCATGAAAACAAGATTTCCTAAAGTTATACGTCATGACTGATACCTGAAGCTAAGTGACAGTTACATTGTGTGTTAAATGGTATAATTTGTTCCACTATATTCAAGTGTCTACCAGCATTACTATTTTAAACCTTGTTTCCAAGGAATCATATTTGCTGTTGGAAATATGATGAGGTGAGTCTCTTTTTTAAGACTTCGTACCAGCATAGCTTAATTTCGTTCAAATGCTGGAATGTTGCTGGTTATTAAACAGGTCACCATATAAAATAATGTTTTTATGTAGAATGAGACATGACTATATGCAAAGAGACCTTTACTTTTTTTTTTATTAGCAGTTTGTATGTCCATTTTCTCAGGAAAGCTGAAAAATTGGAGAGAATTTTAGCTTAAAGTTAATTTATTAAATTAAAAATTTAATTAATCTTTGTTGTCTTTTATCATTCCTGTTGGCTTCAGTTAATAAAAAAAAAGCTGCTAGCCACATTGAAAAAATCTTTCTGCTATCCACCTTTCCATCTCACGTGAAATTTCAAAAATATTTAGAATGGGTTTAACGCTTCTTCACTGAAGATATTTGGAGGCTGAAGACTAAATGCTAGTTAATATTTTCCATGAAAAATATGGATATGTTAATATGGATGTGTTAAATGCTTTCAAATGGGTAAGGAAGAGTCATACATAGTCATGATGCATAGGAAATGGCCAACAAGGTGCTCTCTCTGTGACGGGAAAAGCAAAGAATTCCCCATTGCAGCTGATGTGGGCACCTAACAGGCACTTGCTGCAACATCTGATATGTGGTGACCCAGTACCTGCAAGGGAATCCAGATCCCTGTGCAGGGGTTGTATTTGTGGTTATGGAATAGACTACAGAATGACAAGACAGAAGGGCTGTACAGTCAAGGGAGAAAAGGGGAAGGGTTAATCACAAGCTTACATCTCAAATCTTGATCCTCTCCGGAGCTTAGCAAAATATTCAAGGCTTTGAAGTATCACATCCCTTTAAGAGTCAAAGTCTGGCCTCCTCTGCATCCTGTCCTGAGGATGAGGGTTATATGTGTTTTTCAAAAAAATGTGTGGGGATCTATTTCTATTATTTTAAAACACAACTTTCACTATTACATCCTGGAAAAGATACTATCCTTCAAGTGAGAAAAACATGTTGAGTAAGCTCCTCTGACAGGTGGGATACAGAATATAATGTCAGGTTACTCAATCCAGAGATAAAATATGAGAGCAACAGAGCATGACATTGTCCCTAGACATTTTAAACCATCTCCTCTGGGGTAGTTTGAGTTGCTGTGCCAAAGACTGTTGTTTGTGTTTTTTTTTCCCAAGGGCAAGAAAGCAGTGCTTACAGGGTTCAGCTGAAGGTGCCAGGCACAAGAGTACTTTTTCTGCAAACTTTTGATACTGCTCTGCAAATGCTTTTCAATTCAGACATCAAAACCTTTCCTGTTTCAGGCCTGAGTCACTTCTGAGTAGGGACTGCCCATCATGTGCTCCTGCCTGGTTGCTTTGAGATATGAACAAATGACTAGCAATTAGGAAATGGATTGAAAGACTACCAAATTCATTTCCAGTTTTGACTTAAATCCAGGTGTTTCCAGATGATAAGAATACTGCACCTTTAAATCACAGAATTCACTTAGAATTCTCTTTTGCAGATTATTAATGTAATAGTAGAGTAATATTTAATGCCATCAGTTCTGTAATGGAGCTGGCATTACTTGTAATAATATTGATCACAACATTTTTTTTTCTTTCATTTAAGTACTTATTGAAGATGCTTTTTTCTTTCAGCTTGCATTTTCAATTTTGGGCTAATTAAACAATAGTGAAATCTCCTGAACTGTCATAACCTTTGGAAGGACATTTTGTGCTGGCAACATCTGCTAGGTATTAATTGACAAAAAACCCTTCAATGCCAAAATTCTGGGAGTTCAGAAAACATTTCTCTGAACAAACTGGTTGCAGTGACACAGCTTATGAGAGTAATTATTCTTCATCTTTGGATAAGATTTAGGACGTAATAGCTGTCCACATGTGCATAACTTGGCTATCTATGCCTTGGGGCCAGCCCTGGGCAACCTGCTGGTATCTTCCTGGGGGAACTCTTGGGTGCTGGGAGTGCTTCTGTGGAGCACACTTACCAGTGTGACAGAGGAGTCCTTCAAGCTGTAATGAACTCTTAAGTATTACTTTGCTTTTAGAACCATTACAGTTTCTCACAGTCTCAAACATGCAAATCCCTGTAGAGTACTAACCATAATCTTAAATAGAGCTGGTAACTGCAAGGACTGTGTCTGTTTTTCTTGATTGTTCAGGTAGCACTTGGCTGTCTTGCACTTGCTGCTCTCACTGCCCGCCTAGATTGTGTGTATAAACAGGGAGATGCCCGGGACCTGGAAGCATCCTGTGGCTGCCTGCTGACACAGTGCAGGGGCTGCAAGGATCCCTGCCTGTGCACCTATTGTCTGCCCAACAGTAATTCTTCCAGCGACCTCAGGATTTTAAAGATAGTTAAATGCAGTCTGAGGAAGCTACTAACTTGTTCCGTGGTCCTTGATAAGGAAAATCACAGGCTTTCATTCTAATTATTACATGATGTTACAAAAACAAATCACTTCAAGTTTTTGTGTGTTATGTAAGAGGGTCATGTAAACACACCTTTCATGTAGCTGTGAAACTTATTAATTCATAAAATACTCTGAGATTCTCATCTGAAAAATTTTGTAAAGATATGAAGTATTATTTTTAGTATATGGCTCTTTAAAGTTTAAGTCTTTATTATAACATATATAATAAATGTTAACTGTAAGGAATTAAGCATGTTCATCAGTAATGTAAGATATAATTAATAATACTTTTTTAAATGGCAGTAAATGTTGACTGTTATTTTGTAAAACTTTTTCAAATTATGACTTAATTTCCGAATAAAGTGGACACTATAACCAGTGATGGGCCTCAAAACAGAGGCAGCAAACTGGAGCTAACAGGATAGTACATCCTAAACTACACTACAGCCGAAAGATGGTCCAAAGCTACACGACCACCGCAAAATGCTATGGTAGTTTCTGGCTATGGAGTTTCCTTCTGACACTGCTGAAGTTCCTCATGTCCCATTTCAGAAAGCATCCCTTTTTCATTTTGCTACCAAATTGACTGGCTAAGCTTAAGTAGTTTTAAGCTGGAATATGTAATGAAATTTAGAAATGGAGGGAGGGATTTTTTTTAAACTCATCAAGAGAAACAGGGCCAGAGTTTTAACAATTCACATCTTTAACAAGCTATAAATTGGATTCCACTCACCACTGAAGCAAGTAGCAAGATTCTCAGGGACTGCACAAGGTTGATTTTTGCCACTAAAATGCAACATTGTATGGTATGAAAATAGAGGTGGCCTGAAATATTCCTACAAGGACCATTGAAAGGAATGTGGGAAATTCTAAAAGATAATTTTTACACATAGAGAAGCATTCAGAACACTATTTAGTGAAGATCATACTGAAGGTCTTGATGCCAATGAGGAACAAAAGGTTGAAATTCTTTCTGAAATATGATTTAATCATAGGTAGAAATCAGACTCCATGATTTTTAATACTATTTTCTCTATAGGCTTAATCTTTCAAACCTTGAATTCTAAATGGCAAGGAAGCATAATAGATTTGTGGGATTATATGCATTACAATATATCCAGCTACCTTAATTTTTATTATTTCCCCTCCATCTGGCTTTTTTATGAAAGTTCTTGGTTTTAACAGAGATCATTAATGAAAAAGAAATGACAGTCTTCTCCTTTTAAAAAATTAATCTTTGTAATCAACTCATTTTAAATTTCATCCAGGACGTCAACAATTTTATCATATTTAAAACAATTTAGTGTTCTTTGATGGGAAGTCTGACTTGTACAGACCTGTTGGGTATATCCTGGCAATCAATTCAAAGCACTTTGCTACTGGGTAAGAAATATAATGACTTGCGATAACACTCATTACTTTTCAGATACTTTTAAAGGCATGTTATTTGTGATTTTTGTCAACATTTTTTGATTGTTCTTTGCTTATCATGCAATATATTTATAGACAACTTAAAGATTAATCCAAACTTTTATGTACCTTTAGCAATTGAGCTTCACAAATGCAGTTACCTCAAGGTTTCTTCTTAGTATAAACTGAATTTCTTATACTTATGACTTCCTGGCTTCCATTTTAGTTTCATTTTTGTAATATACTTTAAAAAACTTCTCAGTAATTTTCCTGTTGTGAGACCTGAGCTTTGATTCTAGCCTAAACTCCTCAAAGTAAGTGTTGGGTTTCATGTTAAATAGAGCTGGAAAATCCTGTCTAAGCACAGATGTCCTGTACTTAAGATTTGACAGATAATGCAGCACTTTAAA
The DNA here is from genome assembly GCA_013399075.1 of Chloroceryle aenea. Lineage (NCBI taxonomy): Eukaryota > Metazoa > Chordata > Aves > Coraciiformes > Cerylidae > Chloroceryle > Chloroceryle aenea. Next base: position 589,091 of record VWZY01009603.1, read on the forward strand.
AAGCTACTGTCTTTCATGACTAATACCCTCACAGACCCAGTGGCAGATAATCACTGTTTGTGGGAGAGAAAAAAAAAAAAAGGACTGTGGCAACATTTCAAGTTTTTTGGGAAGTGTATCTGCTCAAGTGGGAGGAACACATAGGCACTTAGTGTGGGGATGGTGGCTATCACAGAACAGTTGGGAAGGAAAGAACTGCATTTTCAGAACTCATAGCAGAATGCTTTGGAATAGAATAAATGTCTATGAAAGGTGGAAAGTATAAAAAGCAGTGATGTGAAGAACATGTTGTAAGCTATGTGAGAAGATATTTGGATTTGCAATGCCTTATAACATGAGTATTTCAGCACAGAAAGATAAAGAGGGAAAAATGTATCTGGATATGAGAAAAACCTGCATGTAGTAAAGACAGAAACTAAGGATTGGTGAGGCAGATGGGTGGATGGGAAATGTTAGAATTTGTTTCTTTTAAACATCAAATGTTTATATGTATTTAAATTCTATGGAATATAGTCTAATGTGTTATCAGAATAATAATTTCTGTTTCCATATTCAGGTGATGTATTGAATCTTTGTTGTCTATGCAACTGTGAAAATTAAAAAGCCATAGAAATGCAGAGGGATTCCAGATAAATGTAGTTGCTGCAAACAAACAGAACCGAGTCTTATTTACATATGTGCATATGTACATATGTACTATATGTGAATGTTTCTGTTGGCACTCAGGCCAAATTCTGGTAACTCCTGGGATTGGGATGCTGCCCAGGGAGCTTCTCTGTACAAAGGAGTAAGACAAAGTTCTTAAGTGGATCCTCTTCCTTCTGGTGGTGCATGAAGGAAGGGAAGGGAAAAAAAGACATATCTTGCCATCAAAACTAATAAAAATAGTGCAAACTAGCAATTTTGTCTGAGAAATTGTTTAGTCTAGGTAACACCTCACTGTTGATAACCTACACCTTCCCTGTAATGGCACCACAGTGATAGGATAACACTGTTTTCTCTGCTTGACTCTGGAGATAACTCAGAAGCTACAGGTTCTTCTGTCTGCATAGTTAAATGTAGTGGACGTTGGACTCTGTTTCAAATGGCCTTTGAAGAATCTGAGAATTGGTTTAGTTTTAGAATTTTTTTTATTTATTTTTTTCATCTTTCAGCTGTGACACCGCCATGAAAGATATGAGTTGCTCTATCCAAAAGTTATGCTGTTTGGGTGGAAGAAAGCAAAGGGGTAAGGGAGGATATAATTTTTTTCTTTTTAAACTAGCAGACACCTTTTTCTTCTTTCAATCCCAGATAGATTTCTCTTATCTATTTTCTTTTAAGTAGTCCATGACTTTCCCTTTTTGCAAGAAAAAAATCTGCTTATGGATTTTATAATCATAAAACAGTTACTTGTGGGATAAAGGTTTTCCCTTATAGAAAAACACATTTCTGCAATTTTTACTGCATTAAAAAGCTTTTGTGATCATAGTTTTCCTACTACAGAAATAGAAACATCCTATCCATATCTGAAGGTCCTGTTCCTTCTCTCAAAAAAGCATCCAGAATAATTGTATATCACCTTCATAATGAAACGGTGTTAGAGATACTACGACAACCCCTGATAGATCCATCATGGTCACGTTCAGCTGCTGAATCTCAAAGTGTCTGCCACTGCTCTCACAAGATGGAGCTCCTGCTTTGCATACTCTATGCCTTTTGCTTGACCACCAATTTATCTTCAACTTATGCCGTTTTTTCTGAAGTTTTCACCATCACAAACAGGATGACTCATGTCACCTTTAGCTATTTTGGGACTGGTATTTTTTGTATACTCAGGCATTCATCTTTTAATGGTTTCTGTTCACCTGGTTTCCTCCACTGGACTTGAAGAATCATTGGATTTCTTCCTGGTTCAGCTGTGGAAGAGGGAAAGCTCTGCCATCATTGGTGATTTGGGGGGCAGTCAATTTTGTAGACTTCTGTCTCTTAATTATTTTTTTTTTAGTAGTTTTAATGGTGGTCATTAGGCTATTGCAAGTTGTAACCTCTATTACTATTCATTATAACTGCCGTTTTTTTCTGGTGATACACTTTGTTCAAAGATACAGATGTTTTCATATACTTCTCTGCCTCTCAGTTCTCTGTGGTCATTTTCTGTACCATGATATTTCTGCTTGGGCATTCAGTTACCACCACTATTTGTCTTATTTTGCCTTTTCACAACTGAAGAATTTGCCTGTATTTGCAAGCTGTACATTAATATACAAGACCATACTATGTTGCTCTGATGATTACTAAAAATGGTATGGAAAGACCTTAAATTTTATGGCTTCCCATTTATTAAAGCCATGATATATAATACCTGTTCATGTCATAGGGATTTTCAAAATTGTTTGAACTTTTTGTGGTTTTCAAGTCTTTGTTTTTCAAATTCTTGAAGGATTTTAGAACCTTTAGTTTCTTCTCTCCATTCTTTTCTCATGCTTCCCTATGATGTCTGCTCTCATAGTATCATATTCGACATCCACTGAGTAGTTTTGATTATTAAATGTAGATGTTAATTTTTGAGAAGCTAAATTGTCAGTTTGAACTTTTGCTGGCTTAAGTGAAATGATCATGGTGATCAAGTGATCATCACTTGCTACATTTATTGGTGGAATTTGCATATCACTTTTTTGTTTAACAAAATCCTGATTGTAGCTAGAATATGTCTATTAAAAGTAACTTTCTATAACTAAGCTTAACAGGTGATTCTGGTTAGAAAAATATAGCCCTAGTTATCTGTTTCAGTAAATGGTATTACATTAAAATTTTGTCTTGCCCAGCTTGAATCGTCTGTTGTTTTTCTGACTGAAATGGAATATAACATGATATAATGATTAAAAAGAGTAGAATTTTATCTAGCAAGGAGGAAAAGCAAATAATCTTTTCCCCAGGCTTAAAAGAAATAAAGTTGTTAGTTTAAAGAATTTTTTTTTTTTTTTTTGTAAAGAACTGAAGAATTTATTCTATTTGCACTGTCACTAGATAGGCAAAAGCAGAATTAGAATAAATTGTTATGGATAAAGGAAGTAATAAACATATTTTTATCTCTTACTTAAGAATCAGTAGAATTGTAAGTGACACTAGTGCAAGAGAAGACAGCTGGCAAATCCTGTTGCTGTTTTCTTTTTATGTTAATGTTGAAAGAACCCTACAGATTTATAATGTGTATTCTGGTGGCAGGCAGTGCAATCCACATGTAAAATTTGTGTGCAAACAGTATTTATTCTGGATTGTGTCTGTCTTTGTGATAAATTTTCCTTCTTTCACTTCTAATGTTTTTTGAATGTGGCAGCAGTCACTGACAATTAATGGCTGATGGACAAATTGCATGCTTTCTTCCTTTGGTTACTGGGACACTCATAAAATCAAAATCAGTCCTCCTCTCCCAACGTTTCTCTGCTAACCATCATCTCTGTGTTACTGTTCTGGTCATATTTCTTCATTTGTTCTTGAGAACTTTTTCTCCCCTTGGTATATTTTTTGTAATGACTAGATTGATAGAAAGCTCAACTAGAATATTTAGTGTTCAGGATTTTTTTTGTTGCTTAGCTCTTAATCCGAGAAAGAGACACAATGGCAGATTATTATTACTTTCCTGAGATGGCAAATGTGCCCCATTATTGCCATAGTTATTAAGTTAGACATTTTTATTAAAAATACAGAAGGCTTTAAAAAAACAATGAAACAACTTCTTAAATGTTTCTCTGGGGGAGAAGTGCAGCTGGTATTTATAAAGTGCCCTGCTTTGTAAAACAAATACCTGTTTTCCCAAAAAGAAGACTTGCATTAAAAAGTAAATTGTGCATTATGGTCCTGTTGCATATGCAATGTTGCACAGAGATAATGAATTTGCACGTATCTCAGAGTACCTTCACAGTTATTCCTTTGGACAATTTAATGCTTATACTTCAGGCAATGGTGAGAGAATGCTCATCTCATGTCCTGTTTACCTAATCTAGTTGTTTCTACTATTCTAATCACTATAACTTCTGAGCCACTGGTTCTCTGCTTTGCTGTTCTGCTCTCCCTATGTATGCAGATCTCCCAGTGATGTTGCTGTAGGGAGCTATATAAGAAAAGCAGAATATCAAAATTCATTACTATCATGTTCAACTAAGAGGAGATGTTTGAACTGGGAATATTGCCCTTCAGCTTTTGCTGTTGTACATTTCCTTTCATATGACACAGTGCCCATGAGCTGAGATTTTGTACAGACTTGTGCTGAATTTGAGGGTGAAATTGTGCCACCATGGATTTGATCCTTCTGAGAACTGAGTCCCAGCTCTTATTTTTTAAACATTATGTGTGGCCAAATGTTAGTTCAGCTTTGCATATATTCATACACACGGAACTTTGCAACACCAAGCAAAGCAAGATAAGCTTTAAACTGGCTGAAAGAATTGGTGATTTCTTCTTGGAGTTTCTCCTTCTATATAATGTATTCCAACCACTGTAAATCATTGCATTTAATGCCAGAGAGATGTTTTCTCCACAACCCTAAAACATTGCCTCTGGGAATTGCTCATCAAAGGAGCTGAACTAAAAGGATAACAGATCAGGTGTTCCTAGTCTGCATAGCTCATACAATGTGGATTTTTGTCACGCTGTGATGAGAGTCCCTGAAAAGAGATGTGAAATTCCTTGCTCCTATTAAAATTAAAATCATGTGTGGCTAACACTCAGTTGAAATCAATATGGAATGTCTACCTCAGCTTAGATTTTAGAAAACGTTGCTTGTGTGATGAGCTTTATCACAGTTTTCCTTGTCTTTTTCTCTGTAAAATGCTTAGACACAAATAATTTTTTCTTGGAAGATAAGTAAAGATGACTTGCTTGACACTTCAGCACCAGAATAATGCACTAGAGTCATATAAGAACAAGTCTATACATTGAAGTTCCATCAAGTGTATTCATCATTGTCAGTTTTCAAGGACATCAGGCAAACTGGGAAAGTATGGTCCTACAAAAAGTTTTATTCCATATCTACATGATGAGCTGTAGAAGTTTTTCTGGTCTAAACTTATGTGGGATATTTACCAAAAGAACTGGAGATACCCATAGTTTGAAATCTGCTTTTATTCCTGGACAACTGAAATATGGTTTTCTTTCTATTTTAGCAACTGTGCAAGTTGTTTTAAAAAATTGTACATTACTAAGTGATTTAAGAGGGTTTTGTTTGTATTAGAAAGTTAGAATTAGAATTAATTAGAATTCAGGAGGCTTTCTTGTAATTCCATAGCTAAAAGTTGGCAGTTGTGCTGAATAAAGACAAATTCCTACATCATACATGGTGAGGAAAACATAGTAAGAGCATAAGGTCTGCTTTACTGTCTCAGAATAGCTCACTCTAACCTGTATCCTGTCTCTAAGTACCACTTAGAGCAGATGGTTGGGAAAAGACTACAAGAAACAAAGCAGACAATCTTCTCCCTCTCACACCTTCCTACTTCCTATCTCTCAGTATCTTAAAGAATCTCTGAGCTGGAGGATACCTAAAGATCACTGTGATTAAATGTCCTTTATAAATCCATCTAATTCCTTTTTAAGATCTTTTAAACTTTCCTCATTCCAGCTTCCTGGAGCAATGCGATCTACAGATTAGTTGTGTGTTCTTGGGGGGCAGGGAAACACAAACCAAAAACATAGCAAAAAACCTTTCCTTTGTTCATTATCTGCTTGCTGATATATTCACTAGGTAATTGTGGGGATAATTGTTATGAAAAGTGCTAAATAATTCCCTTTGCACTTCATCCATATCATTATTAATTTCATATAACATTATCTGTCCAGCAGGAGAATCCTAGTCCACTAAATCTCCCATTTGCAAACAAGCTCTTTCAACCCCCTGATAACTGTGCCTGTCACCCACTGCACTTCTGCTAGTTCCACTACCTGCTTTATGGGTTGAATGATCAGTACTATTCACTATACTTGAGATGTGGTTGCACTTTTGATGGCACAATGCTGTTTTCTGGTTTAGCCTCAGTTTCTTTCCTCAGATTACTAACATGCAGTTTGCTTTTCAATGCTGCTAGTCTTAAGCAAGTGTCTTGAAAATCTTTTCCCTAAGTGATAATAACTACTTTAGAGCCCAGCATTACATATGTATGTGTATGCACAGTTAGGGTTATTTTTCCCTCTGTACATTTCTTTGCATTTATGGAGATTAAAATTCATCTGCCATTTTATCACGCAGTATTATGAAATTGCTCTTCAAGTTCTCACAGGCAACTTTAATTTGTTTATCTAGAATAAGCTTTCAGAGTCTTTAATCACTACCTCAGAATTAGGAACGTGATTTCAGAACCACAAGATCTTAGAAGGAGTCAGTGGCAATTTTTATTTACTGTCATTTTTCTTGATCCTTTAAGATGACTGCATACTTACATGCACCAGTAGAATGGACTAAAACCATACTAAAAAGCCACAAAGAGAGTTATAATACACACATTTTGTTTCTGAAATGGAGGCTTTAGGAATGGATGGTAACAGCATCTCAGTTTAATTAGCTGAATTTAATTACTCCACAGAAATGAAACCAGCTGGTCCAGCTTAGCAGTAGAAAAGTGGGATATTGAAATCCAAAGCTGAACACCTTGAGCTTTTTGTAGCTGTAGGAACCTCCAAAGGGTGTTTCATGTCACCCTTAGCTTTTATGCTAAATCAAATGGATTTTCCTTCCCTGTCCTTTCCACCTCTGTCCTCCTGGGCAGCTGTAAAGGGAATTAGTGGTGATAGATCGTGAGCAAGAATAACACAGGGGTCTTTCAAGAAGTGAAGATGCTTCACACTTGAGTCTTGGCAAGCTCCAAGGAAAGCTTTCCTGTTTATAGGTCCTGAGGTGCCTAACCAGGGTGGGGATTGACAGAGAAATTGGTTTAGTGCAGGGTCTCCTTTAAAATCAGCCTGACACTGCAGCAACAGACATTACCTTCCATTTCTTTCTCAAAACACAACAAGCCTCTTACATTTATTCTTTATCTTCAATCCCCTGCAACATCCTGTTGATGCTGTGCTACTGAAGAGCTCTGAAGGAGGTGGTCAAAAGGCAAATTTGTTAGGGAAAAGGTTTCTGGTTTCACTTTGTTGTTTGAGAATATTTTCTAGAATCAACTGAGTGTCACGTTCCTAAAGGTAAAACAGTTATGCTAAGTTTACAAGTCTGGATTTAATACCGTGTTTGATGGTTTTAAGCATGGCAGGTAAATATATATATAAAGGTTTTTATTTATTAAAAAAAAAAAATCTCCAGATATTATCGATTCATGTAAGAACTTTAAAGAACTTTTAATTAAATGTTAAGAATCTGGGGCTAAATTTAGGTTAACTTCATCCTCGATATTCTTTGAAATATGAAGCATGAATACTGTACTAGTATTGAAATCATTAAACTGTTCTTCAAAGTTAAAAAATTTAAGAATTACAGGAAACAAACCTTGCAACTTTAGAAATGTTTGCTACTGTGTTCTATTTCCTGAGCAAACTTAGACAGCACTGAGGAAAGGAAAAGAAAACTTTGTATTAAAGAAACTTTTTGAGACAGATTGCTAATGTTTAATTGCAAGTTGGTGACCCAATACATGATTTGTTTTGGCTTATTAGGATTATATAATACTCACAAATTCAGATTTGTTTGTGATATAAAAGCATCACACTTTAGCAAAACTCTCCAATAGCTTTGTAAACTGCAGGACACTGCATCTGGGAGTTTCTGAATAATTTATCTGAAGTAATGAGTATCATCATGTGATGCTGTATCAAAGGAACTGCTCAAGTGAAAGCCAGCTGGGTACAGCCATTGTGTATCAAATAGTTCCTTCAGCTGTCTCTCTGGAAAAATTAAGAGAACATAATGAGCAAAATTAGAAAACCTGGGGAGCAGCCTCCATGGATACCTATTAGCAAGAAGTAATCTGATTAGTGTGAAATCTGTGAAAGTTCATTATTTACACAGTTTGTTAGTGTTGTAAGAGAAATGCATGTCTACATGCACACATCCATTTATGCAACATGGACATAAAAATACGAGATGAGTACTAGGTGTACTTATTTTCTTGTATTAGCTTTATGAAACACTAATAGAGTATTTATTTGCTCAGAGTCTAAAAAGAATTCGTCTAATGCCCAACAGAATATTTTGGTTTGAGTTTCCCAAAAGGCTTTACATAGTCTTAATAAAAGTAAATGCTTCAAGAACAAGATCCAGGAAAGGCTGACAAAACATATTTTCTAAGGGAAAATGAACATCTCTGTTAAGTATTAGACTGATGCTTTTAAGAGGCCTGTATATTTAAAGTGCCTTTTGTGCCCACTCTCCGTGATGCTTACTAGGAATAGAGCCCTGACATGCAGAACTGAGAGGGGACAGACCTGTAGAATTTTCATCAGAGCCAATGGATGCTGCAGCTGGTCTGCATCTCTCAGGATAAAGTTCTGCTCTAAACATTTCAGCTGCTTTTATTAACTTGTCTCCGAGTAAATCTAATATCTGAATACTTTTAACAATGAAGTCATTTACAACATCATTTGGATCCACAGTTTAAGACCACAAAATCAATTTGGTGATCTATTTGTGTCAATGGCTTTTGTAGCTGTGGCTAATTGTTTTTTTTCTCTACAGACATGACAAAAATACTGCTTCATAAGGTTGTCATTAGATTGGGAAATAAGAGGCTCAGTTTTAGAGGCATGAATAGAATGGCTTGTAAACTAAATTACAGTTGAGAATTCCCAAATGGCCAAGGGAATGGCCTGTCTGACCTTAGCAAAACTCTGCATTGCAGTGGGGAACTCCCTAAAGGATGCATTATCTTGTTCTGTTGACCTTAAATCAAGATTTGTTGTTTGAAGGGAAAAATAAAAAGTGTTTTATTTTCAGTAATGGATTTGAAGAGTGCTAATTCAAGTACCATCCAAAAAGAAAAAAAAATTATAGCACTTCGGAGTGACAGATATATTTCTTTGGCATATTTAGGTATATTTCTGTAATGTATGAAAGCAAGAACAGTATTCTACCAAAGTACATTAAATGTATATATTGCAGCATTATTCTATTATATGGAAATTTGAAAGTGGAGGACTGCAGAACAATTCTCTAATATTATATACTTACATAAAGCAATGACATTCTTAAATGTTAAAAATAACCAAAAACCCAGCCAAAGCTTTTGTTTCTTTACATGCAAAGATATTTTAAAAAAATATGTTTTTTAAAGTATTGATGCCCTTTGTCAGAATTGAGAATAACAAAGTGGAATCTTTAGTTACCCACATTCAAAGACCTACTCTTATCCTGTTTATATTCACTCTACTAAGAACATAATATAAACATGAAATGTGTATTGGAATGTTCTTATCTTCTATTTAATTTAGCTAGGCAGTATCTTTAACAAGGAGTAAATATTAGTAAATTCCCTGTCCATAAATGAAAAACGGTCTATTGCACACATATGTAGTGAGCTGTGTATCATCACTGTCAGCTTTTTTGCAAGTTAATCGAGAAAGCTAAAATAAAAAACTGATTCATAAAAAGTAATTTACAATATTTACAGGCCGAATGAAGCACTTTATTATTTTCTGTCTGTCTGCTTTATATGTCATAAAGGTTAACTGAGCCAAAATGAAAGGGACAAAACTGTTTTCTTTTACAAAAATTTAATCAGACCTACAGATTTTTGACCATTACAGAGACATACATACTTGTAGCAAGGCTCACAGTATTATGATTTCATAGAATGTCATATTTATAATTATTATTGTTAAATTTATAAATCTGTGATAAGGAAACAAAGCTTTCATTCAGCATTGTGAATCTCATCCATTTAAACCTTTAACAGAGCTTCCATCATCTAGTCATGAATAGCACATTCTGGCACCAAAACATTCAGGGATACCTTCAAGTTCATTTCTATAGTTACTAGTCATCATAGATGGACAGGGCTCAATAAAGCCTTTTGAGAAAATACTTTAACAGAAGTATCAAACACATTGTTTTGAGAAATACAAAGCACTCTTCCAACTTTCCTTTTTTCGGAAGGTGAGATTGATAAATTATTCTGCAACCCTCTATTAGTGAATGCTATTTAGTCTGCAGAGAACTGCTATGGTGGTTGCTATTTAGGGAGCCTTTGCCTGTTTTGTTTTCCTTTTGGATCCCACATTTATTGTCTGATACCACTCCTTTTGCTCTCCCTCACCTGGCAAGGCAAGGCAAAACAAAGGCATAGTTTAGTCTGCAGAGTAGTGGAATTACTTTATCACCAATGGGCTGAAAAGCGAGTTCTTTATTATCAATTGGAAAGCCGTTCTTGGAGTTCTACTACAGTTAGCGCTGCACTACTTTCATTATAAAATCAATTTCCTGGAGATGCCTATCTCCATTGGTTTAATATATACCAGGTTGAAAGTTGGCATAGAGGTGCTGGTGCTCTTCCAAGGTAGAAGTTCTGACTGCTGAAGAGGATGTGTAGTTAAAAATAGGGAAAAGCAATAGATTTTCCCTGTTTCAGAGTGGTCGGTATTCTCAAAGCCTGAAGGACACAGCTCAGCTATTTTTGTACTTAAAAGTAAGTCCCAATTCCCACTTTAGCTGTATGGATGACAGCTCCTATTCCATCCTGGCTGTCTTTTGAGAAGTACCTCCTGATTAATCCCAGATGTCCTTCCTCTCTCACTTTTCAATTGTCCCTCAGCAGGTCTTTTCACAAGGATCTACGCTGTATTCCAATTTCAATAAACTTCTCTACACCAGTATTGAGGAGATGGAGGAGTAGAGCTCCTAATGGAATCATAGATTCCTAGCTCGAGAGGGACCCAGGTTTCCCTGGAGTGATCAGTCATTTTAGGCACTCACTGCAGTGCAAAAGGGAGATACTGTGCCCAGCTATAAACAGTCAGGTTTGTGTGCTGCCAGTGAGGCCATGCAGAGCTCAGCACGCTGAGACAGCCTGTGCTAAAAACCAGGTCACCTGTATCTTGCAGATTTCAGACTAGCAAATCCCTGTAGCAACTGAGAACATAAAACTTATTCAACATAAAGAAGTTTACAGGAACCCTTGCTTACACACAGCCAATGTCACTGCAATCATAAGGTTACAGGAACAATGAGGGCACTACATCATACTATTAATACATCTGAGTTTGGGCCATCTTAAGAGGATTTTGCAGCTTTAATAGTTTTATGTACCTACAGATTCTCTTAGTCATGGATTTGTTAGGATACTTTTTAAGTCTTATTAGATATATCCTCAGGAACAGGGTTTAAACCTGTCCTTTTTGAGGTAATTTCACATCTATAAAAAGCCCAACTTTTCTTTCTCTTGACTAGAGGGCTACTTCAACTGTTAAACTGTTTATCAGTCTCATAAACCTTCCTTTCTAGTCATCATATTTCCTTTTCCATCTCCCCTCCCCACCCTTTAAGTGATGTTAGCACATGCTAAAGAGCTATCAGACTGATAGCTCTGCAGATACCTGCACTGTCTTTATCAGACTTTAAAGACGTTATTAATTCAGGGGTAAGCAATGTCAGTCCTAAATCACAAGTTATCTGTCATGGACTTTACCCAGGCCCCTCTTAAGAGAAGGAAAATCTATACAACATGTTCTTTATCTTCCTCATTGGTGGCTGCTGAACTATTTGCAGATCGACCACTGATGATGAATTAGTAGGTAATAGGCATATGCTAATCTGCATAATGTGATTGTGTCAGAGGCTCTATGTTTGCTAGCACTTGGGCTGTTAACCACTTACAATCATACTTATTTAGCATTTGTACCACATAATACTCCAAATAAACAATAAATGCATCACTAAAAATGCAAAACTAAAGGCCTCAAATGTTGAGCTAATTAGAAAAATCCTAGACAGAAGGAGAAAGGAAGGAAATGGTACAATTTTTTATTTTTATTTTTTCATCATTTCTTATCTTCTGCCTGAATTGCCTCTTTTTATAGCAGTTTAACCTTTTCAAGTTTTTCTTTTGCCATGTATTGCAAGCCTGCCTATTTTCTCCTGGTTTTGAATAACTTCTGCGTATTTGCTTTCTTGATTTTTCTTTTTATTCATTAAAACTCCCCTTTTCTGCTTGTGTGTTTTGTAGTTAGGTGTTTGCTTGTTGTCACTCTTTGGAGTTTATCCAAACTCTAAGCCCCTACTTCTGTAACCAGCCTTTGGGTTTCTGCAGGGAGGTGGCTTTACCAAGGCACGGACCCATTGAGGTACAAGGTATTGGGAATGTCATTAGTCTGCCTTTTGTACTTTCATCTCTACGTAAATTGTTCTGTTCTCTCTGTGATTACATTTTTCCCAGAATCCTGTTTTTCAAGTCAAGTACCTCAAGCAGAGGTTGTCTTCACCAGACAGCCAGCTATAAAGCACTGCTGTAGCAGAGGAGGCTGCACGCTCAGAGTGTTGAGCTTGTAGAGCTGATTTTCTCTCAGTGGACTAAAGGAAAACTGGCAGTATGATTTTAGCACTGCTGGTTTCCAGTTCCATTGTTTTGAGAAAAATTGTTTTAGGCTGTTTACAGCTAACAAAAATATTAACGCCATTTATCAAGCTAACTGCTCTACTTTCAGTATTATCGCTCTCCAAGAAAAGAAAACCCATAATCTATTTTTGCTTTTGTTCTATCAAGAGATATATTAATACACTAATGCATGAAGATAATCCTTACCAGGTCCTTTTATTCGTTTAGAATGCCTCTTTAAAAGCATCACTCCAAAAAAGGTACATAGCAGTTTTTAAGTTTGAAATATCAGTTCAGGAATCTATCAGCATTTTAGAAACTACTGTTCAGGTACTGAAGTCCAAAATAAAAGCTATCGGCTACAGAGCAGGTATTATTACATAAAATTAATAATATAAATTTAAAATTATAACTAGACAATTAATATAAATACAGAATTAGAGGTTGGCAATTGGTAAAAGAGAGTCATCTGTTTGTCTGTTATTTAATGACATGACCAAAGTTATTAAGCTGGTCATTTAGACATTTCCTGTTATGATGTAGACCAATAACAGCTGCTCTCTGTTAACTGCCCTCCCTCCCCAAAGGGGGAAGAGAAAGGGAATAAGGGAGAGGGACTTAGCAATTAGAAAAGGAAACTAGAACATCTTTACTGAAAATGAAAATAATAATAATGGAATATATAGAAATATTTACAAAACCAGCATTGAACCCAACCCCCCTGATGGTAATTACATCACCATCACCACTGATGCTGTGGAGCAGGCACTGGGGAGTCCCAGCCTGGGCCCTGCAGCAGACTGGAGCTGTGTTCAGGAGCTGGATTCTGGTACTAGATTCAGGAACACACTGATTGGGATCGAAGGCAGAATGGACAGAGTCCTCCTTGGATGCTCCAAGGAAGGAACAGAAAGAGGACCTGATCCAAGCCAAGCAAAGCTGGCAAAGCAGTCCAAGAGGGGAGAAGAGCCGGGAGCCCCCAGAGAGACAGACCTTCCAGATCCTTCCACTTTATCATGTATATGGGCTAGAATACCTTGTTGGTCAGTTTGGGGTCACCTGTCCTGTCCACTCCTTCCTGCAGGTGCAGCCTTTCACTTTCCTGCACCCCCAATGTGGTAAGATCCAGCAGTGGCCTTGGTCTGCACACCAATCCTTGGTACTGTGTGCAAACACTGGGTGTTATCACTGCTATCAGCAGACACTGCCCAAGAAAACAGGCTGCTAACTTCAGACAGTGCAGTTAGTTAGGAGAACTGAGCTGAAAAGTAAAATCACTGAACAGAATTAATTCTATTTGCTCTCAAACCAAGGCATATATTTTCATTTTCAAGTTAGCGACTTGCATCACTTCGATTCCATGATCACTGTCATCTTTTACTGGGAATGTTTACTTTGGTGCCTAGTCCTATGCTAGTCCTAACCATCTAGTCCTACCTTGAGCTCATTTGTATCAGCAGTTTAAAAATCTCTTAAGGGAACATCCTTGTAGCTGGAGGAACAGCCTGAGCCCACGCATTCTTCTGTGGTTGTAATTGCCAAATACATCTTGTGGCTATTGTCAGACACAGGCTTTGGGGAGACGTAGCAGTAGAAAGCAGCTCCAAAATGTTTGTGGTACTGCAAATACCACTGTTCACCAATTTCAGTTTTGGAATTGTCACTTGGACTGTCACTTGGACTTGGGCTTCTCATTAAATGGTCAGCTTTTAGTATCCTCCTTTCAGATGAGAGGAGAACTGCAAATTTAGCTGAAGATAAAAACAGTCTAGTTGTACATTTTGGTATTGAAATTTGACTTGTAAGTGGTTGCACAACCATTTTGCATGTTTTTACCATATTATTTTATTTAAGTGGATGAAAGAGAAAAGGAGCTTTATAAGTTGCTATTCACCTATCCCTGGTGGTGCAATTAGTCCTATTGCTTGCTAAAGATGATGATAGTTAACTTGGTAAACTTTGCATCTGCATGGGGGGAGCTGTCACCCATCAGAATCATGTCTGAAGCTGGTGCACAAACAAACATCAGACTGCACCTTGAGTTTCTGCTTAGCTCACCAGGAATGCCCAGTGCTTTATTCTTTACACAGTATCTAAAAATACAGCTCAGATTCTCTCTGAGTTGGGCAGGGTTTCACCTTCCCGAGGGAAAGGACTTCATTAGATAATAGAAAAAGGCATCCTGGCATAAGCAAAGAATTTTATTAGGTGTACAGACAGGGGATGTTCTGTCTGCTCTGACCTAGACTGTATAAGGACAGTATAGACCTGTCCTTAAAACTTGTGACTGGGAAGTACCAGTCTTGGAAGACCAGGTCTTTTCTAACAGCTTCTTCTTTATCACAGTGAATGCTAATCGAGTAATCTAGTGTTCATATGAATGCACATTACAAAGCATAGTCAATCATTTTCAGTTTAATAATTTAACATGTCGTTTTTCCAGTTTGCCACTTGCAGCTGGCACTTTGGCAATACATTTTATTTTTCAGACATATTTTAGTGAGTCACCGGATAGAGCAGCTGTGACAACTATCCATTAATTATGTCTCTGTGTTAAATTCTAATGAAAATATGACTTCCAAGGGAAATTCACCAATAGTGCCTAAGTAGTGGTAGTTGTACTACCACTATCTGGTAGCTGAATTGATGGTTGATTAAATGTTTTTATAGGTATTCACATAGTTGTATTAACCTCAAATATTACTTATAAACAATTTGCCCTTGGGATTAGAATGAAGAAAAGCAATGGAGGTTTTATGTCACAATGGTAATAGTATTGCCACAGTGCACATTTACACTGTGCCAGTCATAAGCAATCCAAAACAGTCAACACGTATGCCATGGCCTTTCATTTCATTTAGTCTAAGCCAGACAAGACAACTGCATTTCAAATACAAAAAAAAAAAAAAAAAAAAAAAAAAAAAAAAAAGTCACACCTTGCTCTGTCTACTCCAGTTTATAAAAAGTGAAGTGAAAATAATCCATGAGAATCTAGAGGTCTTTTAAGATAGTAAGTGACTGATGTGCAAGATGAAACCAGCTATTCCACTTAATCTAGAACCAGAAACTGAAATCAGAATGAAGTAGAAAAACGCTTTCATAATTTTGTATCACACCACAGTGTAGTCTCATGACTGTCCTTTCCCAGATCCTCAGTAAGAGCAGATTTGCCTGAAAGTTGGATATGAGCACTTTGGGCACACCTTATTAACTCTAAAGACCAGTCTCTCCCTGTCAGCTGAGGCTGGAGAGACCCTGCAAGCTGCAGCCTTCAGAGGAGGGCATAAATTAGAGGAGTTTAATGAGGCAGATACCTACACAAGGGATGGCTGGGTCTAGGGGGGAATTCCCTGGAAGATACATAAAAGCCCAATTCAGTAGGTTTCTATTTCAGGCTCATTCAAGAGTAGATAGACTGAGGGTTGTGCTGGGGAGGAAGACCTGTTTCATTGATTGCTAGGACTTTCTTATCATCCATTTATATGATTTTGACCTTTTTTTAAATGAAATGGAAACTGTTCAATTTTCTCATTGAAAATAGAGGCAAGTGCTGTCTGCAACAGCCATAGACATACTGCTTCTGTCAGCTTTGTGATTTTTCTGTCAGTTTTTTATTTTTCTTGCTGATATACCAGAATGCTGACAGCTTTTATTCTATGAACAAAGCTTAGCAAAGAAGTTTCTGTTAAAATGTTATTATTCCTTTCACTGACGCAGATGGGGCATGTTCCCACTTCTGATTCTGTAGCTGTGCTCCCAGAACTGTTGCCCTTCACCTTGTTGTTTTTTTCAGACACCAGATATTCTAGGGCCTGGCAGCA
Organism: Chloroceryle aenea; assembly: GCA_013399075.1. Taxonomy (NCBI): domain Eukaryota; kingdom Metazoa; phylum Chordata; class Aves; order Coraciiformes; family Cerylidae; genus Chloroceryle; species Chloroceryle aenea. The sequence goes on from VWZY01009603.1 coordinate 605,409, forward strand.
TTCCAGAGAAATAGCTGCTGTGCTCCTGCTGAAATGATCAGAAGTCCCACATAACTCAGCTGCAGTGCATTCCAGGCATAGATTTTTGCTTTCCACAAATACTTGAATATTTCTTTACCTTGTATCCATTTTTTCTTTATGGGGCATAAAAAATGAGCCTCACTACAGTTACATTTAGAACCCATTTCTCTTTAAATGCTATATTTTCTTAGTGTCTAAAAATCCACATCTCTTAATTTCCTAGACTTTTGTTATTCCTACTGCAGGGAAAAGGTGGAATTAGTACTGCAGACTTATTGCCACTAAATTCATTACTTCCTAAGAAAGAATATTTCTACTACTTGCTTTCCTGGAAACATAGATGCTCAGTGATGGTTTTCAGTATGCCTCAAATAGTATAAAACACTCAACGTTCACCTCATTATATAGCACCCAAAACATCTCTTGTAACTCAATTTTAAGCTGTGAACAAAGAGAATAACTATGAAGCTCACTCTTCCCCCTAGCCCAACTGGATGTGCATGAGCCCATCTCTGCTCTGTGCTGTGAACTTGAATTTTTCATGGACTGACATGTTGCTTTTGCATGGGAAATAGCATCCGTAGAGTTTTAGGCAGTCTAAATGGATCCTGCCTGGTTCCTATATGTAGTCTGCAAAGAAGGTCCTAAGACCAAAAATATGGTGGTTTTCTCTCTCTGTCCCTTATCTCAGAAAAGATCAAGGAATCCTGATGGTAATACAGTTAAAAAAAAAAAAAGGATAATGAATACATCTAAGTTAAGATAAAGTTCCTCATACACATGACTCATAATTTCACCTCACTGTTAAGGAAAATGGGGTGGTGGAAAATGGGGTGAAGTGATATATAAAGAAAGATAGAGGGGCTTGTCCAAAGGAAGGAAGGGAATCCAGGTAAAGAGAACACAGCAGTGGGATCTGTGGCCTTGGTTTGGGAAATAGCCATGTGTATAAACAAGGAGGTGTAAAAATTCCCTATAAAGAGCTGGTTGCAGGGAACTTTTTGAGGCTGTTCTTGCTATGATGACTTCTAAAATGCTGGATATTTAGTGAGAGATCAAAGCTAAGAATTTCAATGACAAAAAAAAAAAAGCTTATAACTCAGCTGAAGTACCTCTCACCACAAATCTCCAAACATCTGGGAAAAGGAATCATGGCCATATATTTTAACTCCTCTTTAAATAATGTCCCGTACATCCAAATGCTCACTTTGTGTATGGGATAAGTCAGGAGACTGTCTGAAATACATATGCAGTCTACTCCATGAAAAATTATAACTGTAAATTTTCCCACATGTATTTGCTCCTAACTTTGCTGCTAGCACCCTACAAGGAGTTACCTGTTACTGAATAGTATGAACAATTCAAAGTTGACTTTTCAATGAAGATGTGTACCTTTTTCCTCTGATCCTTGAGGGTCATCAAGGACACTTGATCTAGATAATGTCAATTATGCCAGCTTGTTCTAAAAGACCTCTTAACCAGTTAGTACTTTATACTGCATAGTCACTCAACACTTAGAAAGGCTCTAAGTTATTTCCATTAACCTTTGCGACTGTATGAAATGCACACTTCATTGAAACAATCTCCTTTCAGATAGAAAAGAATATGATTGTGTCTCACCCATGCCTATTATATAGCCACTAAATCACACTAAAATTAAACTAAAAATGATCCAGACTATCACTGTAATGATTATACATGGTAAATAGACTTTCTTGCTACTAGATTTAGGTAAAAATTATACTCATTCTTAATGTTAATACTGAAGAATTACAAGAAGTGTTTCTAAATGCTAGAACTATCAATGCTTTTGTAATAAGGGAAATAGCATTACTCTTAAAATTAGTTTTCTCTGGTTTACCTCTCTTCCTGTATGTAAATTATTAACCTACTCTTCTGTGTTGCTTCTGTTAAACTATGGATAGCATTTCCACATTTGGTTTTGTTAACATTAGAATACATGTTCCACAGGCTGTCTGCAGGTGATACATGTCCTTCTCTGCTGCAGTCTCAGAACCCCTAATCTAATCAAGTTGCTAGAGTCCTAGGGGAAGGGCCAGGATCCAGCAGTGCTAAGGAAGATGATGGACAGGAATTGTATAAAGGACAGTTTATTAGTTAAAAAGCTCTCTTGTCTTCTTTGGATTAACTGTTAATACTTTCTAAAATAAAATTTAGAGCAAAATCATTGAAGGACATACTCCAGTTCAAAAAAAAAACCAAAATAATCCAAAGCAGTAGACTTTCCATTATGATTCTTCTAGTGCTCATTTTTGATTTGAAATTCAAAATCTGCACAAAGTCTGCAAAGTAGAATAAATGACTTTACCTTTGTAAGTTTTCTTTATATCAATTCAAGAGTGTAGTGGTTCAAAGTAGTGAAGGACTATGAACATTGATGGCTGAACAATGAATGTTCTGAATTTTTTTAGGAGCTTGACATATTCATCATACTTTTCTTATACAGAATTGCTTTGATGTACAGAAGAAAATTTTATCTGTATGGCAACCAGGAACTACTAATAATTAACAACTAATACGATAGGGATTTTTTAATCTATTGGGGGATTTATTTATTTATTTTAATCAGCAATGCAAAGACCTTAACACAGCAAAAGGGAAGAAATACTCAAAAAAAATATACAAAAACATATGTAGAACATTTATGTTTATGCATACCAAACAAAATATAAAGCTGTTTGTCTATTTGTTCAGGAAAAGTTTTGGCTCGAATAAAATATAGGAAAAAAATATTTTCAGTTGTTTTTTGTTTTCAGGGTGCTGTTAAAAAATAGTTATTTTACCTTTGCAAAACCAAGGCAATACACTGATCAGCTTAGCTTTTGTTCCTGATTTTATCCTTAAAAATGCTAATTTATTCAAAATATATTATCATTTACCTTCTTCCAGGGTATTGAAAAGTAGTGGTTCTAACATTTTTATGTTTAACAGAAAGTGGAATAATAAATTATTTTTCTGGTGAGCCTATTTAATTCTGTATGGAAGTTCAGTTTGTCAGATACTGTTACAGTTCTGCTGTCCTGAGCTGTACAGAGAATGCAGGTAGCCTCTAGTTCTGGCTGTTTGGAATTTCCCTCTGAAGCAAAACACCTTGGAATTTCAGTGACATTGAGTAAGGAGATATTGATAATGTTCAAATCACATTGTACATTCTTCTCTAAGCACTGTACACACAATATTAGATACTGTAGCGCAGAACTACATGTTTTCTAAAATTCTGCTTTGCGGACCTAGCTCTCCATGCCTTAGGCATACGGCATTTAATGGCCAGTGCTTCTAGTTTACTTACCCATCACCAGAAAGAGAAATCATCTGGTATTTGTGTTCAGCATTAATAACAGCTCTGTTTTATGAGTACATGGAAACCAGAAAGTTTTCCATCTGAACTGTTGCTTTGTATAGGCCTGAATGAATAGATTTTAAAGCACACACATCAGACTTCTTAGAGAATAATTCATTGCACTTAAGAAAATTGTATTTGTTAAAACCCTGGAGGTATAATCTTCCTTGAGAAATAAATAAGTGGAAATGGAAGACAAATCCTATGTAGCTCTTCATTGTGATAGATAATGATAGGAGGTGTATCATGCTGTCAGTAACAGAGGAAAAAAACCCCAATATTTAAGGAAGTACGTTACAAGCAACATGCTTTTCTGCTTTTGTGAACATGCTGCATCATGTTCCGCAGTCTTTATTAATAGACTTCACAAAGGATAATGGTAATATATTGTCCAAACTTGTCATTTATAGACAAAAACCACAGATGAAAGAGCAAATAAAAATTACAATTTACACTGCCATATATGCCAAAGTTTCTTTATTATTAGTTAATCCAGTGACAAAATATAGCAATAGAAACCATCTTCACTAACAAAAAAATTAAATCCAGGTGGACAGTCATGCCTATGGAAGCACCATCTGCCTCTTACCTTGGAGGAAATATTACTGATTTACTTTTCAAATCAGTGAAAATTAAACCAAGAAAAGTGCTCTGTGGAATTTTTGTTTAAGTTTTAGTTAAAACTGAGATGAAGAAAAATAAGTATATTATGAAACACATCCACGTTAAATCAAGGTAATGTAAAGCTCTTTGGCTGTGCAACCTTAGGAATCTGCAACATGCCAGGTTGGGGTCTCCACTCTTGCCATATAAATACAGTCAGTGGAGGATTTCTAGTGTCAGTGCAGCAAGTGGTCCTTATCATTTGTTAGAGGACACATAGCGTTCAGGAGCTCCTGACTCAACTGCCCAGCTTAATAATAGGGATACTTTCTGCCGAAATCGTCAAAGAGACATGACACTGGCCTTTAAGAGTCCCATAGCATTTATGGTGAGGGTAGAGACACACCAATGTACTCAAATCCCAGCCATTCCAGTGTACAGGCTGAAGTGATAAGTGTGAAAGAGCTCTCCCTTTCTTATAGCACTTCAGTACTCCAGTTCCTCACTGAAAATTAGAATTTCTTCAGGACTGGCTGTGAAAAGAGTGGGACTGAGGGATCTCACCAGTTCCTTGTCTGTGTTTGATCCTCATTCCTCTAGACTCCCAAGGAGTGAATTTGAAACACCTGAGAAAAGCAATGTTCTGCCATAAGGATCCTCATTTGCCTTTCTGGACCTATTCCCACCCTCTTCTATATAACTTTCTCTCCTGAGACTGAAATATTGTTGGCTCAACTATACATCTGTGAGAAAGCTGCTTGTGTGTCAGGGGAAAACTGAATTTAGTCAGCCAGCTAGATGAGGTTTTTGGTAATGTTGCTTAGTGTTTTAACATTCTCTGCAACTTAGCCGCAGCAGGAGACTCTGTCAATGTACAGTAAACAAGAGCTGATTGATTTTGTACTCTCTTGAGGGAGGCCTGCCTTCACATTTGACTAAAGCTCTAATTTCTTTTGCTCTAGTAAATCTACTAGATATAGAACAAAGAGCACTTTAGTACTTCATACATTTAAAAAAAGAAAATCCATTCCATCTTCCAAATGACAGAATCGCAGGTGAGGAAGGTCAGCACAAGTTCCCAGGCATTCTGTAGCACTGTGCTCTTGAAAAAGAGCATTTTGAGTTTTTTCTTTTTCAGAAGCAGCTGAGATTATTTCAGCATCAGCTCACCTGTGATACGAACTGCACCCTCCTTAATGTATGAACTTTCCTTTTATACAATTTTATTTGTATAAAGAGTGATAAATACTATTTGTAAAATGGGAAAACAGGAGTGAAACAGTCTATAGGTATTAGTGGTTAATATAAAATTTGTGCTTTTACAATGAAGCTAGTATTTCCATAATTTGTGTGTGTGTGTTTAGAGCTTTCTTGTATACCTCTTGATACTTGTATACTGATCTTGAAACCTGTAAAACAGTCTTTTATGGCATGTGCTGAGGATTTAGAAAGAGAGATTAGTTAAGGGCTGAGGCTTTTGGACACTGAATATTTTATCTTCCACTCTTATTTCAGCAATGTGCACCTTACTGAAGTCTTAACTGCTTTTTGCAGTACTGTGTTTTCCTATGTTCTACAAATGTATTTGTTTCCATTGGTTATGGTGAGTTTAAAAAAAAATAGAAGTCATCAAATAACCTATAAAGAATAGCTTTTCAAATATTATAATACTAGAAAAGTATGTCAGTTTCATTTACACATGAAGGGAGGTACCTTGTTTATTCCTAAGGAGCAAGAGCAGTCCCAGGAGTCGTGACATTGGAGTTGAGCATCTGGGAGCTCCCAGCCCATTCCTGAGCCAACAGGCATGCCAGGCAGCTGGGTGTATGCTGTGAGCCGGCACACACCTTGGGAAGCTCTGGGTTGGTGGGAAGCAGTTTTCATAAGCCTGTTTTCTTTAAATTCAATGGATTCTACCCCTTGGCAAAATTAAAAATTTTCCCTAAGCTTCCTTTTGTTCTCCAGGCTGCAACCTGGGCTCCCTGTGGTCTTTTTGCAATAAAGTCATAGTGTGGGCTTTGCACACCACCAATCCCAAGAGTAGTTTCAGTTCCTGGTAGAATTCAGGCAGAATATGTTCCTCTGAAAGCTCATACTAAATTTATAAAGAACCTAAATTTACAATTGTGTCCAAGATAAATACTTTAAAATATTAAAAGGGTCTTTTCAACATTAAACACCCAATCTAAGGAAACATTAAAAATTAGGCTGCAGTACCAACTGTAGTCTAATACTTTTTGTGTGAATTGAGATGTATGTTAATTGCAAGTTTTTATTAAAAATAATTCTTGGTGTTATTTAATAGAGCAGATATCCAGCACATAAAATTTTAGGTTAAAAGGTTAAAGATTTATGAAAGCTTTAAGTATTTAAAGATGGTTTCAAAATGGGATGTATCAGCCATTTTAAACCATCAATACCTGTGCCTTTCTCCATGCTATCATCTGTTCATCCCACCTCTTTACTCATAGTCTTCCTTAAAATTTTTTGGCCTGATCACTGAAGTTGAGATTTACCATGTTAAATTACACTAAAATACAAAGATTATTTTACGTCCTTATGTATGTATTTTAACATGTCCAAGTTCTTTGGAAGAAAATGAAGTTTCTGACTATTTTAGCATTTTGTCTTAAGTGCTAGCAAGTTTCACTCACTTTAATTTCAAGGAAATATGCTTGTCATCAAGAGCAGTGGCTAAATATTAAAAGGCATTTTGAAAGGAAGATCGTAGCGTTTACGTTAAATGACAGCTAAGTTATGGTCAAAGGAAGTATTTTTCTTTAGCATTTAACAAAACTTTCACAGCTGAAAGTGTGTTAAAAGGTAACATTAAAATCTTTAAACTTCTAGTCAGCCTGTCAGAGATTCAAAGCACTCACTAAAATGGTGTTCTAGTAATTGAGGTGCAGTCTCTCAGGTACTTTGTGTCCCACCTCTTTCTGTTGCCATTGGGATGCACAAAGTTTTTCAAACGTTTTACTGTGGTAAAATAGAAATGAGCTACTTCTGTGAGTACTTCTCTTTGTATGCCAGTTATTTCCATTTTCAGTCTTGCATGGGGAGAAATGGTAATATAGGGAAGCAAATGAAATATCCTAGGTGACAATGTATTCTGCAAGTGAGTAAAATAAATCCTTAATATATAAACACATAATTGCAAAATATTATTTTTTCTTATTTTGTAGTCAATGTCTGCTTCAAAACTGTAAGAGAAGTAAAAAAAAAAACCCTAAAACAACAAAACAAACAAAAACCAACATCAGGCAGCGTTTGGTCCTTAATCTTCACGTTTTACTCCTCCAGGCTGTCATTACTCATTGATAGTCCATCTGAGGTGACCAGGACAACTTACATGATATTCTGAAGTACTGATTTTGATAAGGCAAAATTAGTAACATTCACAAAATGTTCAGCAAATCTCTGGTACATTGGAAAGACAACATTTATTTCTTCAGAAATTATTTTTCTGATCCCTAAAATTGAGGCTGCAGGATCCCAAGAGTGGCTGATTCCCTTCAGAGAGAAGTTCATGTCATCTTTCCCTTCGAGGAGGTGGAGAATTTTAACTGGGTGCACCTGGGACTTCCCACTGCCCCTCAGCGGGTCTCTCTTCTGCCTTCCAACTCTGGAAGAGTCAAGTCTCCACAGCTGTAGAGCTGCATCTGATCCTTTGAGAAAGTGTCAGTCAAGATTTCATAAATACAGCTTGAGAAAGATTGCTTCCATCTCCCTATGTACAGCTTTAACAAAGCCACATCAGAAGCACTAATGCAAAACACCCCAGATACTGAGATGGAGAAAGGGAAAAAGTTATGCAACCCTTTATCTATTGAGGTTAGATAGCCTAAAAAAGAAAATTATACAACTTTAAAAATTACAGAGAAACATACTCAATCCTTTTATTTGTCATTCTATACATATCCATAAAGTGTTAAAAAAAAACTTAGAAGCATCACTTTCCCCTGGGCATCCCTATCCCACAGTGCCCACTATCCTGATCCCCTGGGTAACCTCTATCCCACTCTTTTCAAGCTCTTTTATATTCCAGATTTGAAAACATGGGATGATTTGCTGTGGTGATAGTCCTTCCCATGGAGCTGATAGATTTTAAGGGAAAGTTACATTATTGATCTAAAAATTGTATATTTGCCTTAGTTTATAACAAAAGCAAAGGACTGTTTTTCTTTGAAGCTAATGTTAGTGAATGTATGGTTCTGGTTACCTCTCAAAAGGAAATAATCCCCTAAAGTCTGTGATCCTTTGTAGCAATAAAGTCTGATCTCATCTCTTTGTCCTTCAGACAGCCTTGCATCAGTCCTCTAGTACACTAGTAACCTTCCCCACCCAGATCTCACTGAAACATCAATAATTATCTGCCACCTAGAAACCCAGTACCCTGCAGGAGGCTCGTGTCACTTCTGAGAGCATGTCTGAGTGAGGAAGGAAAGGAGAATCATGTCTGACTCTTTGCCAAGAACACAGAGGAAAGCAATGTCAGCAGTGAGAGCAGGGTGCTCAGTGGAGTGAGGCTTAAGGGCATGGGGTGGCAGGAGAGGTTGGGTACCTTGCCCTGAACTCAAGGTCAAGCTGAAGTCAAGATCACAATTCATTCTCTTGACATGTTTTTTTTATTATTATTTCATTTCATAATATTTTTTAAGAGAAGGATGTCATCAGACGGGAAATGCTGAGCCACGGAGCAAAGTCAGCTGCTACCTTAAAATATGGACCTTAAAATATATCGCCCAAATTCTTTGTCTCTGATCTGATGTCTTCCTCACTCACCATCTGGAAAGGACATTTGGGAAAAAATACCATAACTGAAAGTTAGGGATGTCATCAAAAAAGTACAAGTGAAAAAGAAGATGCAATTTGACATGTATGCTATTGAAGTTTAACCTAGATAATGCTGTAGAAATGATGAAACTTCATTATGGATATCTATTTAATATTTTTTTTTCTTGATGTTAATAATGTCTGTCTTGGCACTGTATGCTCATGCTATCTCTCTGTCGAATTTCATCAGATCTTTGTTGAGACAGCCTTTGATAGAAACCCGCTAAAGTTACTCCACAACGTGAAAGTCTGTGTCTTTGTAATACACATTCTTCATTGATCAGAGCTGTTATTTATGTTGTACCAGACAGTTCCTTTGCAATCTTCTGTTTATCATTTAATAGACTGTCAGGAAGCAGTTATCAGTTTTGTTTCTTATTGTCAGATTGGCTGCAATGTACTTTCATTAAGGATTCATACAAATTTGAAGTGCTGAATGTGTGTACTGTCCAGTTTTCAAATGGTAAAATATATCAGTATAACATCCAAAAGAGGAGTATCTGTTTGCTAAGGGAACCAAGTAGCGTCATTCTTAGGTGATAAAATATTTCTTTTCTCTTTATAAATGAAGATAAAACACCCCCTATACTTAAGCATTGTGCTATATTATATCACTAATACTATGTAGAGGCTTTAACTGCTGTTCTGTTCAAAACTATAATTTAAATGAGGCTTTGTGCTTGATCTGTGTGAGCACAGGAGAGAGATACCATAATAGCTTGCAATAATTGACCTCTTGGAGCCATTTTTTAATCATCTGAGAGCAATACACTTGATCCTGCAACCTTCCCTCCCACAAGTAGTATGATTTCAATATTACAGGTTGCAAGAGAAGGTGTTAGCATGACATCATCTCTGATTCGTGGAGATATGAAAAATGGATGCAGAAACATTTTGATCTCTTTGCCATAGTAAGGTGATAGAATCAAGAAGGATCAAAACACATTTTCTGAATCTTGTAGCTGAGAAGACGAGGAGTGTTCAACACAAGTGCATGGAGAGGGTGTGTGCCAGAAGGTTTCTCTGTTGCAAGCAGCCAAGTTTAGATGTCATTGAGTTGGGCTGTCTGAGCAGGAACATTTTTGTGAAGGGAAAAATTCCTCACTGACTGACAAATATAGTCCTTTCCTTCTCTTTACTCACTTTGGAGGCACAGTTTAAGGTGAGGTCCCTGTTCTCAGAGGAAGCCAAGACTGATAATTGTTCTATTCTCTGTCCTTTTCAGCAAGAATTTTAGAAGCAGCAATAGAAGCAGAAAAGCCGAGGCCAGATATGGGAACAGCCATGGGATGGACTTGATGGGGGACTTAAAGAATATAGTGTATTTGGTGACAAAGTAAACTGTTCGGGCAGGAAAAAAGGAAGGTGTGAAGTAATGATTGTTACACCACTACCACCCTGGTCAGAGCAGGGCTCTCCTGACTCCCAGACCTCAGCTGTTATGGAGGAATGTGTGATGTTTGTGTGTACAGGCACTTGATGTGATTAAACATGAGAAATTAGACCCAAACTTCTATATGCAATTGCATGTTCTGAACAGAAATAGCAGAGCTTATTAATGAAAGGATGAGTTTTATTTCACTGCATAACATGCACTGAAATTGCACATTAAACCATGCCAACTAGCCTTTCCTGTTGGGTGTACCCCACACCTGATCTTACTGTGTATACAGTGTGCACTGCAAGTGGCTGCATACACTTGGGGCCTGTTTCCTGGCATCATCAGCTCCCAAGAAACTGACTTGAGTTAGACCACCCTGGCCTCAGAGTTCCTCTTACTGAGGGCTAAATGAATTGGAAAGACATAGCAGCTTCCCTGTTAATACTTGCTTGGTCCTTTTCTCATCAGGTCCACCAACAATTCTCAGGAAGGGCAATAGGGAGGTGCAGCAGCTGGAGACTACATGGAGCTAAAGATATATAGGCTTACTGAGGTAGTGTATAAGACAGGATCAAGCTGAGCATGAGGAGTGATGCTTCCATTGAAGTTCCAGAAAATTGAGTTTGTTGGCAGCGCTGTCAGACCAGCCCTCTTGCAGACCCCGTGCTCAGACAGCTGGTGTGTTTTTTCTGAGGTTTAGTGGGCAAAATAAAACTCACCAGTGAGTGGATGACAGGATGCCAAAGGTTGTCTTGGACTGGACTTAGTGATATTGTGGTTCTGCTCTTTGTCAAAAAAAATCCTATAGAAAAGTAACTGGAAAGGTGGAGGGAGTGAGCATAGATGCTTTGGATCTCAGTCTCTGATTAAATGGCTCTTCCTTAACAACATTGAACGGTGGAGTGGAAGGAATTAGCCCCCTCAGATAATATCTGAAGCTTCAAGTTGTCTTTCTTGTCAGAGGAAAAAAAGTCCCTGCTCCTGTAGAAAAGGTATTTGTGTCTCAGGCCTGTGAGGGCATGACAAAGCAGGTATTTCTGTAAGGGTTCTTGTGCTTTTAAGTGGCTCCAATTATTTTTGAACAACTAAATAGAGTGCTCATTAAACATTCCCCTTAAATGAAAATGATGACCTACAAGGTCATGTTAATTAAAAACCACAGTAAGTCAATGTGAAGAGGTTCTTTTAGCACAAACAGTGGGGCCAATTGAGCATAACACTGTGCTTACAATTAGTATGGGTTTGTTTTCATGCCCGTATTATTAAGAATTTGTAGGACAGGATCACTGCACAAATAAAAATTGCTGCAGATCAGTTCAATCTGACAGCAGCCACAGGTTCATTATGTGATCGTGAGCTGTGTCTGCCTTTAGATAATACTGACCAGAGCACTCTAGCTTACTGTGGTCAGGAGCAGTGCCAGTTTACACCATTGAAAAGAAAAGTTGACATATTCCAAGAATTTTACTCACTTTCCAGAGTTTGTCGTTTGGACTGGTATGGTGCAGTATCATATGCAGTGATGAAATTTTATGCTTGAATCATCACAGTTCAGCAACAAGTCCTATTAGCTGCAGGAGGTTCTAGCTGTCAGACAACCTCTGACTCCAATTAGCACAGCATAGCCTGTGCTGGGGCATGGATTTCTGCTCTTTGAACCAATTTAGGCATGCTGAGTCTCACATGTTCTTGCAATACATTTACCAGCTCTCACCTCCTATTGCCCCACAGCTTCTCTCAGAATTTCTCAGCATAGCCCAACGACAACCATGTGGGAAACCTATCCAGCTGCTGGATCTGGGATACACAAGATCCCAGTGCAGGGAACGGCTGCAGAGATTGCACCCTATGCTGCAAGGAGTCCTCCCAGACAATACCTTGACCAGCTCCAGCTGCATCCCATTCCCTTTACATGACATATGTCTCATATGAACAATACTTGTGTACCCCTATGTAGTTGTAAAGGCAATTCACAGGATTTGACTCTTGGCATCCCAAATGTTTGGACTTTGGGAAGATGACAGGTGCATGCTATTACCAGGATGGCAAAAGCTTAAAATCAATAGCCCTCTCTTATGATATATAGGATCATCATAGATGACAGACCAATTCAAAAATGGAGGATAATCCTCTCAAATAAGGATGCATCCCTAAAACTACAGAAAACTATTTCTAAAATTTGGATCTTACTTTTGTAAGGGCTTTAAATGTCTCATTTTGTAAATGCCAGTGCACAACTGTACACCCCACTGAGAAAGACCAAAGTTTGGGTCATTTTTGCTCATCCTTGTTCTCAGTATTAATAAAACTTTGTTCTACATTAAGGATTTTTATAGTAGTTGTAACAAGTTCATATCCTAAAGTCTTTATTTTTTCCATTCAAGCAAGCAAGAGTGTTATTAGTTAAAATCTGTGCATCAAAAAAGAAAAATGCAGAAATTAAAAAGAAATCTGGAATTTAAGCTAGCAATTTTTTTTATATATTAAGATTAAGATTTTAAGGTGAAACTTTTTGCCTCGTTACAGTATTGTACCTCGTACTGTTGCTTGTGCATCACATAGATGGCTAGCTGCTTTTTTGTATTCAGTATTCAAGGGCATATCTCTGCTGATGTAAACTGTGACAGCTCTGTTGAAGCCAGCAGAGCTCAGACACTATTACACCAGTGAAGATCTGCCCCTTAGTATTCACCCCCATCTGCTGTGTGACTCAGTCATACCAAAACTGCTGAGCACCTGCTTGCCTGATGGTTTTTTAATGAGTTGAAATCTTCATGTTGGGTTTGTGTCTCTGCCAAGTTCCAGTTTAATCACATATAATTTTTAGTGTAAAGTTTCACCTTGGGCTTTGAACCTGTAGGCATGGAACAAGAGAAACTGTTTCTAGAGGAACTTGCATAGTAATAATAATAATAGCTAGAATACAAGGCAAGTGTTTTAATTCATAGGTTATGACATTCAGCTTTCATGAACAGGAAGGAGTAATTATGCTCAGTAGACAGGAAATAATGAGGTTGACCCATATTCTATGATAGTGTATGAAAATTAAAGATTTGTGTAGCTAAGATAGTGAGGACTTACATTTAAATTTATAGCCTGGCTTAATTGTGTAAAAGTTTGTGGGAGAAGATGTGTGAGTCAACTAATAGATTAGTGGCTGTCTCTGGAGTTTCCAGTCAAATCCTATTAAGCAGTTTAGTAGGTGACAAATCAAACTCAGAGGTCTTGCTTGTAAAATGTTTGGCTAAAAGTATCCTAAGATGCATGAGATCTGCTTTCCCAACAATGTGATGTTCTTTTCTAACTTTGAGATTGAGTTAATAATTGATCTGTGCTTTGCAGTAGACTAAAATACTTTTCTATAAGAAATAAAATTTATTTACTTATCAGGAATTAAAACTGTCAGTAAAGGAGGAAAAAAAAAATAAAAGAAAGAAAAAGCTGTGGACATTGTGGAACCACTAATTTAAGCTTCTGGTAAGCTTTTTCAAAAACAGCTACCTACTTTGTGATTTCTTAAATTCTTAGTTTGTCCTTAGGTGAAATGATTTTAATTGATGAAATGATTTTAATTAATTTTGCGTAGAGTTCTGGGCTCCCCATTTCAAGAGGGACAGAAATCTACTTGAGAGGGTCCAACAGAGGGCTGCAAGGGTTATTAAAGGACTGGAACGCATGCCTGAAGAGGAAAGGCTGAGAGACCTGGGACTTTTTTAGTTTGGAGAGAAGATGAGAGGCGATCCAGTTAATGTCTATAAATACGTAAGGGCTGGGTCTGAAAAAAGGCGGGGACAATCTCTTTTCATTGCTCTAGTTTTGTCCTGCTCTGGCAAGGGGGTTGGACTCAGTGATCTTTGGAGGTACCTTCCAATCCCTAACATTCTGTGATCCTGTGATTCTGTTATCTTTAAAAATCTGATTTTGGAAAACCACTGTAAAAGGGAAAATAAATGGTCACATGCAAATTTGTTTTCTTAATGTAAATGGTTTGCAGATTTGTTAGTTGTCATACCTATGAAGTGGCTTTGGCAGCATTTGATTGTTACTGCTAATATTATTTTTGTAGTTTTCTACAATTTGTCTGGCAATTTGAGCGCTTTATGTGCTCTGCCACTGATTAACAAAGTAGAATAGATTTTCAGTGTGGGATAATACTAAAAGGGAAAGTTCCCCTTGTGGTACATTAGAACACTTTTAGTGAACTATAATACTAATAAAGAAAAAATCTAGAACAGGAAGTGAGAAGAGTATTGCTAATCTACTGACATTGCAGGAGAAACTTGGAGTGACAGTTCATCATCTCATTTCCAGGATAGGAATTTCACTGAGTTAATGCTCATTCATAAGAATACAAGTAGCTAAGCTCCACTGGTTGAAATATTGTACAGAAATTTTGCTTGAAGAAAAAGGTTCTAGAATATCATTACTGTAGCTCACAAAGGAAAGCCATCAGGGATTAACTTCAACATGACTATTTAAAAATTGAATATGCAACAAGTACTCAGATATAGAACACTTTAAACTTCATGTCCTTGTTTGCATGTAATTTATTCTAAAAATGAAACGATATTTTCCTTTGTCCTGTTGCTGTTAAAGGCAATCATTTTGAACAGCCTGACAAAAGTGTATCAAGAGAAACTCAGGCCCGCCATTCTGTCTGTCTTATTTTTCTCTGCACCCTGCATCCCTGCATACTGCCTTTTACGTGTTTCACATTTTGCCGTGACTGGCAGACTATTACTGGTGAGTATTCTTGCAGCCTGGGGAAGAGGGAGTCCATCAGTGAAAGACTGACACAGACAATCCGCAACATACTGTCAGATCAAAGAGTTAACACACACACACACAGTTTTCACAGTGGCTGTTTCTTACAATAGAAATTACAGCATTTTAATGGAAATTTGGGGGTCTTTTAATATTAGTGGCCTTTCTTTGCAGAATGTTATGCAGTGAGCATAGGCACTCATGTTTGCTGATTAACACTAGCAGTGTCAGATGCTTCAGAGAAAAGCACAGGAAACCTAGGAGTGGTTAATTAAGATTAATTAGAGGAAGTTTCTTCTTAACCTTAATTAGTTTGTGATATTACTTCAATCTGAAGGACATTTTCCCGTCAGTTATTATCACAAATATTCATTTGACTTACACATTTCCAAAGCTGTTTTAAATACTCTTAAGTCTCAGGGATACTCTGTGGTGGTGAGTTCTCCAGGTCTTATAAAAAGAATTTATTTCTAGCACTTTTAAATTTACTGTGTTTAAATTCCCTATTTAAATGGGAAGATGGAAGATAAACATGTTCAATTTATTTTCTGTATATCCATTTGTAAAACAACATTTAAAACAGTTGCCATCTTTTTATTTTTTCTTTGTCTCTACCTTGTTACTTAATATTAGTTAAATTCCTCAGTGTGATGCTGAGGATCAATGGCCTAGTCTGGCCTGTGTTACAGATAGCCCTGAATCACAAGTAGTCTTCCAAGCTATTTTTACACCCATTGCATTGTGTAGGCAGAAGCATTTGTCCATTTAATCTCCTTCAGCACATTCAAGTTGGAAGAGACAGCTATGAAAGCTTTTTTCTCTCCTCTCCCTGCCAGCTGGGATTTTTGGTGGATCTAGTCTCCATTGATGGGCTTGGGTGCTTCAAGGGCAGGAGTCCAAGAGTGACTGCCAGTCCAGGTTCTCAGGATATTTCTAGAAATATTTACAAACCTCCTGAGAGGCGATAAGAGGCAATGGTGCTGGTGGGAGAAAGATTGGAAGAGTGATGGAGGAGTGATGCTTCCTCCAGCATAACTGTGCTTGTGATAGCTGATGAGCAGTAGCTTGATGTGCTGCACAGCAGCCGGCTGGCAGTGTGTGGTTCCCACGAGATGAAATGGGTTCCAGATGAAATGTGATAGTGGGTGACATGGTGCTGGGCTCCCAGTTTCATGTATGTGCAGAAGAAAGTTGTGAGTAATGGGATGAAAATTGGAAGACTTTAATATATGCAGCCTAGTGACAGGTGGTGTCAGGGTCTTCCTAGGAGAGATGGTATGCAGTCTACCCTACCCAAATGGGCAAGTTTAATTTCCAAGGCCAATGGCTTGCGACGAAAACAGTTGCAGACTTCCTGGACCTCTCCTTATGGCTTGTTTATAATTGTGACACCAAAATTACTCAAAAGCACAAGATGCATCCAAAACTCCCACTTAGAGCGGTAACATCTGAGCTGCCTCAGAGCAGTCATTTAGAGCATTTCTGAAGGCAAAAGACATGAATGGCTGGTATCTCAAACCTTGCCTCGCACATGCTCTTACACTGCAGTGTTAAGTAGAAGGGATGTGGATTTGGGATTATATTTTGCATAAGAAAGACACCCTACTGATTTTTGTTGAAGAAAAATGCTATCATGCTTTCTCTGACATTCTGACCAGCTTCCAAAGCAAGTAAATATGTCAGTGATCATAAATTATGTTGCACTGGGCTGTAGCTCATTTCTATGTGCCCAGATAAGATGGTGGAAAAAAGTATTTCATTGTCCAAAGCATTTGGTATAGGATTTTCTTTGCAGTGATTTTTCCCAAACATTACTAACACCTAAATGAAAACTATTGCTGTTCAGTTTTAAACCACTAATATTATTGCAGCAGCCCAAGGGAAACTGTCTCATTAGTGCTAGTGAAAGTATTGTTAATAATTGCGTACCTTTACACCTATTCAGTTGAGAAGTAAATATCCAATATTGTGAAGACAATTTTATTAGCTAACTGTACTGTTTCAGGCTATACATACTTCTTCAATATCAGAAAAGAAGCTGAAATGGTACTAAGCATTAAAATAATTAATGTCTGTACTTATATAATAAATGTGCCAATTATATCTATATTGTTGGTTGCTTGGTACTACTTACCTGCTAAACATATTGCTGAATGAGATTAATAGTATTTCTATTCAAAGGTCAGATCACTTTATGTGGATCTCAGATAATAGAATCAGTAAAACCTTATTATTTAACTATCAGTTTTAATTATCAGATGGAATCTCTAAAGAGTTATAATCCCCTATGTGCTTTTTACTTTAATTTACTTGTTTTAACTACTCTCTAATAGTCTGGTGGTTTAAATGGATTTAAACCTGCTTAAAATCCAGTTGCTAAATTTAATATGCATATGCAAATGATCTAGCTGTCCCGTTTCCTTTTCTGTCACTGTGCATACAAATATACAGCTATTTCTTTCCTCTTCCAGCTTTCATGACTCTGTATTCTGGAGCTGTCTTTTAGGTACCTTAAAAAATTGTGTTCTTGCTTATAGTAACATTATTTCCATGTTGCTGTACATATTATCTTTATGCCACAAAGCAATCAAAGACAGAAACCACAATGTGAATTTTCCTTCCTGCATTCCATTTGAACTTTTAGGAAAAATAATATTTTCATAAGTAGGTTGGCTTTTCTGTGAACATATCACTGTGAAATGAATATTGAACGAAATCTCAGGTATGAAGAAATTGCCATGTGATAACTTATTTTATACCTGGATACAGAATGACACTTTTGCCTAGATAATGTAATTCAACACATGAACAGACAAAAACAAACAAACAAACAAACAAAAAAAAAAAAAAAAAAAAAAAATTATTTTTTTTTTTTTTTTTTAGGCTACAAAAGGCCCTACATGACATAAAGACATTCTCTTCATAGGTTTAATTTCTGTTCCTAAGTGGGTATTTTCTTACGGTATTTCAAAGTGAAGTTATACTGATATTTTTACTATTGTCTCAAATATTTCTCTCTGATCTTGTTCTAGGAAATAATTAGACTATAGTCTCAATTTGACTATCAGAAGTTAGACTATAGTTTCAATTTGCTATCAGAAGTTCCAAGCAAGTAGATGGAAGCTTATTGCAGGAGTTTTTCGGGCAGCCTGGTGACAGGCAGTAATTGTAACCAGTACTGTCTACAATATAAGGGTACTGCTCCCAAACCATGACAAAGCAGCTCCATGGACAACATTTTAAACATCACAATTGCTACAGAATCATGGGCTAGTTGCTTTGAAATAACAGTTGCCATCTGTTTGAGGGTGAATATGGCCCTGGTAGGATGGACATATCTCTTTGTATGACAAGTTTCCTGGACAATTTCTCTTTTCCATTGCTTGATCAGAGAGTAATGCCATAGGAATTCAATAGATTTGTTGAGATCTACCTGAACCAGCTGTAAGCAAAGAATCATCCCTTCTTTCCATACATGTAATGCGATGATACCTCTGTCCCAGAATTTCATTGTCTGAAACTTCCATTTTATTACTGATGATTTTCTGTATGCAGTTTCTTTTAATTTTGTTTTGTTTTCTGCAAGACCAATTATTTCTTATTACTCTCTAGATCATAAATTGAAGTAAGTTACACTTCAGACCTTAAGCATATTTGGGGAAATCCTGCAGAATTTAGTTTAAAGAGACAAATCAGGTAGATTTGTGTCTTCTAATAGCATTATGGAGATGTTAGCATTAGATACCATGGCAAGATTTTATTTCTCTCTGTGAGAGAAATAATCTGTGTTCTTTTAGGAAAGGCTTAATCTGTGTTCTTTTAGGAAAGAAGTTTAAAGCTACTAAGTTAAAACTCTTTAAATAAGGTTGTTTTCCAGCATGGCTTTGCATAAAAATATGACTGCAAATAATGAAGTGCTGTTTCTGCCCAAGGTTATTTAAGATTTTAAAGATGGTAATGCTATGTTGTAACTTTAAATTTAATATGTTCTACAGTAAGATAGTACAGATTCTGTCAATGCCTTACTTATATTTCTTTTTTTCATTCTGGTTTAGTTTTCCATTTGTTTTAGAGCAGTTCTCTGCTAGCTTGGTATTTCTGCAAGGAATACGAAGAAAAAAAAAAAAAAGATGTCAGTGTTAAAAAGTTAATACTGTTTAAAGATCCATTGAAATTTCATAATTCAGTGCCTTGTATGTCTAAAGGTTCAAGAATGAGACCTGAAAAGCACTGCATGCCTTTAGATCTGCAGTCAGATGCCTGTGTATTTGGGTGCCTGATCTGTTTTCCAGTCTGGCTTCTCTTCAGTCAGCTCTCCTCCTGGAGCTGTGTAACTGCATTAGTGGGGCAGTGAGCCCAGCTTAATATACAATAACTTTGGTTTGAAAAGCTTCTTCTGTATTTTACATGCTACACTAGCAATTCAGGTGCCTAAGAAATTCAGGTGTCAAAGAAATGTGAGCAGGTGTAAAGCTTGGTTGAAACATTTCCACAGAAATAATTTTATCTACCATTTTCTCCTTCAAATTAGGGGAATGAAAAATACGGATCAGAATTTGTCTTTTTGAAGTGTCTCTTCATAAATGTTGCAGTTTTTCAGATATTTTAATGACAGAATCAGCATTTACATCTTGCTGTTTGGAAGGTCTGTTATAAAGAATATTCATAATTACCTTTTAATTTTAATTTGGACAAACAGATTCCAGTGTAATAATTTATGACAATATACAGTAACTAAGGCTGAGAAAATATTACAATATATTCTGTAGACATTTAATGATACTAGAGAAAGTAATTGAACCTAATTTAGAAGCTACGTTTTTCTGCTTGCACTATGGATATAAGCAGTTTATAATTTTTCATAAAATTAAATATTCAAAAGATACTTTTTTAAGGTGTTGTGGTTCATCACTTAGAGACTGACACGTTCTGTGAGAGGGTTTCTTTCTGACATTGTATTTCAGAGGTCAATTTTGAATTTTCGACGTACTATAAAAATGTATCTGTTTTCCAAAATTTAACACATAAAATTTCTGTTCTCTGATTGGAAAGAATAGCCTTCAGCAGCAGTGCAGAAAATCAGTCTGTTGTCATAATTATATTTCTCTATATGTTCTAACTCAACCTTATAATTCATGTATATATTCCTGACTGCTAATTCCTACATTGTGAAGAGCAAAGAAAAAGCTGATGTGAACATATTTACATAGCCATGTTGCAATAAATCCTGAGTGTTGTATTATAAGACAGTGAAAATCAAACAGACATTTTGTTAATCATGTCCATCATAATCATCAGTCTTGGTGTGGGCAGAGTTTGACCTGGTTATAGGTTTAAACACCAGGCCCTTTTACGTCACTGCTTTCTTAATCCCTTCCATGTTTAATCGCTGCCAGTTTGTACACAGTCCGCTAGTGAAAATGGAGCATATGTGTCATTTTTTAGCCTAGTGAGAAGGATGATCCTCTTCTGGGAAAATATGTAAACACCAGGTTCTACCATGTTAAAATATATTCCTAAGAAGTGAAAGAGCAAAGGCTAATTAAAATGTTTGCTTTTTGACTGGGGACGCTTGTAAGGTTATAATTCTGCAGAATGAGATATTTGCTTCAAACTCCTCTGAACATGAAGGCCACAACTTGATGGGGACTACTTGGATTCTGCCTTTAAATAAAACAAATATCCCTTATGAATCTCATCCAGAAAAGAAATCAGCAGTCAGATCTATCCCAAATCTTATTCTCAATATATGAATACTTACATAGTAACCAATTTAGGCTCTTTAGGCAAATTTACTTTTCAGCCAGCTCCATTCAGAACAAATACTGTTAAGCTTAAATACCATCTTTTTCATATTTTGGTCCCTGGTTATGGATTTTATGTTCTTATAGCATCATTCCAGCTTTCAGTGACAAAATTAATTCCCATGTAAGTTCTTGATTTACAATACTATTGTCCACATTATTAATTGTAATTAGCGTTATCTGATCCATAATCCATGTTTGGCTGAAACTCAAGGTTCTCAAGAGCTAATCCCAAAGCATATTGATAAATCCAAAACCTGGGAAACAGGATGAATGGAAAAAATTGGAATTACAGCTACTGCATCTCAAACCCTGCCGAGATTCTTTTGCAAAATGATATTTTACAAAACTGTCTTTTGAGATTGACTGGGGCTCCTTAAATCTTGCTGAGAGATAATATGGCCTAGTGGTTCATAGAGAGTCAGGAGTCCTGGACACTGTCCCATACATTGCCAGAGATCTAATGTGTATCTAGGAGAAATTTCCATCTTTTTGTGCTTCAATATCCCCATCTGCAAAAATAACTATAATAGTAGTTGCTTACTTTACTGGAGATTTAAAAACATTTGTGTCTGTATTTAGCCCATATCTGGGGCTAAATTATAGCAGTTGCACTAACTCTTGATGACTCCACCCCATCTGTGAAGGGGGATCATGAAAAGGAGAGGATTGAGATAAAAATTGATTTAATGACAGCCTAACTAATGCCAAACAAAATCTACAGTATACGAAGTTACACTCAGCCCAGTGAATGTACGGCGGTCATAACAGCAAAGCAGTCCTCAGGAGTAGAATGGTTAAGCAAGCTCCTTCAGGGATGGAGAGAAGCCATCCCTGAGAAAGGAGAAGGAAGAGGGAGAGGAGGAGCAAGATCAGGAGGAAACCTTATCCTCAGCATAGTTCCCCCTATGTTTATAGGATGGGATATACCTGTTAGCCAGCTTGGGTCAGCTACCTTGGCTAATTCGAAACTGCTAATAGCCTGCAGATCATGGCTACGCTGTGATTCTATCCCAGCAAACCCAGGATAATTGGTATATTCTGAAGCAAAGGTATTATAAAGCTGCTGCTTTTCCTATTAAATAAAAAGGGAAAAAATTCTGTTTATTCGGCTGAGCATGGCTGCTCCCATATGAGCAAAGCATGTGATCAAAGGGAATATTTAAAGAGAATTTTAACAGTAGCAAAGGACATGACTGCCATTTGTACTTTTGAAAGTATCCCAATTGTTGTATTCCAGCAGTTCTTAAGATAATCATTGCTTCTGTACCTATATCAGCTATGCTTTTTGAAAACTAAGTAGCCAATACATAGAATTTTGTTAGCTCTAAATGTCAAGATCTCATTTCTGATGAATTTCAGTGAAAACAAATCTCCTTTCCATTAACTTTAGTGTGAGCTGGCCCAGATTCAAGGGATTCAGCACAAGCTGTAGCTAGCAATCACAGAGCAACTTTAATGATGCCACCAGCAGTATCAGCTCCACATTCAAAACCAGGTACAGTTACTTTTTCAGATTTAATTAATCTGTTGGGTTTCATGTCATGAATCAAAAGCACAGTTTAGGCTACCATATCTACATACTTCTTAATATAAATGTTATTGCATGTTGTAGATACTTTGGAATAATCTGTAAACACATATCAGTAGCCATACAGAAAAGGAAAGCTGAGCACAGTAACCAGATTTAGCACTTCATATGGAAAATCTTCTGCAAAGCTGTTGGAGAAATTAGTTCTTCAGCTACACGTTTGGAAAAGCAAGTATTGCTTTGAGCAAGGCATTTAAAGAACAAATATAAAATAACTCAGTAGTAAGGATGATGCTGTAGAGAACTATGATTTACCTGAAGTCAGCACGTATGCTCTTAAATATAAGGATCCTTGCAATTCAATAAATGCCGAGTTGTAACTAGAGGCAAATTCAGCCTTAATTGAACAGAAACGTATCTGCATGTCCTGGAAATCTCAGAAAGCAGAAACATTCAACAGTATGGCTCGGAAGATAAAATGCCATACATCCCGCTTTTTATCATTTTTATCCATCTGCTTCCATCCTAACCTGCTGATGAGAATATAAAATTGTTTTCTGATTTGCTGCTTATAGCAACAAAAGCTCTTTTCATTATATATCTCAGATAAAAACTTTTACAACATCCTTAATGTGTTTCTTTCTTGTGCTTGCTTAGAAGTTTTCCAGAATAAATAATTTTTGATTACTGTGGGGTTTTAGCAAACAGTATGTTTTGCCACTACTTGACCTGATTGCTACTATAGCTTTATGATTATTAATTTGCACTGTCACAGAGCATAAAAGAGAGCCTTTTTTATAACTACCAAACAAATGAGCATTAGTTGATCTCTGCACAGATCTAAAAAATCTTGTGACGACTCCAGTGCAGTGAACAGAATAAAATCCGTTTTCAGAGCATGTTGGGTGGATGCCTGCCTAGCCCTGAAAGGTCATATTCTGCATCAGAAGCAGTAGGATAAATTTAGTTTGCATGCAGCTTTGTGATGCCAAGTCTGTGCCTAGACCGTTTCTGGGCCCTGAGTTATCTCTTTCACACTGACACTGTAAGTGACTCTGCAATTCTTGGGACTTACACTCTAGAAACTGGGGACAATATTTAGTCCCTTTTGTTCAATGGAAGTTCTGCATATGCACCTCAGTTTACAGTGTGAAAAAAACAGAGGGCTTGGGTGAACCTGAGATGAGAGGATTTAAATCGGCCATTTTGCTTGTCTTAATTTTACATTTTTACGGTTAATTTGTTCAGGGTGGTGGGGTGGGGGTGGTGTTTGTTCGTTTGTTTTTTTATTATTATTCTGATCTTTTAAACATCAGCACAGCTGTGTTCAATGAGCTGGAAATTAAACAGGTCAATAAAACGTTACCTACATGATTAGGGAGAACGTATTGTTATGTGAGTGTGATTAACAGTCCTATAGCTTAGCTTTGAATGAAATGGCATGTACAATTAAGGATTTAAAGTATTTAAGTTAAAAAGATCTAAACAGGAAAAACAGGTAGTTAACACTTAAGTGTTTTCAAAAGATGTGTGCCTCCTGATTAGGCTGTGCATTGGAACACATCTTGGAAGAATCAAAGGCTGAAAGTGAAAAGGACAAAAGGAGTAATAAATATGGAAGCTAAAATTATTTCACCCATTACTTTGTGTGTGCTTTTTACTTTTTTTGTACACTTGCATTGCTTTTCTTGTGTCTGCTTCTGTGCAGTTCTTAAAGCATATTTTTTTTCATACTACTGGCAAATCATGATCCAAGATCTAGACTACTTAAGACCTTGTAGTAATGCAAGCATCTCTGCCCTAGCAGAATCACAGAAAGGTTGAGTTTGGAAGGGCCCTCTGAATTCCATGATCTCATGGTCATTGCAGGCAAGACTGCCTTTGACCTTCACATCCCCAGCAAGTCCCTCCTTGTTGGTGAGTATAACGTCCAGCAGACCACCTCTCCTCTTTGGCTCCACAATCACTTGCACGAAAAAGATGTTGATGCACTCCAGAAACCTCTGCTGTGTTGTCCCTCCAGCAAATATTAATCAAGGTGGTTGAGGCACTGCATGAGGACCAGGACCTGCAAATGTAAGGCAACTCCTATGTTTCTTTAGGGAGTCTCATCTATTTCTTCTTCCTGGTCAGGCAGCCTATTGCAGACACCAACTGCAATGTCACCTTTACCTTTCTTCTCTTTAATCCTCTCCTAGAAGCTCTCAGTTGATTCCTCATCCATACTTCGCCGGAACTTTGTGCATTCCAGTTGTTCTCTTGCAGAAGGTCAACTCTACCTCTTTGTCTTTCCAGCCTGTCCTTTCTAAGGAGCCTGTAAATACTCCTCCTTCCCTGACTAGAAAATTGGTTGTTGTCAGTCCAGTAAGGTTTTGCACACTACACACTAGATCAATTTGTAGACTTTCAGGGTCCTCTAACATCCTTGCTTTGTCAGAAGAATCCCGTAGAAATGACTACTGCTCTTTGGCTTGTGCCTGCTTCAAAAAAGTATTGACAATCACACCTTGCTGGGCTGAAAAGCCCACCTACACTGTCATCAAAGAATGGTAAACCTGAGAAAAGCATATTTTTGATAAATATTCTGGGAAGCAAAACTTCACAAGGTTTCTGATTCTTTTCTAATGCTAATTCAAGGTTAATCGACCCAAATTATTAATTAGAGAGAGTCTGTAAAGGGGTTTTTTTTAAGAAAATAAAGTGAGCACATTTGTGGGAAGATGTATGAGAATGGGACTGAGGATTTGGAAAAATTAGCATTGACTGGTTGGAAAATGCTGAGAGAAAAGAGGGAGTAGGAGGGAGCAATAAAAGAAGAAAAAATAATTCATCTGTAGAAAAACTGGAATTCCTGGAGACAAGTTGTAAACATTCATACATCCCATAACCATTCATGTTACCAATTATCCTTAAAATCATAGAATCATGGAATGGTTTCAGTTGGAAGGGACCTATAACAAT
Organism: Chloroceryle aenea; assembly: GCA_013399075.1. Lineage (NCBI taxonomy): Eukaryota > Metazoa > Chordata > Aves > Coraciiformes > Cerylidae > Chloroceryle > Chloroceryle aenea. Next base: position 630,671 of record VWZY01009603.1, read on the forward strand.
CATCTAGTTCCAACCCCTCTACCATGGGCAGGGACATATTTCACTAGATCAGGTTGCTCAAAGATCTCATTCCTTTCTGCTGAGAAGGGTCTAGAATGAGGAGCAGCTGAGGGAACTGGGGTTGTTTAGCCTGGAGAAAAGGAGGTTCGTGGGAGACCTTGTCTCTCTCTATTACTACTTGAAAGGAGGTTGTAGCAAGGCTGGGGGTTGGACTCTTCTCCCATGTGGCAAGCAATAGGACAAGAGGAAATGATCTCAAGTTATGCCAGAGAGGGGTTAGATTGGATATTAGGAAAGATTTCTTTCCCAAAAGGGTTGGAAAGCCCTAGAAGAGACTGGTGATTCTACGATTACAATTCCATTGGAGTTTCTAATGAAATTATTAGCATTTAGGTAATTCCTTCTTCTGAAGATAAAATAGAAACAGAAGAATGCAGTAGATCTATATACTTTGGAAGCAGAACCTTGAATACTGGGACTTCTTATCCTTTTCATAAAATACAAAAGCTCATTTTTAATATTCCATCTTCATGTATACGTGAAGTGTTCAGTATTCAGCTGAAGGTGAACCTAGTAAAAGATACTCTTATTCCAGAATAATACCCACGCACAGTGACAACTATAGAAAAGCAAAGCACAGCCTACCTTAATTCTGGATTTCTTTCAAGTGGAAATAAATTCTGATGGGAAGAAGAACTTAGGTTAAAATGAGAAGCTCTAGACTTAGATTTTCTCATTTTATGTCATTTGTTCCGTATTGATGACAAAAAAAGGGAATTTTTACAGACCATCATATATAACACTACAGTTTGGGGTTCTAAGGACCACTAATATGTGAGCTGGGATTTTTTTATATATTGGACATAAGTTTACATATTCTTGAGCTACTCAAGTTTATAGCTCATGGAAGATTAATAAACTTGGAACTACTGGTCAAATATAACATCAAGGTATCTAATGATAGCAAAATGAACTAATGAGAGAATCTGTAGCAACAGTAATAATGGAAAGAGCATAAAAAGAAAAGGAATCCTGAAGCAAAATAGGGAAGGGAAGAGAAAACATAAAACCTTTTCATTTAGAACTGTTACCATACCCATCTTTTAATTCTTTAGTAGATATTTCTTTAGGGAACATTTATCTTTGCAGCCTTTTTATATGATATTGATAGGGTGTTGATATACTATAATATGCTTCTGTACTGGAACATATGACAACATTGTCTGGTTTTGTTATTTTGATAATTTTCATCTTGCACCAACTGCATATAAATTGAGTTACAAGATACTCAATTGGGAAGTGTGAAAAAGTTACCTGTAAATTTTGTCAGTCTACTGTAAGATTTGGAAAGGACAACAGGAAAGAGACTTTCCTAATTGAAAATTACACTTTAGTTTTTTTCAGAATCTGTTTATGTACATTTGTTTCATTTCTATTGTTAATTTTATTAGTTTCTATCTCTTTGAAAGGTAACGTGTAATGTTAGAAGTAGAACTTTCAGTAGAGATTCCCATTTTCTGGCCTCTAGATAAGTCAAAGGTTATCATAAATATCCTTTAAAATTTAGGAAAAAAAAAAAGAAAAAAAAAAAAAAAAGAAAAAAAGAAAAAAAAAGTGTTGCAGAGGGGAAACTGATTTAGGGAAACTATTAAGGACCTTTGTGTGCTATCTTTAATAGATCAGGGGATTATTTTGGGGAGGAAGGGAGAAGGTTATACATTATATTCTCTTCTCCTTTTTTTTTCTTCCAAACATTTTCTTCTACTTAATAAGATTTGCATTAGACATGAGTCTAAATCAAAAATTGCAGACATACACTTTTAGATAGATTAAAAATTGAATTTCATTTTCATATTTGGCATCAGAAGACCATTCATATTGCAGCAATTGAATGGATTTTCCCTTTCCTTAATCCAATATATTATTCTCACAAGATCAAGTGCTGGTGTCCTTGGGTTTTTTTTTTTACTGACAATGCCTTAAATTGTCCCTAATAACAGAAATTTGTATTCATAAAAAAATAAATAGGTAAGTGGGCAATCCTATTTGTGAAACCATTGTAATAGTTTCTCTAATAGGATTTTTCTCATGACCATTAGATTAGCTGAAATAAGACAGAAAACCCCCCCCATCAAGAGTTCAAAGATAAAACAGTGGATAATGGACAAATACCATGGGTGAAACTCTGTTGCTTCCCCTGAAGTCACAAAACTGTTGCAAGCTCTTTGTGAGAGAAGCAATCTGTGTTGTGGGGCAGAGGCTGCTCTGTTGCCTGTGCAGAGTGAATCCCACCAGGGCTGGGCAGCATGTGGGTACAAAGATGACTCAGGGCCAGAAAGCAATTGCAAGTGGGAGATGAAAATTCCCATATCCATGAGCAGAAGTGTTTCTGCTGTGGAGACTTCCACATAATGTGTGTCTGTGTTTCCTTGGTCCTTCCACACTGTTAAATATGCCTTCTCTTTCATTCCCGTAGAATTAACCAGATTATCTCAGATTTGCATAGTGCCATAAAAGAAAGGCTTTGGCTTAGTGTAACTTTGAGTTGCAGAAAACCCAACAATATATGTACCCAGGTCATATGCTCTGCATCACAGTTTGAAACCTTTATTGAGTGCTTCTCCCCATGAGGAGCAAGTGTGATTACACAGAATAGCACAGACATCAATATAGCCACAGCAAAATTTCCAGTCTTTTAAGGATGTTTTAAATGTTTTCTGTTGAAAAAAAAAATCTAAATTCTCTCGTTATTAATGGTTAAAGAAAGATCCTCAAAGAAGATGGCAAAACTGTCATAAAAATAACAGAGAACAGAGCAGAAACATTAGTAGGTCTGAGTACAAGCTACCATCATCCAAGGATAGTTGAAGCTGTGAAATGGTGTTAATTGTTGACTTGTTGCAGTGAATTACTTTTGCTGCAGCAAAGAAGGTGTTGTTTCCTGTTATTTTTAGGTCAAAACAGCCTCCAGACTCCAGATTTTGTCATGTGAACAGACTGTTTAGAATTAATGATTACTAGGACTTTGATACTAATACAGTACTCTTCACTAATTTCATTGGCTATTTCAGTATGTTTTTCAACTCACTGTTGTAACTAAGTGTGGATGAGGGTGTTGATGATTGATTGCTATAAATAGCTGGTGTGTTGGTTCACTTTATTAAATAATTTAGAACCTTGGTAACATCTGAACAGCAGAAATCTGACCTGCAAATCAAACAGTGGGCAGAGTTTAGCTCAGACATACTGTCTGGCACCAATTGATTTTAAAAGACATATTCTGAAGGAACATGAGAATGACCTTGATGATTGTAGGATTGCAGCTGCTCATGAGGCCACCCTTTTTTGAGGTAAGCAGATATTGTCACACATGATGAGAGCAGTATACTGGAAATCTTATCAAATAATAATTAAGTGTTGTCAGGTTCAGACTCTTCAGGAGAATGTAAAATTGACAGATTTGATACAGCCCATACTTATCCTTTTACAGTTCTGGTTCTAAAATAACTGAGTGGCATTAATTCCCTTTGTTAAAGGAAGACAAGGAAAAGCAAATACATCCAGTCTTTCCTTAAACACCTCCAGGAATGGCAACTCTGCCATCTCCCTGGGCAGTCCATTCCAGTGTCCAATCACCCTTTCCATGAGGAAGTGCTTCCGAATATCCAACCAAACCTCCCCTGGCACAGCTTCACGCCATGCCCTCTTATNGTCTGCAGAGCTGCAGTAGGTTATTGTGGCCAAAGTGTAGGACCCTGCACCTGGCCTTGTTGAACCTTATATTATTGGCCTCTGCCCATCAACTCAGCCTGTCCATGTCCCTCTGCAGCATCTCCCGATCCTCCAGCAGATCGACATTCCCCCAAGCTTAATGTCATCTGCAAATATTGCCAACAATAGACTTGATCCCCTCATCCAGGTCATCAGTAAAGATGTTGAATAGAACTGGGCCCAGTACTGGTCCCTGGAGTACACCACTGGTCACCAGACACCAACTGGATGTGGCACCATTCACAACCTCTCTCTGAGCCTGGTCATCTATCCAGTTTTTGACCCAGAGAAGGTGCACATTGGTGAGGAGCTTCAGAGTACCCTCAGTAAGATTGCAGGTGACACCAAGATAGGTGGGACTGTTAATCTGCTTGAGGGTAGNAAGCTTAATGTCATCTGCAAATATTGCCAACAATAGACTTGATCCCCTCATCCAGGTCATCAGCAAAGATGTTGAATAGAACTGGGCCCAGTACTGGTCCCTGGAGTACACCACTGGTCACCAGACACCAACTGGATGTGGCACCATTCACAACCTCTCTCTGAGCCTTGTCATCTAGCCAGTTTTTGACCCAGAGAAGGTGCACATTGGTGAGGAGCTTCAGAGTACCCTCAGTAAGATTGCAGGTGACACCAAGATAGGTGGGACTGTTAATCTGCTTGAGGGTAGGGAGTGTCTTCAGAGGGCCCTGGACAGTCTGGATCAATAGGCTGAAGCCAGTCACATGGGCTTCAACAAGGACAAGTGCCAGGTGCTTCACTTGGGCCACAACAACACTGGGGAAGAGTGTCTGGAAAGCTGAAAGGGACCTGGGGGTGTTCAGTGACAGCAGTCTAAACATGGGCCAGCAGTGTGCCCAGGTGTCCAAGAAGGCCATCCTGACCTCCATCAGGAGTAGTGTGTCCAGCAGGACTAGAGAAATTATTGTCCCCCTGCACTTGGCACTGGTGAGGNCAATAGGCTGAAGCCAGTCACATGGGCTTCAACAAGGACAAGTGCCAGGTGCTTCACTTGGGCCACAACAACACTGGGGAAGAGTGTCTGGAAAGCTGAAAGGGACCTGGGGGTGTTCAGTGACAGCAGTCTAAACATGGGCCAGCAGTGTGCCCAGGTGTCCAAGAAGGCCATCCTGACCTCCATCAGGAGTAGTGTGTCCAGCAGGACTAGAGAAATTATTGTCCCCCTGCACTTGGCACTGGTGAGGCTACTGTGTCCAGTTTTGGGCACCACTGTGTAAGGAAACATTTTAGTGATCTGTTGGTTCCAGAGGAGGGCAACAAAGCTGGTGAAAGGTCTGGAGAATGTCTTATTAGGAGCATCTGTGGGAGCTGGTATTGTCTAGTCTGAAGAAAAGGAGGCTGAGGGGAGACCTTATCATCCTCTACAACTACGTGAATGGAGGTTGCAGCCAGGTGGGTGATGGTCTCTTGTCACCTGTCACAACTAATAGGACAAGAAGAAATCAAGGCCTCAAGTTACACCAGAGGAGATTTAGGTTGGACATCAGGAAAAACTTCTATACCAAAAGGGTTATCCAAGACTGGAACAGGCTGCCCAGGGAAGTGGTTGAATCGCCATTCCTGGATGTATTTATCTAGATATGGTGCTCAAGGATATAGTTTAGTAGTGGCCCTGGTGGAGTAGATAATAGTTGGACTTGATGATCTTAAAGGTCTTTTCCAGACATAGCAATTCTGTGATTCTATGATTTACACCAAAGGGGATTTTGTGTTTTAAAGGACCAGCCAGCTCATGATCTTTAAACCATATTACACAATCCCAGTTCTCTTTTCGACTTGGGACAGATATCCAAACTCAGCTTTGCAAACAAACTCAGAAATTATAAACACAAACATTCTCCCTTCTTCAGGCTGTATGATACAAATTGCATGAACATTTGTTCCTATTTTGACTT
>VWZY01009603.1:638577-665668 GCA_013399075.1 Chloroceryle aenea
AAAAGAAGAGAGAGAAAAATGGAGGAAATAGAACTAGCAAAGTGAAGAGATTGACAAATAAAGGATGAAAAAAGTAAGATATAAAGGGAAATGAGCAATTTCAAGGGCAGTCCAAGCAAGACTTGTCCAGCCATTGTGCCAATCATAGCAATCTATCTTCCTTGCCTCACAGTCACACTGATGCTTTCTGTCGCTCATTTCCACCTGTCTTTTATACTCTTCGTGTCCCTTTGCCCTTTTGCGTCACCTACTCATTTTTAAATGGTAGAGGGAAAAAAAAGAGATTAAAGAGAAAAAAGAGGCAGTTACAAAGCATCACCATCTTCACCCCTTCCACTTTAATTCCATTACTATTAAACAGCATGGATTTTCCTGCTGTACCAGCTGCATTGTGTAATTAGGACTGTAACTGCAAAGTGGAAAACTAATGGTTTTCTCATTTCACTGTGCACCAAAAGGCTGGCAGAGGCTGCCTCTGCCACAGGTGTTGCAAGCTCTCAGAGCCAGCCATTTAGAGTCATGGCAGTTGCACAACTGACTTTGTCAGTAGAGCAGAGAAAAATATGTACCTAAAATGCATGTAGCATTCAATTCTCTGCATTTGTAACACTTTTTATGAAAGATTGGAAGCTATTTTTTTTTCATGAGACAGAAATAATCTTTCACTGTGAGAAAAGACCAGTGAACCAGAAGTAAACCAAGCCTGTGAAATTCAAGCAACTAATTACGTATCAAAGAAGAAAATAGACACTAGTTTAAATCCACAAATCCTGACTGCAGCTCAACAGGAATGAAAAATTTATGGATTGAGCACACGTATTCTGCAGACATATAACATTTTCCTCAAAATAATTAAAGAAGAAGAAATTATAATTAGGAAGAAACATAACTAGCTATTGATTAGTGCACACTATTGTAAATTACAGACTTCTTTTAGCCTGTTCTTCTGCGCCTGAAAGTTATGGATGATAACCCCAATATTACATTTTACAGCAGTACATAGCAAACATTACAGTTACAATGTCAGGAGTATCTATTGAGAGAGACATAAAATCAAGTCCCTTCCAGCTCTGCTTGACTTTAAGTTAATAATTATAGTCTCCACACCTGTCCAGTAACAAAGTTCTAATAACATACTTATTCTCTGAGTTCTGCCTGAAGATGGCCAGTAGAGTTTATTAAGTTTTATGAAGACTGCAAATGAATGAAAATAAATATAACCAGCCACTAAAAGTTGTTCTATTATATGCTTATTTGCTCTGCCCTGGTTATATTGCAACTATGCATAGTTACAGAAGGTTACAAAAACATCAATCTTAAAAAACATTTTCCCACAGCCTAATTTCTCCATTTCTTCTGCTTCTAATTTCTGCAGTTTGTCTGATATCCTCAGGCTTCTTTCTACTTATTTATGGACAGCTTTGGTTAATCATGGATTTTTATTTTTTCTTTTAGGTCCTTATACATGCATTTTTTGCAGTAACTAAGTCTCTAGTCAGTAAGGTCATGCTACTGCCTTTTTTACTGAGCCTTTGAGCAGGGTGTGCTGACATTGAGGTGACCCAGTCTAAGCACTCAGTCTGAATTGTTCTCATGGGCTGGAAGGAAAAATCTTCAAAAAATTTCAATCAGCTATCAGTAGTTCCATCTGTAAAAGGCATGTATGCCTACATCTGATTACTTTTAAGCTGGATTACAGAACAATTAAAAAGATGTAAAATAGATTCAGGCAAAGGTGGGCTGAAACTAGATACTGTAGTGAAAGATATATTCAGTCTTTATGTTTGATGTTCCCTTAGGGTCCCTGTACGTTCTGTTCTTTACTAATTTTGTGGTAGACCAGTTCGGAGGGTCTGTATTTTTTATTTTTTTTTCTTAAGAACTTGTAGTGACCATATTTAAGGAGCTGAAGAGACTGCATAATAATAACGAGCAGAAATAAAATGCTAACAGAAAAGGAAGACTTGTAATTGAAAATTTGTTTATTATGCCACTGAGTTGGTACAGCTTCACTTTGGAGACCTACCTTCAAACATTAAATACAAATGGAATTATAAATAATTAATATAATACCTGTGCAAGGGCTTATGCTGAGGAAAAGGTTACTTTCTGTTTCAATAACTCAAATAGATAAGTTACTGATTCCTAAATTATTTATAGCATTATCACTGGGTTATGATAAAGGCAACCATATAACTGAGTAACCTGAAAGTCCCCTGACTTATGCAATTAGGCTATTGCTGCACATGAATTAAAATAATTAAATGAGCAGACACTCTCTTCTCCCATTAACTGTTGTAGGTAAGTTTTTTCTAAGGTGGCTACAAAAGTCTTTCGCTTGTCTTCGTGATCTTACTTTCGTCAGAAGTTGTACGAATGGAAAAGACCCAGGCTTACATATGGCAGCAGAGGTACTCCTGCCCAGCAGAATTCAGGGGGAATTGCATCACCAGTGGGGCTGGAGTTTCAAGAAGGAGTCAGGGGAGGCACAGATTCTTTTGGTAAAAAACTACAAGGTTTGGAGAGAACTAGGAACAGGCTGCAGCTTGCCTTTGAAAGAAATTTGGGTTTTTCTGGGAGAAGTAAGGGGCTCTTCTGTTTGGGAAAAGAACCTGGGAAGATGCTTAATAATAAACAAGACACATAATGAGCCACAGCCTGTTCCTTGATTTTTCTGTCTCTTTTTCTCATCTCCATTGCCATTGTATTCCTCTAACACAGTACCCTCTTAGCCTCCTCTCTATTGTATGGGTTACTACTCTACTCACTCTTATGAAGGTTTTACACTAAGAAGGGAAAGAGGAGGGGAAAAAAAGGCTTGGAAAATATATGTGTTTTCACTTTTCATGACATTGCACTGCGTAGAAATAAAAAATAGTGACTATGAACATGAAGGTACTACTTTGCCTTGCTTTTTTTTCTTTCATCCTAAAACATGTTAATATATGCAAGCATCACTGAACATTAACAGATGAGGAAAACATGGGTAAATCTTTATTGTCTTATTATTGTCCCACAGAGTTAAAACTCATGAAGAAAAAGTGACTTAGAAACCTGATTATTTTGTCATAGTCAGAAATTGGTGTATTAACGGGACACTACATTGGCAAAGTGTCCTTATGAACACAAACAAAATGGGTCTGCCAGATTAACAAAGGACCACATACCTATTTCACATGCAAAGTTCCTTTCTGATGCTGTCACAGAACTATACTGAGAGAGAATTTTGGCAGATGGCATTGCAATTCAAATAAAGAAAAATAAGCTGTTGAATTCATACATATTTCCTTGTCATTCAAATGGCAAGGGATTTTTTAACATAATGTTTAAAGTACAGAATGACTCAATTTGAGTGTCCTTATAAATATAACTAATGCATAATGATGAATAAGTTATGACAAGAAGTTACATGCAACTAAAGCAGCTTTTTATCTATTGTGCAACAAAGCAAAAACTAATGAAAGATGGGACTTTTATTGAAGTTCTCACCCTCAACAAGGCAATGAAGACACTGAGGAGACAAAACTAGATTCTAATATTATTTCACTAGTATAAATCAAGAATTGCTACCTCAGCAGCAGTAGTGATAATGTGAATTTTCCACAGCATAATGTAATCTCCCTCATCAATTGTATTGATTTATTTATTTCATCAAATATTATTTAAATACCTAATGGATCTGCTTTACATATATCCAGCTACTTCTCAGAACTGTGAAAACATTATTAAAAAGCATCATAGTCATGGAAACAGATCATGTAGGAAGTCCCTTGAGGAGGATTCTTCTGTCTGATTGCATACAACTTCATAGGCCACTTGAAAATAAAATATAAAAATGCAAGATGTGATTGATAAGAGAACTAGTTTATTTAATTTGCTCTGAGAGTTTCATCCAAGGCCAGTATATGATGCTTCTGAGGCAGCTGCAGCTCATCACAAATAAGTAATGTACCCATTCAATTTTACAGTCTGGGCAGGATACCTTCTTATTTGTGGACCACCCACAGCTAATCAGTTCATTGTAAGCATACAAAGTAGTTCTTGGCTGGTTTTTTTTTTTATTATTATCCGTATAGATGCTACATTTTCCCTTCTCTTTTTATATGTCTATCCATTTGCTTCACTGGCCTGTCACATAAAATCAAGTAATTGCCACTTGGTGTAATAAATAAGAAGGCAGAAAAACAAAACAAAACAAAAACAAAAACAAAACAAAACTAAACTAAAAAAAAAAAAACTAAAAAAAAAGTAAACAGAAAGCATTATGTTGTGTGCTTTATTTTGAAACATTGACTTAAGACTCCCAGGGCCCAGTGAGACAAATGGCAGTCATGAAACAAATGTTTTCTAATGTTGATTGAAATTTTAATTAAAGTTTAGTTTTGTTTAAAAATCAGTCAGAAACAAGGTAAAATACTCCATTTGATCAGGAAAGATGGTTAGGGAAGTTGAAGAAAAGGGGTTGCCCTTGCACAGAGGAACAGCTTGGACATGTGGAGCTCTCTTATGGAATGGACGGATAGTAGAGCCCGTGGGTCAGGAAGAGATTGATAAGCAAGACCATGGTGGGTTGTTTAGGTTACAGACCTCCTGATCAGGATGACGAAGCCTTCTTTAAAAAACTCAAGGAAGCCTCTGATCACAGATTCTGTCTTTCTTGGTGGACTTTAACCTCCCTGTCATCTGCTAAATTGCTGGATTATGTGGGTGAAGCAAAAGAACAGGATGTCATTTACTTTTGCAAGATACCTTGCACTGTCTCCTACTTGTGTATCAAGTTTAGGGCATTAAAAATCAGGATGGATGGAGAACTATACAGGTAGATAATGGGTTGGGTGGTGAGGATCAGAGGATAGGGGTCAGTGGGCTATACTATACCTAAATGCCTATGCAAGAAGAGTACTGCAGTGGAGTCTGTCCCATTTCACATCTTTATGTACAATCCGAAGGAAGCAACAAGATCAACTTTGCAGATACCCCTAGAGGGACCAGGCAACATGCTCAAGGTCAGGGCTGCCATTGAGAGACCCAGCCATGCTGGAGGAAGAGGCCAGCAGAAACCTTGCAAAATTCAACACGGACAAATGCAAGTCATGCACCTGGGCAGGAAGAAAATCTTTCAACAGTTCAGGTTGGGAACTGACTTGTTAGACCGCATCTATAATACTGCATCCAGCTTTGGGACTACCAGTACACAGTGAATTGGACTCAGGAGAGGGTCACCAAGATGGTTGGGGCAGGGGCACTTACTGTGAGGAAAGGCAGAGGATAATCCTGTTTCCCCTTTAGTAAAGTTTGGCACAGAATATAATATTAAGATGTGTCATTTAAATTTGTTACAGAATAATAGGCTTATTTTCTTTGTAATACCAGAGGTTAAGAGGTGAACAGCTAGCTAAAATATGTTGAAGCTTATATATGAATTTGAAATACTAGTAGCAGAATACTTAGCTGCCTCCTATAAGGTCTAGCCTGCACTGTTAGTAGCTACATACTTTAATGAGTCTTTTTAGGTCAGTGCCAAACGGAAGGTTTTAGGTTATATAATAACGGTAAATTCAATAACTCCATAAATTCACAGGATATGGTGTTAAACATTTAACAGCAAAGGAAATAATATAAATAAATTAAGAGACTGAAAAGCAAATGTAAGAAGAAAAGACTAACTTCATGAGACAAGGCAGTTATTAGGTAGAAAACACTGTTTTGTAACAAGGCTGAATTGATACAGTCAGTAATGAGGTACAAGCACTGAAAGACTTGAACATCCAAAAGATCAAAAAGAATATTTCTGTCTGTTTTCTTCAAAGTCTAAAAAATATAGCATAAAAAAAAAGCTGTGTTAATAAAATCAGTTTCAAAGACTCCCACATTGGAGCCGTGCGTGGCACGCAGCAAATCTGCTGAACTTCAAGAATACAAATTGATAATGCAGAGCACCGTTGATGTACTTGGGGCTCCTTTTCTGCTGGTAAAATGAGAGTGCCAGTGGTGGTGTATTTTGTGCGCGTGTCTGAACTTTGAACCAGCCGGCCATGCCATCGAAGCTTCTCGGCATGTCCGTGAGTAACTGCTGAGCTTCTCGGGTAGGTTTTCATTCTGCACCGAGATTCATCCTGAAGTGACTTTACTCCTAAGAGTGCCCATGTTAGCTAGTTTAAAGCTAGGAGCTGTAATGGTAAGAGTTTCAGTGATATCATTTAGATGTACACTTTATTATATTAAAAATGAGATAATGTGTAATTAACACAGAATTCAGAAATTACCCCATGTTATTATTTGAAGCTAAGACACGCAGATATTTAATTACTCTATGGAAGCCTGGGTGCATCCATATCCAGTCTCCTGGGCAAAAACTTGTAGATAAAAAATTTGATTTTTCATTGCTTCTAGTAGGCTCTATTTCCCCAGCAAACCACATGCCACTTTAGTGGGAATTGTGATATCAACAATCAGCTGGTTTAAGCTTCTCTGTCCCCAGATATTCTGTAGTACAAACCAAGTACCCAGGACAAACACAGGAGTAAGGACAGAGCGCAAGACATAAGGATAACATGATTTGGTGAAAAAAAATATTAAAAAATATATATTTTTCAATGATATTTCTGCTTTCCTTAAATCTGCTATTTCTAAACACATGGAAAGCAGTATTTTGTAGTTTATTTGGAATCTTTTACCAGAAACTCTTAAGCTTTCTCTTGAAAAGGTCCATGGAGAGTACTCTTGACTTGCTTTAGCTATTGCCCACTAGACTGTTGAGTTCTTTATTAAGGAAAAGTCACTGCTACAATGGCATAACTAAATTCTCAACATCTAAGGTATTTTTTTCCCCTAATTTCTTTTAGATTTCATTTTTAAAATTTTTTATTTGAATTAATAGCTAACAAACCCTTTATGAACTCTTTTTTGATAGTTAAAACTCAGTAATTCAATTGGTACTTTTTTACTGTATTAATGCAAATCTTGATTGGTTGTTACAGTTTTTCATGTCAGAGGAATCAAGTACACCAAATGTTAAAAATACCCCTACTGTTGGAACTATTTCACTTGGTAACAATGCTGGAAAAAAATATTATTGAACTGATAGTATTATTTATTAATATATGTTCTGCACAATTAGAGATGTAGCATATCACATTAAGCTGCACAGAAGGAAGAAGATGCATTTATGAGATGTGAATGTTACTTAGACATTTGTTTCCATTGTGCAAGAAGAAATTATGCATAATGTCATTTTATTTATGAGAATAAATCACACAAGAATGGTTTGTGATTACAGACAGAACATAAACAGTCATGACTTTGTGAAATTTGTTGGTAGGAGAACAGCAGCTGGAGAACATGAGTTTGATTAAAATTGAGCTTACATGGCCTTGCTTGGAATTGGTACATTCCCTAAGTTTTCAGCTCTTCCATGACAGGAAGATTGAATTTGCTTTTGCTGTGCAGGTATGTTTGTCCATCCTCCTTTTGTTGTTATTTTTACTGAGGCAGTGAACAATTCAACTTCCAGATTTTTTATTTCAATTTTTTTTATCCCACAGCTTTTGCTTTGTACATGATCATAGAGAAGTCCATGTTAGTAATTGCATTTTCCAACTCAGAAAGTGACATTTGAGGCTAAGGGGAGGAACCTGCTGAGGTAGTATAATGGATTTTACTATGGCATATACCTGTTGATTTTTGGGGGGGGGGAATTTTGGAGCTCCCAGGTGATATACAGATATGTGACCTATCAGAATTCACCTAGGTATGTGAATTGTAGATTAAATAATGATTTTCAGTGAGCTTTGTTAACCTCACTTTCCTTATGGTAACCTGTAACAGAAGGTTTCAGAAGCAGCAGTGCAACTGCTGTATCTGTTTCATGTGCCAACCAGGCAGTGTGGACATGCACTAACGAGAGCATTCAATCCAGACATCTCTAGCCCTCTGCTCCTGAGGGAGCAGCACACCATGCTGGTAGCAGCATCCTCTCCTTGGTAACCTGTATGCTGTGCCTAAGGATATTTCAGGCAACATATTTAGTATAAATTACACATTGAGGAGCACTGATTTAGAGTTACAGATAATTATTTGCAAAGACTCTAAATATCTTAAAGAAACTGAAAGCATGCAACTGCATTGGACTGTGGAGGTACAGAGTATTTTATAACTTTCAACTTGGCTGTTTTGATACCCTCTGTAGTAGGTAACTGACCTGAAAAGACTGAATTGAAAAAAAAAGAATTTGAAACAGGGAGGAAAAAAAAAGAGAGAAAGTGAAAGATAAAACAAACACAAGCTGTTGAATGGAAAGGTACAATATTTTTTTCTGAGAAATCTCATATGTAGGTTAGAAAAGGATTCCTGACCTGTGCCCAGATGTTAATAAGGCAGGTGAACCAAATTCATGCTCAGTCTCACAGCTTCTACATCCTTACTGACAGTATTTTCAATAACAGCGGGCATTGTGTTTTCTTTTTCTCTCTCGTACTATATTCTTTTGTACTGTACAAATATTTTGATTGCAGCTGATTCAAGAAATACACTATCATCTTTCTTTCCAGGATGTCAGTAGGGTGGTGACAGAAAACTGGCTATTTTTCTGAAACCTTGAGAGGGTTTAATGACTCTCTTTAACACAGTAGTCCATAAACTTCAGAAAAATTAATCTTTGGGTTCAGCAATACTCTTTTTCATCTTTCCTCCATCCCTAGAGAAGGTTAAGTGGCACCATCAAAATTTATTCTGAAAGACAACAGCATTCAGAAGGCAGAATAAGAGCATCTGGACCATTAGCATAAACAGGCTGTGATGAGAAGGCATTACCATTGATTACTAAAGTGACCTGCTTGAATTCATATTAGCTAGCCCTTCCTTCCTTCCTTCCTTCCTTCCTTCCTTCCTTCCTTCCTTCCTTCCTTCCTTCCTCTTTGAAAATACTTGGGTTTTTGTTACCATTGGACATTTAAGTTTTAGAATTGCAGATCCTTCTTTAAAAGCTTACTCAGATGCATACAGAGCACAGTGTCTGAGCTGTACCTTTTGGGTTTTTGTTTGTTTGTTTGTTTGTTTGTTTGTTTGTTTTTGGATGACTGCTTCAGTGTTAGTTGCTTGTCTGGTGGAATAAAACATGAAATGTGAAAACTGGAGCATATGTACATACTATACAGATTTTCAAGCATCTTTCCACACACTCATGGTATCGGCATTGCCAGATGTTGCACAGTTACTGATTTTTAAATTATGATTTTACAAATGTTCCTGAGCAGGCCCTCTACTGAATAATAGGAGGATATCTGTAGGAATGCACTGTTAGATATTGAAGAATGAAAATAGAGAATAGAATACTTTTTTTTTTTTTCTTCTAAACAGAGAAATCCTTCTGGAGTCAATAGAATTGAAATGCATGGATGATAGAAGTTTTGAGCTCACAGAAATTAAGGCTTCATATATAGCATAGTAACCATGAAACCGTTGCAGAAATTGTACAAGAACTAGCATGCTAGTGCGACCAGATGAATATCAGAGATTGCTATATTTATAACTTCCTTCCTAATTCAAATCATGGGGATCAACAGTAATCTACTTTACAAATATTTTGTAACAATACTCTTTTATAAGTGTTTCCTATTCACTCTCATCCCTAATGATCATCACTGGGCAGAATGAAATGAAGAAACTGTAATGCCCTCACCACTAGTTTGGCAAATGCTTAGCTTCCTATTTTATGAAGCACTAAAGTATTTCTGCCCTGTAATCTTTCATTTCAGTAGTGAAAACCTGAATAGATGCCACTATTTAATGTAGTGAGAAATAATCACAGTGCTCATGGAAGCAAATGTAACAGAAGATTCTTTTAACAGAAGCTCTGCAGTAAACTACACTCCACTAACCTCATCTGCCATGCTTTCGGAGGGTGCAGGAGGCTTAGGATTTGTGCTCTAGCAACTCCTTTTTACTGGTCAACACAATTTTAATTAAACATAGCTTACAGGCTGCATCTGAAATGGAAAAAATGAAATAAGAACATAGCTTTACATGGAGTTTATATCTATTAGGGTACATTAAGGTAATTTTTTATTTCCTGTTTTCTGAACACATGACTATTTTATGATGTTAGATAATCAATGGATCAATTCATGCATTTAAAAATGAGTTCTCCATAATATGTCCAATTCATTAAATTTTTACAGACTTTTACACTAGAAAATGGGGTTTCCCATTTGCCTTCTCAGTAGTTGTGCCAGTCCATAAATATGGTTATGCATCATTACTTTAGGAAAAAATAAGCCAATAGGTTAATAATAAATGTTTTTATTTTAGATTTTCAAAAATATGTAAAATAAATTATGTCCTCTGTTTCTATACCCTTTAAGGTGTACATATTTACAGAAAAATACCTATTTTTAAATTTGGCCAAATACCTACTTTCTTCTTTTAATTTCAAAGTTGGAAGAAACTCCATCTAGTAATACAGATTGGGAAAGGAGCCTATGCATGCATCTCTCTGTTTGTATGTATGAGCATGTGTGTTTGTGTGTATTTTTAATTACATATAGATTCTACCAGTACCTGCATCACTTTTCTCTGAGTGAAATTTTAGATGGCCAGATATGAAAGCAACATTCTTTAGGGGGGAAAAAACCTTGCAAGGTTACATGAAAATAAGATGTATCTATAGTTTTTAAACTAATACTTCATATTTATTGTGTGTCATAGAATTATGTAAATGTGTCAGTTTTTTTCATAACAAATTACTACCTTATTTATCATGCATGCACTGGAAGTGAGCCTTACTATAGAGGCAGTAAAGGATTTGTGTATCATAGAATCATACAATCATTTCAGTTGAAGAGACCTTTAAGATCATCATGTCCAACCATTAACCTAACACAGTCAATCCTACTACTAAACGATGTCCCTCAGAACCCGATCTACATGTCCTTTAAATACATCCATGGATGGTGACTCCACCACTTACTTCCCCGGGCAGCCTGTTCCAGGGCTTGCCAATGCTTTCAGTGAATAAGTTTTTCCCTAACATCCAACCTAAACCTTCCCTGACGCAACTTGAGGCCATTTACTTTTGTCCTGTCACCTGCAACCTCCTCTCAGGTAAAAAATGATAAAGTCTCCCCTCAGACTCCCTTTCTCCAGGCTAAACTACACCAGTTCCTTCAGACACTCCTCTTAAGACTTGTTGTCTATACCCTTCACTATCTTTGTTGACCTTCTTTGGACATTCTCCAGCACCTCAGTGTCTTTCTTGTAGTGAGGGGCCCAAAACTGAACTTAGGATTCGAGGTGCAGCCTCACCAGTGCTGAGTAGAGTAAAACAATCACTACTCCTGTGGACCATGCTATTTCCAGTCCAAGACAGGATTCTGCTCATCCCAGTACAAGAGACATGATCATACAGGAAAGAGTCCATTTAACAGACACTAAGATGATTAAGGGACTGGACCATCTTTCCTATAAGGAGAGGCTGAGACAGTTGGGCCTGTTTGTCCTGGAGAAGAGAGAGCTCATGAGGATTTTATCAACCTAAATATTGGACAGAAGATCCAAAGAAGAGGGAAACAGGCTCTGTTCAGTGGTGTCCAGTGACAGGACAGGATGTAAAGGGCAAAAACTGAAATACGGGAAATTCTACTTAAAACAAAAAACTTCTTCATTCCATGAGTGATCAAACACTTAAAGAAGTTGCTTAGAGCGGTTGTGAAGTCCCCATCCTTGCTGATATTCAGAAGCCAATTGGAGAAGGCCCTGATCAACCTGGTCTGGGTGGCCCCTCTTTGAGCAGAAGGTTTGGGCAAGACAATCTCAGAGGTCACTTCCAACCTCAATCATCCTGTGATTCTTTGACATGCCTTTATTCCTGTGAAGCGACAACAACAAAATATCCTTGACAAAAGGGGTTCAGAGTGCAGGCTTGTGAAGAGTTGAAAACTAACAATATCCTAAGAATAATAGGAAAAATTAAGTATCAACATTAAGGAAGTCCTTGAACTTTTCATTACAATTCTGTGGAGTTTCTTGTCTACCAGTGCTTAGCAGTGAGTTGTATCCTTCATTGCAGTATTGGAAAGGTCTGGACAGGACCATCCTCTGAGGGCAAAATGACATGAAGACTACATCAGTCTAAGCAGGTTCACTCATGAAACTATAAGATATTACAGAAACATTTAAAGGAAAAGTAATAAGCAGAGGTGAAGCAATTTCTTAACATTGTTTTTTAACTCTAATCTTGCTATTGCCAGTCAATCTTTACTTTTTTATTTGTCTTTAACAGCACACCAATAATTGTCTATTCATATTGTCACTGAAAGAAAAAAAAAAAAGCTGAAAACATCCGGGAGTACTTCTTTATGTCCAGTCTAATGACAGTGTTCATTATGAGCTATGTCAGTTCTGCTCTGTGTAGTTTGGTACTCTTATTGTCTCCAAAATGTTACTTTAAAAGTACAACTGAGTTTGAAAAAGAAAAAAAAAATCTGAAATAAGGAATTCCAGAGTCAAATTTCCTTATAGAATCACAGTACCACTACCTGTATATTGTGTTGTAATCTTTAACTGCACAGAAGTCAATACCTCTGCTTGATGGGAATGCCCATCCTTTTATGAGTCTCCTCCGTCAAAGTCATGACATCTGGCACTGAGTTTTTTACTCTGTTCATGTCAGTTGTTCATGTCATCATATTGTTACATCAATATGATGCCTTCTAAACATAAGTACTGTTGGCAGTAATTTTTTAAATGTTCAGTGTGAGTGATAAGAAAACGTGTTTTTATGGAGGTACGTGGATATATAGAAGGGTTTTCTTGTACATAAACACAGATTGATGTTGAAGATCATTAAATTAATATGTTTAACATTGTAATTGTTAATACCTGAATGTTTTAGATATTAACAATTAAATGTTTTCACTATTTTTGCAAAATGTAATTAGTTTTAAGGCCAGAAGATGCTATCATGTCTTATTTTGGTTTGTACTTGATTGTGTTACAACATACTCTAATGTCTTTGACGTAACTAAGTTTTGGAACAGGATGCCGTTGGAGACTGTGTTATGGCCATGACAGTAAGACAATTAGTACAAACTTACCAGGAACATTTAGGTACACTTACTGTACTTACATGGCAGAAGGCAAATTCTTCTTGTTCCTCCAAGACCAGCTTTTCCAGGATTCCTAGCAAATAAAAAGATTCAAAAAGCAAAATATTTTTTGTGTGTGTGTAGCTATATGGGAAAAAAGAATGCCCATCTTCCTCCGGCAGTTCTGTCATACAAGGTGTGCTACAGGTGATGGCTGGCATAGCTGTTGGAACAATGAAGTAGTTCAACTAAAATGTGTTATTCTAGAGACTGAGATCTGTGTTTGCATGCCAATTTTGAAGTTACTACTACTTGTGGCTGCCATGGTATCTGTTCAAGATTGAGCATTTGCTTCGGTCACTATCTAATTTCACTCTCAAGCTATTTCTCTCAATGGCTAGCGAAGATCCTTAATTTTGTTACTAGAAATCTTAGCATTCTGTACTGCATTTACTGAGGGATATAACTCTTTGTTTTTCAGAGCTTCCATATGGCTGGGAGAAAATTGATGATCCCATTTATGGCACTTATTATGTTGAGTAAGTTCCCAAGTTCAATATTAAGTTGTTAATATGTCATAACCTATATACTAGTATTGTTTGCAGTGCTTAGCCTGGCAAGGCATTGGTACAATTACTTGACATGGTAAACTGAAGGTATACCAGGAAATCTAAGTTATCAATACAGCTGATGTGTCCACATATATTCAGTGTGTCTCAAATCAGTGACTCGGGTATTCAGTCATTCTCTTTCTCTAGGATCTGATTTCACTGTATGATTCCAAATGATACCTGTAAAAAGGTCATATTCTTTAAAGAAATATTGTATTTTCTATGTAAGGTTTTAATATCCAGTGAGGTAAAGATCTTGCTAATCAAAGAGCAGAGCAAAGCACAATCATTTTAGCTCAGATAAGATCCTTTTCTGTGTAGTTCTTCCTTGCTGAAAATCAGATGTTTACAATGTTTGCACTAGAAGGCAGGTTATTTATACTGTGCAACAAAATTTTAGGGTGCTGTATTTTATTTTGTACTTAAAAGTGCAGCTGAAAATAAGAGAATATAAATTTCTATTTGCACAATGCAATCCTTGCTTTCATTATTTTCAGATTTTATGTTAGTCATAAAACAAAGGAAAAAAAAGGATTCTTACTCCGTGCAAAGGGCAACAGAAAGCTTTTGTCTGAAGTACTAGGTAGAACCTGTTCTCGTCAGTAAAATAAGTAAATTAGATAGATTATTTTCTTTGCTTTTTATCTTAATGCAGTGAATGAGACTTATGCAAAGTGAATCTAGATTCAAACTTGTGATACCTGTTTAGAGTGGAGAAAGCCACTCCCCATCACTGTGCAGACAGCACTTTGAAAGACTAAGATCTACCCATTAGCTCTTTTTGTTAAAGAGGAGAGATCTTTAGAGAAGATGGCCTCTGTCCTAAAATCTCAGTTTGAAATCCTGTCACTCGTGCAATAAATGTACTATAGTTGTTTTATACATAATCAAAAATTTTAGTTTGTGCATCACATCATTCCCTCATCTCTCAAATCTGTACCAACACTTTTGACTGCAGAATCTCTTTGGACTGATACTGGGGCTGCAGCTCTTCCAGACCTCAGGATTTGCTGCTATTAACATGCACAGCATAGTGCTGGACAGAGCTCTCAAAAAAAAGCCAATTTCTGGAAGGTTAGAAGATTAAAATTCCTGTTTCTTTACTGCTGTAACAGCAGCAGCTTGTGGATGCCCATACACCTTCCCCAGCCCTCCTACAAAGCAAACAAACAAATGAAATCAGTGTTTAGCCACTGCCCTGCTGACTCCTTCTGTCCCAGTCTCCAAAAGTCCAAAAGCAGTAGCACCTGCTCTGCTTCTTTGTCCCCAGCTTGTTCCCTGCCCTTAGGTGAAAGAGCCAGCAGCACCATCTGCTTTCCTGCTCAGCCCAAATCAGCTTAATCAGTCCAAATTCAAGCAAAAAGATAAGTAAATTTTTGAAGTCTCTATGCAATTCCATTAGATTTCTCTCTCACTTTATGCCTTAGTTCTTTTTTGAGGAGGTCTCGTATCTCTTTGTATTAACCCTCTCTGAAGATTTCTGCACATGCAATTACACAGCTGCTGGGTGTGAGTAAGTCTTCTGCCTCAGTAGCTTTTAGTGTATTTTGGCAAGTAACAGGTGTTGTGCAATTTCTCTGTGTTAATCTCTCACTGAGACTCACTTGGTTGTTACACAGCATTCTGACACTGCTGAGCCTCACACTTCACTGCAGAGTCAGAAAAGGAACAAGTATTTATCTCCATTTCATGTCCACCCACAGGTAAACAGACACAAGGCACCAGGCCCAGATGTTCTTATGCAATTACATACTTTAAGGCTGTTAGTGCCAAATTTATTAATCCTACCACAGATAAGATTTGTGGAAACATATATCAAACCTACTGCAGGCTCAAAGATTT
The DNA here is from genome assembly GCA_013399075.1 of Chloroceryle aenea. Taxonomy (NCBI): domain Eukaryota; kingdom Metazoa; phylum Chordata; class Aves; order Coraciiformes; family Cerylidae; genus Chloroceryle; species Chloroceryle aenea. Next base: position 654,113 of record VWZY01009603.1, read on the forward strand.
TTAGTAGTGGAATGGCTGTTTACAGGATGGCATTAAAACTGCAGCCACACTAAGTTCATAAGGACTTTTATAATCAGTAAAATGTAGCTGTACTTTAATGTGCTGTCTGAGCTCGGTTAGTTTGAAAAAAGGATTGCTTTCCATTTTTCATGCTAAAAAGTGGCAGTCATCTTTTTTTATTACCAGTATTTTTAGTATTCAACAGAATAGCTAGTTTTTAACTAGATAAAATCAGATTACAATAAACTCTCTTAACCATGTCATAAAAGTGGGTAAGTAAATCCTGAAAAATTAGGTTATGAGCTTTCACACATTCAAGTCTGGTCCGGCGTTATATGCAGGCCTTTAAAACTGTCAGTGGAAGAAGGGCTTGTACTCTGATTCCTAAAACATACATATCCCGTGGGAAATACATAAGGATGAGAAATGAGGCAAACAGACACAGGTCCCCCTTATAAGGACCAGACATGCTCAGCTCCAATATTCTGAGAGCAGCTAATAAACAAACAAAAAACTCAGAGATCTTGCTTGTAAAGTTAATAAAGGTTAATCACATCATATTTGCAAATTCTGTTTAAAAATAAGGTCTCCAGTATAATTTCCTCTTAATCACGCATGAATATAGGTGTGAGATATTATTAGTTATTTATTTGCATTTTTATGCAGGTCCAGGCTTCATTTGTAAGGTGTAGACATTTGACATAAATGAGAAGTGTTTGCTATATGTGGGTTAACTTTCATGTAATTTTATCTTAATTTATAAACTAAAATCTAGAAGCACTGAGCTGTGCAGGGCTATGAAAAGAATGTGATTATTAGAGTGCACTGGGTCTTTCAGCATTCTAATTGCCAAAAGATTATTTCCCCCTTTAAGGATGATTAACTATAACACAGAACTCAATTTCCAGTCATGGTGTCCTTGATAGAGAAGCTAAAGTAGACATATAGGTATTTATCCTGGAAAAAAGATACACCACCTGACATACAATTTCTGATAACACTCAGTTACTACTCAAACAGAAAAAGACTTCAGGTCTTTTTGTCATTATGAGGTATTAGTAAGTGAAAAATGTGAATGTAAAGAGGAGTTAGGCACTAACCGTACATACATCGAATGTTCATCTTTTAGGCATCCTGGTCCTCAGAATAAATTTGTGGGTTACACGCAACCATTTCAAAAGTTAGAGTCACAAACTACCAAAGAAACCCTGTACACTGAAGTAGTTAAGAAAAGGAGATATGTTAAATTGCTTCTTCTGATGGGCATGCTTAAATGTGGTACCTTTTTGTCAGGGCTCAGTATCTTGGCCATCAGCTAAAATCTGCATACTGGGCATTACTGCCCATAAATCTCTTAAGTATGTTCTTTCTGTTTTCTTAAGCGCATCCAATGTGGAACTCTTCACAAAAACAACTTACCCTGGGCACATTCACTGATGAGATGTCTGAATGATGCCTATGTCTTAAAGGCTGGCTGACATTGGTGACAATGCCTACTTATAACACAGTAGACAGTGTTTAAACTTCACAGCTAAATGCAGCCCAAAACCAAATCCTACCTCTAAGGGCTTGTCCCCAGTTAGCATACAGCAAGTGAACAGAGGACAGCAACATCAACTACCCTTTCTTCTATGCAGGGGGAAACTTAGGGTTCCAAGAAGCAGAAAGCAAATGAAAGGCAGCAGGTTTTCTCTATACAACTACAATGGCCCCAAAAGAAATTAGTTGGTACTTGTCTTTGGATGAGGCTTTCAAATTTAATTATCCATTCTATAAAATCAAGGAAGAAAAGTGAAGATAGAAATATTCACTGAATTAGACCCTATAAGCAATGAGCAATACATTTTTGGATCACGTCCAAAATCTATTTCAACCACAAAAGCACTTATTTGTAACCCTCTCTGAAACTCTCATTTGGCCTGTCTTACTAAATCCTAGGTTAGTAATATCTATTTTGTATGCAGCTGAAGTATCTAGATGAAAGGTTAGAATGTCCTTTCAATGGAACTACTTAGCTTAATAAATTCTTTCTCAGGTAAACTCAGCAGCAGCAATTTTTCTGATTTAGCCATGAAGTTCTGTAACACTTAAAATTGCATGAAATGGAGGTGTTTAATGTCTTATCAGTCTAGGAACATAAATCTGTTATTACTAGATAAAAACAACTGATTATCAGTATCATTTTCTTTTCTTTGTCTCCTCTTGGACACACTATTTAATGCAGTAGTTTGAATTTGTTGAAATTCTTACATTGTGCTTTGAGACTACTCTGTACAAAAAGAGTCAAAATATGGAAATAATTGGAGCTAAGATATGTTAAGTTGCACCAACAATCTGAGGTGCTTCAAGTACCTCTGCTACTCTTCCTCTCTGATGTGCTAGGACAAAAAGGCCACTTTCAAGATAGGCATTACTGAAGACATTTCTGTGTAAATGCGATAAACCACAACTTAAACTCTACCTAGAAACTGAAGAGAGGCAGTGGATGACAGATTTGTAGCTGTGTCAGTATCACCAGAACTGGTGTTCCTTGAGCCATGGGCACATCCTATATTAGCTACAATCTCATTCTTACAAGTTGCAGCTTAAGTCTACAAGATGCCCGCTGTGACACTGAGATGGGCCCTGCAGTTACAGTATGACACTAATCACAGTTCAAGGTCCTCAATGTAGCTCTGTAGTGGGATTTTGGTTGCATCTGCCTAATACAGTACATAAGCTATGGGAAACCATGTTCTTCTGGAAAGACAACTAATGACCAAGGCAGGTCTTTAAAGCCTCTAAAAGAAGACATGATCCCTATGTTGAAGCAATTAACAGAACACACTGAGTAGCAACCCTATTTTTAACTTTATCAAATGCTAACATAAAACAAGATAGATACTTTGCCCCATACCTGCTATTGGAAGTTGTTTCATAATTTCACACTCCCGCTTGTAAGCAGCCTACAGATTTCATGTTTGAAATCCTGACATCTTTAATGCATTATACTGTTTACTTCCAAAGGTATTCACAGAATGCAATTATGTATGAGAATTAATTCTGCATGACTAAAAGCTAAAACTCATTTGGTCTTCTATCATAGAAGACTCTCTCTTTCACTGCTTTTCTTGTAAAACTTTTTCTATGGATTCATTTTATTCAGTCATGTGTGATCAAAACCTTACGTAGTATTTCACATGATGTTTTGTCACTGCCTTGTGTAATGGCAAAATATATTTCTTTTTCAGTATTGAAATACATCACATGATAGGTGGCAGCATGAAAATTACCTTTTTCATGCTAATGTTAGCTGTTCGTAGTTACCCTATTTAATGCATGTAAGTCTTGTCTTTCTCCATTTTTAACTGGTGAAATTTGTCTCCCATCATACATTTTTAGCTTTGCTATAGATTAAGCTGATGAAGATCCTATCAGTTACAGGATGGTCTAAAAAGAAAGAAAAAGTGTAGGAAATTGAAGCCTACAGTCTTAAACAGCTGGTCTGAAGAGGGAAAGAAATAAAAGGGAAATTCTCTGTCTGCAGCATAGATTAAAATTTACCAGAAAACTATTAATCAAAATTTTAGAGCATGAGAGCAAGTTAGCAGCCACTTGAATGGGTTATAGCCATGTTAGCAAAGTAGCAACTCCAGAATTTATCACATTTACTTCCTCTCATTAAATCAAATATTCTTTTACATGACAGGAAATCTTTTCATTGCATTAACTCTGGCCACTATATCCTGATTTTTCAAGAGTATTGCACTCCCATAGGACTTGCTGCCTTTCCTCTACCTCACTTAATAGCATTTCCACCTACTTTCTTTGAAAAAGTGTTAGGATATGAATCCAAAGGGACTTGAAAGGTGCTTAATATGTCATAAAAGGTCATTTCAATATAAATTGAATATATTCAACTCTTTTTAGGATCTAAGAGTTTCAGAAGTTCCCAGGTCATCTCTCCAAGTGCTTAAAGCCTAAGACTGGGATTGGATTTTTGGAAGAACTCAATATGTAGTAGTTCAGCAAGAACAAACAAGGAGTGACGTGTTTGAAGACCTGCCCTCTGTATTTATTTTCCCAGAACATTTGCAGCACAAGCCCCTTTTCTCATCTGTGATCCTACCATGACCCTATTTTGTGGAGTTGTTCAGATAGCCTACTAAACTGTTTTTCCTTCTTAGAAAACATGTGAAACATATCAAAGGACAGAATTATAGGAGTACTCATTGACTGATAAAATGTATGCTTTAAATTAAAGAATTAAAATCAAGGATATGATGCGAGCATCTAGTTAAGATAGTACTTCTAAACACCATGCAGAAAGTCATGTAGTGCCAGAGATGTACTTACTGACTTTTTGTAGGAAATGTAAAACATCAAGAAAAAATGTGCACATTAACTTTTCTTATATTTAATTGTGTAGTTCTAATCTACCATCTGATTTAGTTTCTGCAACAGCTGATTTTTTTCTGTACAGTTGAGCAGATATATACCATAGAATTAAAAAGAATTCATCTTCAGTTTATTTCCTGTGTTAGATTTATTTCTAAGCCACAATCATAAAAGCACTCTATGTTCTAAGCTTTACCTCTTCTGTAAGTGATAAAGTAATTTCACTCACAGCTAATCATTAATAATGTACAAAACTGGTTCAGATCCTTTGAATCATGCACAGAACAATGCTTGTGCTGAAGACATGAAAAACTGTCGTTGTAGTGTGCTTCAGCAGTACTGCTATTTAATATGGAGTCCCATAGATCAAAACCATTTGTCTGTAGCAGAGTTCAGCATATTGAAATGATAGGACACTTCTCGGTGCTGTTCATTATGGAATGCACTAGATTGTGCATTTCTCATCCCCAGCAAAATTGTGTGGAGTATAAGGGACATGCTCAGGCCCACTGGGGATTCATAATGGTTTCACTCTCTAACCACACACATCTAAGTAACATACAGCATCCTACAGTGAAAATGATCATTTTCCCCAAATAAACCCAGTTTTTAATCAAAACCAATTTTTTTTCCAGCCACATAAATAGAAGAACACAATTTGAAAACCCTGTCCTAGAAGCAAAAAGGAAGCTACAGCAGCATAACATGCCCAACGCAGAACTTGGAACAAAGCCTATGCAGGCCCAAGGTTTCCGAGGTACAGTACTATATAAGCTGTTTTAGTTAAGATCAAAGATTCTGCTCTCCTGTTATGTGACCATGATTTTGTAATAGTCTGATTAAAAGAGTAGTGTTGCCAATTATCACAATGTTATCAGCTATCTCCTAGCATTTTGGTCCCCTAAATGTCTTGAGCTCCCAGAGTTACAGGACTCATGAGTCACCCAAAATACTCTAACCTTCAGAAATGCAGAGAAAGAACAGAAGAGTTGACCCTAGTATCTCCTTAAGGCTAAGAAACAGAAAGCACAATAAGAACCCCAAAGTAATTTTCTAAATAAAATCATAAATTCTATTCTTGGGAATGTATGACTCTTGAGCACCCGAGGTTGGTAACACTGAAATAATTAATTGCACTTTCTCTAAATTACCATTAATTGATGCTTGGTATGTTTCTAAGCTCGATCATCTAGCAAGCATCAATTAAGTTAAAAGCCTCAAGCACTGTGTTATAGGAGTTTACAAGAATACAGCCTCTTGGTAACATAAAAATTAATGTGCTTAAAATGAGCTGTACAAGCAGCAAACAGTATTGATAGAGATGAATAAATTTTAACATAAAGATTATAGCCACAGAATGAGGCTTGTTCTCCTTTGTAACAGTAGAAAGCTCCTCATCAACCTTACCTAGACCCAAATTCGCCCACCTGCGCCCTGCTCCCAAGAGGTCCCGCAGCGTGAATGACCTGTCCCAGTGCCGGCGTGACCCCACTGGGATGTGCAGGCTGCATGGTATGTCCCTGGCTGACAGCCATCTGAGCCCCATAAAGCAAGTTGGACTTACAACCTTTTCACCTTCCACCCTTCCTCACCAAGCACGGCATGGGAGAGAGACACAGGGAGCACCTGCCGCCCACACTGCACACCAAGGCACGCGGAGAGGGGACATGAAGGTTGCACAGCAGTTACGTGTCACTTGTTGGATGCTAAAAACCCCACATGTTTGGAGATAAAAGCTCACCTAATACTTAACACTGCTTGTTAACAAATGGAATAAGATAGGCAGGGGATATTTTCCTTGTTGCTTCTGGGAGGGAAATGATGGAGAATGTTTTACTTTGTAGACAAAGCTGAATTTATGTGTTAGGAAAGAGGTTTCAAAATTACTTCACAGATCATTTTTATTGCTGTAATTATTTTAGCTGCACAATATCCACTTCTAAATGTATTTCCAATATGAAAGAATATTTATAACTCCCCACTTATGGCTGATCTGCCACAGATAAGATATATGTCTTAAGCTTTGTATTAATACAAGAACTCACAAATATTTTTTCCTGGAATGCCTGCACTCTTTTATTTCCTTGGTTTTTCCTTGGACATCACTGTCACCTGCTGTCAGCCAATATTGTTATCTGCTGTCTCCACTGTGTTGTGACTAGATGAGAAGTTTTGTCTTTCTTGTTTCTGTTGACTGATGTAGAAAAACCACTCTTCACCCGTGATGCATCACAGCTGAAGGGGACTTTCCTCAGCACAACTCTTAAGAAAAGCAACATGGGTTTTGGATTTACCATCATTGGTGGGGATGAGCCAGATGAGTTTCTCCAGGTGAAGAGTGTAATTCCTGATGGGCCTGCAGCACAAGATGGGAAAATGGAAACAGGTAATTAAGATAACTCCTCTGTTCTTTTGTACAAAAAGTAGGAGGACGCATAGATTTCTAAGTCTCACTCTCGCCATGAATGCGTATATTTTTTGGTATGACTTTCTGTGTTAATGTGTAAAACAACTGCTCTATGAGAAAATAGAATCTTATCAGATAGAACTTGCATTTAATTTTTCTTTCTAACAATGCCAAGTAGCTTATTTTTCTAATTTCACAATATTTTAAGAGATAAACTCCGCATTCTCTTACATAAAAATGGGATATGATGTTCTTTGGTATATCGATTGTTTATGCAAGGGGAGTCTAAGCATAGAAAGAAAAAGAGACAGGCAGAGAGAGCACAGACTACTAAGTGCAAATTTATTTCTTTAGAGAGGATGGTTTTGCAAAATAATCAAAGTCAAGTCTGATTCAACATTGTTCTCATTAGAAACATCAAAACAAGAGTTTTCAGTGTGGCATATGGACACGTAGGCTTCTGTGGCCTATTAATAAGCAATCTGTGAAAGACAACTAAATAAAGGAAACCTCTTCTGAAGAGATTTAAAGTTGTTCTTAAGATCTGGACCACCACTGGAAATATTTTCATGTCCACAGTTTGATAAAGATTGCAAACCACTATCTTAAAAGGTTTATGTATGGATGAAGCATTTTTGGAGCAAGGTGAACTCAATTTCCAAGCTATTCTCTTGTATGAGAAGACAGAGAAAAATAGAATCACTTCAGTTGGCAGAGACCCCCTGGTCAAAGCAGGACCAATTCTGTGTTTGGATCATGTTGCTAAGGGCTTCATCCCTGTGTCTTTAGAAAATTTTATAGGCCAGAAATCCCACAGCCTCTGTGAGCTCCTGTCCAAGTACTTGACAACTCTTATGGTGAAGATTGTTGTTCTTTAGATCCAGTTGGAATTTCCACTGGTGCAGCTGGTTACCAATGACTGTAGTGTTGTGTTTGTGCAGCCCTGCCATTTTGTGCTGTCTCTCCCCAGCAGTCTTTGTTCCTCAGATAATAGTCAGGCTGCACATTGCTACTGGGACATGTGCAAAACTTTTCCTTACATTTCTCACCAAGATATTATAGAAGAAATGCTAGTTTGGAATTTATGTTGTCTTCTGCAGAAAATCAAGTTCATGGTGGCCAGTGTCACCATGAAAGTTAAAGAGAATTTCCTAGCCTGTGACAGATAACTGTGGATGAACCACAGCAGCAGAGTAGGATCCTTTTAATGTGTTACAGCACAGGAGGCAGACACATAAAAACACACAGGCACAAATAACGTGAGTGGAATAGTCTCAAGTGGTTCTTCTGAAAATCTCCTTCTTTCATGATTTGAATTATCACTTGTCAGAGCAATTAGTTCAACTATATTAAGAACGCAAGACAAAAACGTACATTCAAATATATAAACACCCTTATAATTATGTGAGCCTCATATGTACAAAATTACATCTCAGAATAAATTCTGGACTTCAGTATCTTCATTTCTGAAAAAAGTGACAGTTCTGACGTAAGGTAATTGGAGAATCTCAGGCTAAAGATTGTGGTGTCTAACATGGTTTCTATGAAGTTATTTCAAAAAATGATTATATAAACTGAAAAAAAAAGATATTTTTATAAGCATTGTGCTTGTGTTTCCTGATATCCATTCCTTTTCACACTTCCTGAAGTAGGATTTCTCTCTATATTCAGCCATTTTACAATTTAATCAACTGGAGGAATGAAAGCCTCTCAGGTTCCATCAACAGCATTTTATTTATGAAGCTCTTAAAATCTTATGTTTCAAAACTATTTGAAATTACCTATGTACCTACCTTTTATTAGTTAGATGGACATTACTGGATGATGCACAGAGATTAGAAATAGATTTTATTTATTCTTTTGACACAAGGTGTGTGTTGTGCAATTTTCATGCACTCCAGCTATCATCACATTCACAGGAGGTTTGGATAAAAGATCAAAACATCATATTGTGGCAGTAGGGCATCACAGTAGAAAGCTTGAGGACAATGGCACTATGATCTATGAAGCAACCTGGGTGTAAGGGATAACAACAGATGCTGGTGCTCCCAGCTGTAATACAAGTCTGGAGCATTGTAATTTGTCCAAGCTGTTAAAGAAACAAGCTCATAGAAAACTGATTTTTAAACTTTGGTTTATTTCTCCACCCAAAATCTAATTTAGGAGTGAGATAAAAATGCTGTTCAAAGAGAAGGGTGAATCAATGTAAGATGTTACTGTGACCCTTTAACATGATGACAACACCGTGAATTCACCTGCAGGTTTCAAAATGAAACAATTTTGGATTTCATCCTTTGGAAATGGAAGAAGCTGCCTGAAAGTGATTTTGCATTGTTGTGATGCTATGAAACAATTACAGCAGTGAGGCAAACTAAGTGCACTGAGATGCAACACAAGATATCTGAGGTCCTGATGCTCTAACACCACCACTCAGTTCCCAGTGATAGACACTAAGAGGTAGCTGTGTCCCAGACCCACATCAAACCTCACAGACTCAAGAGGGGAAGGAGTGACCGGTGGGGTTGCTGCTGTCCATGGGCCTAATGTCTTTTATATGTCTCGGCTGGTTTTGACTCATGCACTAAGATGTGGTTTACAAATATGGTTTACATCCTAGTGGATGAGTCAAAACCAGCCAAAATTACATTCCTGATCCCATTTGCCAGATGTTTCCTAAGGGTATTTCTGCCCTTGTGTAAATCTAGCATCTGTGAACTAATGGCTGTTAATAATACTGCAAGTGCCTTTCTAGGACATGTTTTAGCATTTGGAGCTCAATCAAGCTGCTGGATACAAACATTACACTCTGCAGGATCTCTGGCTACCTGAGGACAGCCTGGGAGCTGATACCACATTCTTTCCTGAGAGGTTGCATTGCTTTGTTTTGTCTGAAGCCTCATGTTGCCAATAGAAATCTGTCTGCATTTAAGAGACCCTTGTATCCCATTAAAATGCTGGGTGAACGTCACTACTAAAAGACTGCGTCTACATGAAGAGTTTTATACAGTGAGTGATTTTGAATGACTGCTGTTCTAAGGCAAACAAAGATTTTAGACATGCGGCTGAGTCAGATAAAAGCTCAAGCTGCAAAGAAAAAACTTTCCTACAATTCCCAAGGTTACTCCATGGACTAGATAAACTGAAGCACTCCTACGTAGCCATGTTCGGGAAGGGTTTTCACTCTGTGCATTTCAGCTGGTTCCAGTTCCTTTGTTGAAAGCTTCCAGGAAACATCTCAAAGACATGGTGCACAAGTAGTTAACTGAGCCTTTTGTTGACCCTTCTGGTGAATAGCTATGGTCATTTCAGGTTGAACTTTCCAGAAACGTGCACATCTGTGATGAATTGTCATAGCTCAACAGTGTCAATCTAGAAATGGGAAGCATGGTCTTTGATTTCATTTTATCATCCAAGCATATACTTGGCCAGTTCCAAGATGCTAAATCATCTGTAAAAAATGAAACATTGGTCTGGCTTAGATGCTGTTCTCTCAGGAATGGTAGCTTTACTATATTAGTGAATCTATTCTAGAAAAAAAAAATCACAAATGTAAGATAACTTTTAGCTAATAGATATAGCTGGCTACAAGGCAGATGTCTACACCTACCATATGAGTAGACATCATATCACTTCCAGATAACTGTATTATGATGAAGCCTAGAGAATAAACATCTAGGGTCTAGAGATCAGTCCCACAACTCCTACTCGGAATTTATACTGAAATTTCACCTGAGAGATCTCCGAAAGGAATGAGCAATATTTTAGAAATAGTGAAAGGAATGAGCTGTGGGCTCGCATCAAGATCTATATACATGATGAATTTTTCAAGAAGCTGAGGTTTCTCTAAATGTAAGCAAAACAGAGAGACTGCACACTTGTTCTAAATGTCATTATTTGCTTGAATAAGAGCAAAACTAAAACCATTATTAGGTGGTTGACCCTACAAAGACACTAAGCTTAGGGAATAATTACCTAGTTATTGTTCATGCCTACTTCTGCACACTAAGGCTATTATCTTGTAACCTCTGAAAAAAGTAGCATATTCAAGACAGAAGGAATTAGACATCTGCAAAAGCATGCATTTTTACAAGTTCAAACCTATCCTTAGTTTGACTTATTGTTTGTCCATTGTCAGTTCAGATGAACAAACTATTATGTCACCTAATGTCAGATCAGATGAGATGCAAGTTGTTCAGTTTCAGCAACACCAGAAAAGGTGAACTACATATGCACAAAGAATCCCTTCAATCCAAACAAGCAAATATGTTACAATTAAAGAAAATAAATGTTTTGGCAGCCATCTGGGAATGTGAATGCTGTTCTAATATCACTAAGGGACTCACTGTATTGTGACCACAAACCACTGTACCTATTTTCTTTTTCAAACAGTCCAAGTCTCTCTCACATGCTATCAGTCAAGACTGATGTTAACAGTATTCTCTTTCACAATATTCCCTCTCCTTGGTAGCCAACTGTTTACCACAGTTGTCTCAAGAGGTTCACTGACAAGGAGCTCAATGAAGAACTGGTCACACACATATGTAGGACTTTATTTCTTGGCCAGCAATGTGCACTCACAACCCAGAAAGCCAGTGGTATTCTGGACTGTGGCAAAAGTGTGACCAATGGGTCAAGGGAGGTGATTCTCCCCCACTGCTCCACTCTTTTGAGACTCCACCTGCAGTACTGCATCCAGCTCTGGGGCCCCCAACGTGAGAAGGACATGGACCTGCTGTAGCAGGTCCAGAGGAGGGCCACAAAGATGATCAGAG
>VWZY01009603.1:665740-810015 GCA_013399075.1 Chloroceryle aenea
CAATAGGACAAGGGGTAATGGCTTCAAGCTGGAAGATTGGAAATTAGGAAGATTTTCACTATCAGGGTGGGGAGACAATGGAACAGGTTGCCCAGAGAAGTGTGGATGCTCCATCACTGGATCTGTTTAAGACCAGGTTGAATGGGGCTTTGAGCAGCCTGGTCTAGCAACCCCTCATGGCAGAGGGGTTGGAACTAGATCATCTTTAAGGCTTCTTCCAACCCAAACCATTCTATGATTTCCACCTCATTCCACTTCATCCAGTGGCACCAGGAGAATGGGCTTCACAAAATTAAGGCATGGCATTAGGAACATGAGAGTTTATGCTACTTGTTGGACTGCTGAGGAAGGAATATCTTTTCTTTATCTTTATTCACCTCCAGGCTAAACTACTTTTTAATATATAGTAAGGTCTCATCAAGTGTCTTGTAGCTTCAAGTTTATGCCATTTGGCAGGTCTGTGAGAGCTGAGCGTACATGAAACCAGATTATCTTACCATCTTCCCTTAACACCCTTGTTTTGTTTGGAAGCTAGGGTGTTTCATCTGAACCAGCAGTGGTCTTTTGGTTCCCCATTTCAGCCTAACTAGGATCAAAGATATCTCTCTCTCTTCCAATGTTGCTATTAATCCCATGAAGTTAAGAGCTGGAAAATTAACTGTATGTAAAGGAACTAACAGCAATAACAAACAATATTTCAGGTATCATGGAGGGTGATAATTCCTCCCACCCATGTTAGGACAGTTGGTGTGGATTTGTGTTACATTTACTGCTTGTATTCCTACTCACTCCAGAAGAGGCAGCTGAGGAAGCAGTGCAAAACACAGCAGAAACAATGTATTTATGTCCTGTACAACCAAAATCATTGCATCCTTTGTTCACCCATGACACCTAGTTTCTTTCACCAGTGATACTGGTTACATGTTCTTTTTTGTGAGCCAAACCAGGAGTAACTATTTGGCAGAAGCCTCAGCCTGGTTTACTAAAACCGGTCTTCTTTCATTTCCTACTTTAATTGGCTTTTTGAGGAGGGGAGCTTGAGAGGGCACTGAGACTGGAACAGTGATGTGAACACTGTGGTCTTTACACCACTCATAATGGAGCTTATAGATCCCCTTCTAGTTCATAGCTGAAACAAATGGGTTTCTAGGAGCTATGTGTCACTTTTTTTTTCCCTTTGTGCAGTACACAGCATCCCATTTCATTCAATCCACTTTATGTTTCTCACTATAAAAACTGGAATATGTCATAAAACAAATGCCAAAACCGTTCAAGTGGTGTGTGGGTAAAATTAACCCTGACTTTTGAGAATCCTCCTCAGGCAGACTGCTGCAGTGTTGCTAATCCTCACAATTTTATCCTGAATCTGTATATAACCAGAATTCTTTAAAGAGCAATTTTTAATTGCTGTTTTTTATAAGGTGACTAGAGTGAATGTTAGCCTAAATTTTGCAAGATAGAAATGTCTATTTTCTTCTATTTCCCTACTGGAAGAGGAAAGCTCTGAAGTATGACTGCATTATATTTAAGAGGTTTCAAACAGAAAGCAAAGAAAACAATGCCAGTTCTACTATTTGATATCACACATTGGGACTGTAAATTTAGCTGAGGAAAGGGATATGACTTATGGTTTTGAATGCTTAATGGTGAGAATAAATTAATACTTGCATTTTAATAATTTTAATAGCAATAAAGAACTTGGTAGCAGAAAGATACTATTTTTTCAATCCCCCTTTCATATTTTAAAGTAGGCAATTCATTGAACACTGCATGTAAATGGATAGACCAGAACATAGCATTTTACTAGAACTTTTTAATGCTTGCACTATTTTTTCTAACATTAATCTTCTAGTACATTTTTTTGTGTTTCTATTGCCTTCATATAAAATGAACTTGCTACAGTGGTCATGGTAATGTCCATAAATTTCTCCTTACATTAACCAAAGACCTGGGAAACGCATCCAATTCTGGAATAAAGTTACTGAATTCTAATCTCCATGAGGAGTTTTCTTCATAGTTTTATTCTTATGATACTTACTAGGTTGTTAGGTACTCACTGAAAGATAACCAGAACAGGTATGAACTTAGACATAAAAAAAGAGTATACATATTTTGTATAGCACATGCTCTTACTGTCTACCTCTGAGGTCTTTGTATGTATCTTGTCAGATTTCTTTGGTTGACTGGTGTGATATTCAATAACCTTGTGTTCTCCTCAAGGTGCAGAAAATCCATGTGTCCATATCTGTTCTGCCTGATAGGGAGTTACAGCTTGAGTCCATGTTGCCTATCTGTCAAGCTACTGAGTACTCATTAAGCACTGCACACAAATCTCTCCTATTAAAGCATAAATATTCCTCGAGGTACAAAGAGAGCTATTGATTCTTTTTAGCTTTGTGATTTGGCTATTCCCTTGAAGTCTTCAATTAAAACTATTTATACAAACTGGAACAGCAATTACAGCAGAGAATCTAACTTGGAATTCAAAATACTACTGAAAATGTTCTTTAAGTCACGGGTATAATTAGAAGAAAATTCTTAGGAAGTTCTTATCTTCGCCTCACATGCTGTCTTACTTCATGAAATAATTTTGGTTTTGCATTACTGGTAAAAATGGGACTGAGTAGTTTGTGACTCCATATCTCATTTTTTAGCCCTAAAGTTTGCCATAATTTAGAAGTTTGGAGAATCTTCTATCTCAGGCTTTAGGCTTAGTACCTTAGTTTGAGGTAGCTCAAAGCATCACCCTGAGGACCATAGATCCCCATGAACGGTGTCAATATGGAAGGAAAGGTTGCCTCCAGCAGACAACAAAATACACAAAACGAGGGTGTATGACAAGTCTCAGAAGCCCATAAATTCATTCTTCAATCCAAACTCCATCACACAAAATGTTAAGATTCTACTGTTAGGATTTTTAACATAGACCGGGAGATGATAAATATATTATCATAATGCTCACATTTATTAGTCCAATTTTTGTAGGATTTGCAACTTGCCAGTAGAGTAAGCAGTCTACAATGAACTCTAGCTGCCAAAAATGCTGCAGTTGCAGAAATAACTTTTCTCCTATCAAATGTAATTAACATCTATCTCACATGATTTGACTATTTGTATGAACAGACAAAAATATAGATTGAAAATAATAGTCATCATCTTCTCATGTACTATTTCATTCAATAAATAATGACATCTTATTTCTTAAGAAGAAGAATGATCTGGGAGGGGGAAAAAGAGCTTCTTTCTATCTAAAGAGGTGACAGAGAAAGTGAGAACAACTATTACACAAATGAAATTAATAATCTAAAATTGTACTTTTCAATATTATCATCCATGCAACCTTTGATTTTCTTTTAATTTTGTAATATTGGCACATAGGGTTTTACTCTACAGTTCAATTATCAAACCAAAGGGTAAACATTTAGCTGAGTTTCAGATTTTTTTTTCATTTTGTATAAAAAATAAAATAGAAAAATAATGCATAATCACTTCTGCCTCCACATTTGTGCAAGCAATTACAATCTGTATCTATATTATAATCCGAGAGTTCAGATATTCAGCTCTTCAGTTTTCTTTAAGTATTCTTTGAGAACAAATTTTAAGCCTGAAATTTAACACACATTTTAAACCCTTTAAAAATTTAAGATACAATTTCTACTATATATATAGAATGGGAAATACCATTCTTGACAGTTATCAAATATTTTCCTTGTTAGTTAGTTAACATCCCTATACCTGCATTTCCCCATTCAAAAGGAGAAACAGTCATTTTAGAACTTTGTAAAGTCCAATAGAAATCTGTGTTCAACTGCTGGCAGACCTATTTTTTGTCAGTGGTCTGAGTTTCTCACTTCATGCATGGCATAAAGTAAAAAAACCCAGAGTGGCATTAGAGATGAAGAAACATTTCCAGGCACATAAATCATATTCCAGGAGCTTTGTGAACCTTTAACTAATGGGGTTACAGAGACATTTCATGCAATTTTGTTATGAGTTCACTTCTAAAGCATCTTTCACTGTCTATTGCCAGAACCTGGATATTAGCATGGATGCACCTCTCATCTGACCCTGTTTAGCTCTTCACGTAGCCTTTCTAAGAAGAGCAAAGGTTATTCCAGCACTTATGCAACAGTCTTTTTGTAACTGATGATTCTGACATTTTGAAAAATGTCTTGTTTGTTTAAAAACCTGTAATGAAAATTTCTCAATAATGTAAGGAGCACTTTTCAAAACAGTAGACAGGCATGAAGTTAATCCTGATGAGAAGTGAGAAGCCCCTGGAAAATTTCATCCAACCTTTCCTCTCTACCTCACAGAAGTTTTCTCCCCTCCAGCAGTCACATAAGTGGGACATTGATTCAGAACTGGTGAATGGAGGTGGAGCTCAAGATGCAGTGCTGATACTGTATGCTCTGTGTATGTACCAGCAGGGAGCTTCCCAGGCAACGCTTGCTTCTGCTCATCTCTTTTTTCCATACATACCACAGGGGAGTGGTGCCAGGCTTTCCTAAACACTGATCCTCATCATGCTCTGATAAGCGAGGACTGTGTACAGGAGCTAGACAATTTCTCAGTGACTGGAGCTCATGCATTTTTCCAGATCTCAGCTACGAGTGTCAGAAGGTGACAGGGAGTGGGAAGAAGTGGGTCCCATCTCCAGAGTCTGGGTGCAGAACTGGAGAAAACAGACTGGACTAGGATATGCTGGAGTTGAAGATGTGACAATTTGCTTTTCTTCTGCAGGGAGGCAGGGCAAAAGGCAGTAATCTTATGCTCAGAGATGGCTGGTGAGTGGGTGTTTATATGCATGTGTGTGCATGTAGAAGGAGTCAGGAGAGAGGAGGGCAAAGTACTAAAGAAAAGAAGAGAAGGAGCTCTGCAAAAAAGGTCTGAGAGCAGTGATGTGAGTATAGCTATTTTAAACATTGGCAATTTCACTCCTTTTGATGTATTGCTTCCTTCTTCAGTTCCTAATGAAAGTAAATAGTTTGTATTCAGCTACTTACTTCTGCATTAAAATCAGCATTATCATACACAGTATTTACTGATACTTTCTTTGCTATACTAAGCATCACCTGTGGTACTACTGAGAAAAAGTCAGATAATATGGGACAGTTCTCTTCTTGATAGGTCTGTTCCTGATTTATTCATAGGCTAATAATGAGTTATGAAGCATGCTGAGTTATGCTGCTGCTCTGTTATCCATGATGTTTTCTATTCCACACAAAATAACAAGCCTCAATAAGCAAAGGCTATCAGCAATTGATGTTTATTGGCCTGAAATCACACCTCTGAATCCTGCAAACCCATCGGCTCTGCAGAAGCTGGCAGGGCTGAGCTGGGTGTGCCTGTAACATGGTGAAGGACTGAAAGAACCCAGGAAAAATTGGTGGTTTCATGCGAGGCAATTCAGAGAAAGCAGGCAGCAGAAAGAGGTTGGAAAACAGAAAAAGTTTAAATTGAGATAGTAGTGGGAACCTGAGAGTGTTTTCATGGTTTTTTAAGGTATAGGTAGAGGTTATAGTTTAATATAAACATCATTGTGATTGTGTGGGAATGAAAAACGTGCTAGATTTGCAGGGTGGCATTAATCCAACAACCATCACTAGCATCCTCTGGTATTGGCCAGAGCCTCACCCAGGTCTCTGGTACCTATCTTGTTTAATGCAGCCTGGCTGACTTCCTTCTACTGAAATCTGTAGAAGTCCATGTAGCACAAGGCAGTGTCATGGGCTCTGATGTGTTGTCCTCAGGCAACCGGAGAGAAAGGCATCCAGCCACAGCACACACACTGCCTCCTGTCAGACCTCATCATTGGCACTAACAATCTCCCATGTATTTAACCTTGTTTAATTAATAGCTAGGTTTAGGGGTAGATTCCTCTGTAAAATTCCACATGAAATTCATGCAGTGCTGCAGTGCTACACACGATATTAAAATATGCACCACATTTATGCATTCATACTTTTTATATCATTTTAGAAAGTTGCTTTACTTTAGGGAGGTTTTGTTCTAACATAGACAGGAGAAGTTAAAAATAGCTTCACCTCTGGTTGTTTTCCAGATAGGTTAGAATGGTAGCATCATTACTCAGAGTTCAAAAAACTTTCTGGTTTGTTTTTTTTTTTTAGATTGTTTTCAGCAATCTGTTTAGTCTGTCTTATTCCAGTTATTTTCTGTATATCAGACTATATTTTTTAGGCCAAACTTGATTGCATCAAAAGGAAATGCAGTTAACTATTATGTAAGAGATTCAAGTCTTTCTAGTACACTTCCTACTTATTTAAAAAGTAGTTCTGAATTGTTTTGGGAAATATGGATAATAAGAAGAACTGCACTTGAACAATTGCTCGTGTCAAAAATGCTACTCCATCCAAGGTGTCAAACCGATGGATTTCTATTTTTAAATGTAGTGTTGTAAATACTATCTTCTGGTAGTCTGTCTGGTTCTGAATGCAGGATCATGATATTTTAAACATTTTATTTGCTACAAGAGTAAAGAATTCTGCATTGCTAGAGCATAATAAATGTAATTTCATGTCAACTGGGAGAAGTATTTTTCAAAAATATGCTAGCAAATAATTTTTTTGGTTTTTAAAAGTTTGGTTTGAAAATAGAAGCTTAAGAAAATTCAGTGAAGAAACAAAACCATAATGTTTCTCATTTTTAGAGTTTTTCAGTTTAACTATGTTAGCAAAATAGCCACAAACTGGCTATTTCTTCTAGCTGACCTCAACCTAGAAAAAGATTTTCAGGAAGAACATTCCCTGTATAGCCTCTTTTTACCAGTTATGTCTTAACTTTATATTTACCAAAGCTTCTAATGATGGCAAGTGTGGAAAGCAACATGCATGCTTGTAGTGTATACATGGGCAGAGATATAGTGATGCAGCATTACTGGTTCTCCAGCAGTGACTCTGGTATCAGCGCTCCCCAGGGTCAGACAGCACCCCAGGCCTTTTTATAGTAACGTCCAATACAACCATTTTCAAAGGCCAGAGTTCCATCTGAGTCACGCAGTTCTGTGTCACACTTCCAAACATATACTTTTTCTAATCACAGTCTGTTAGAGATAATCCATTATAAAATAATGGTATGCATATTATAAACACTGCAGGTATCTGGATGTATCTAAAAATGTTAAATAGATTGTAATATAAGATCAGTTATAATAATAGTAGCAGATGCTGAATGTGTATCATGAAGTGCTTTTGCGCTCTTATATGTGTAGGTCTGTAGGTAGGTGTACTGAAGGTGTATCTCTGTGTAAAGATATACATATGCATGTGTGAATATATATGCATAAAACATAACCATAAAATTTAGTCCATTTCAGAAAAAAAAATGCAGTTGTTTCTAGGAACAAATGGAGGTAGGAGAACCATAATTTAAATATTCGTGTCAAATACCCTTACAGATATATTACTGAGGGGCTCCATGCTATGGAGCAGTCACTTTTACAGTCATCAGCCTGGTCCCAGAGATATGGATTTTGACTCTCCCACATAGAAATATATCCACAAGTAAATATTAGCCTCATTTTGCATGTGTGTGTTACAGTTAAGAGCTAGTTTTCTTCCTCTGTGAATTCCATATTGATCATGCTGTATCTTGGGGTGACAGAGAAAGACAGGCTGTCCTGTCTAAGGGGCCACCCTAACTCTAAACAGTGACACAGTCTTTCCCTAATTTGGGTCTTCTAGAAGTTAAGTACAGGAGTTGCAGTGGACATAAAATGAACATGAGGATCTCCATCTCTCTCTCTCTCACACGTAAGTGGAATGCAGCTGAGGGAAAGACCCAGACCAAGTACAAGAAAGAGAAGGGACTGGAACAAAGGAGAAAATATGAAGTGTAATTTTGATAAAGACTGTATCAAAACCTGTTTGCACAATGCAGACACATCAAATTCATGTAGACAACTCTTAATCTATCAATTTCCAAATATTAAAGTTTTATTTGTTGGCATATAGCAGATATCCTAAAAGAAACTTGAAGCAGGCTATCTCAGAGTCAAGACTGGAAGGGGAAAGTCATTGTGTTCAGTCAGTTCCTGACAGCCTTCCTGTGGCTATAAAGCAGTACCAACTCTGTAGCTGACAAGCAGAGTAATGCATAATACCTTGTACAGTATAATTGCATCCGCTTCAACAGACTTCAGCAAGATTTTTTCTCTTTCTTGCAATGGCAGCAAGTTCTTCTCCCAAATCCTAGAAATGACATGGACTACTATGACTTTTTTGTGACCTCTGTTTGCATCTTGCAATAGCAGTTTTAAGGACAGGCTATATATTGAACCTGCTCCTTCAGAGTGGTTTCAATTTCTCATGCACTTACTAGTATATTGCTGTCAGTGATGGAATTAGATATACTTTTAAATCCTGATTTAGATGGAAGAGAGAAATCACATTGTGCTCATATAATTTTTATTCCTTTTTCTTTCACCTCTTTACATTTCAGTCAATTTGATGCAACAGTATTAATTTGCCATTAGATGAAGGCACATCTCATATTTCTGTGGCTGAATTAGTTAGTGCATCTGTTTTTTAATTTGGGAGAGTGAGAGATTTGAGGAAATTGCAGAATGTTCATGTAACTAATTTATCTTTTAATAGCAACAGCTTTTAGTCTCTTTCACATCTTGCTGGTATCTGAGCACACTGGGTCTTACTTAGGTATTCAAAACCTTTGTTGCTCCTCAAGAGAATCCTTCCCAAATGGATTCTGTCTGTGAAAGTGAAAAAGAAGGATATATTATCAGTCATCTTTAACAGTCTTGCTTTTGCACATTCCCTTTAACCACACAAAAATAACCACACAGACAATTACTCGTTCTACTTTTTTTTCATTACTGAGGGAAAGGGAAGAATCCTTCAGTATACTATACTCCAGTGGAAGAGAAGCATATTTGTTATGTGCAAACAGTTCTTCCCTGTGCATGCAGAAGACGTGCAATTGGATCTAAACCTCATCTTTGACATAACTCACTTTAATGATGGTATCATTTTTTGAATGCCAGGACAGAGTCATTATTAGGTTTGGGGAACATGCTCTTTGTAAGATTACCTACTGACAGGCAAGGACTGTGCAAATACAGGAAGGCCTTTCAAGCTTCCTTGACTAGCATGTGGGACAGTAGGCACTGATACCAGAGGCATGTATCCTACATTTTCTCCACTTCATTATACTTCTCCATTCATTGATGCTAGTATTTGCTTTTTTCTCTATTTCCATGTCACTTAAATGACATTATCAGTTCCACTATTCCCAATCCTCTTGTATTAGGCTGTCTTCGAGGGATCTCTGGTGCTGTGGAGTACTTTCTGATAGCAACAGCCTAAAGCTGAACCTAGAGGCAGATGTTCTCAGGTCTATCAGAGTAAAGGCTGTCCTGTGCCTTCAAGCCCGAGTGAACACAGCTGGGAGAAAACGGTTGTCAACAATATTGCACCAGGGAAACATCTATGCTTGCTGTTATAAAAATTCAGGATTGCCTCAGAATACAAAACACTCTTGTTTTTTTTTAGACTAGATGAACCACTGATTCTCCTTCAAAGTCACTACTCTTTTGGAAGCTAGCTGAATATGAATAAGTGTGAAAATATGCAAACCTCTGTTTTCCAGAAGTACCTTTTAAATGAGTTCTGCTAGGAGCACTTTATGGTATTCAGCATTTAATCTACAGGTCAATGCAATAAATCCTGGAGGACAGTGAAGTCTGAGAAAGAAAATGGACATAGTCACTGCAAATACCAAAGTTAGTGTCCTTTCTTTTTATGGTCTTTATCATATAACAAATAAGCACACTGAGAAGCATTTACATTTAGTTATCCCTAGCATATCCCTCACACTCCTGAAAGGATGTCATAGTGAGGTGGATGCTGGACTCTTCTCCCAGGTGATAAGTGACAGGACAAGAGGAAATGGACTTAAGTTGTGCATGGGGAGGTTTATGTTGGATGTTAGGAAAAAAATTTTTTTACTGAGAGAGTGGTGAGGCATTGGAACAGGGAAGCGGTGGAATCACCATCTCTGAAGGTGTTTAAAAAACATCTAGATGTTGCATTTCAAGACATTGTTTAGTATTCTTGATAATATTTAGTAGAAAGTTGGACTAGATCTTGAAGGTTGTTTCCAACCTTAATGATTCTGTGATTCTATATTAAATAATTCATAGAAATAGTGTTAATAGTTTTACTGTAGTGACATTACAACGTAGTATCAGACTTTTTTCATTGCATAAACCTCCTCCACTGTCCCTGGTTAATCAGAATACTTGCCATGAGAATGCTAGCAGTGTTGTTATAATAATTCTCTCATGTGGGATAATAATATACTTTTTTTTTTTGAGTCATAGTGAAAAAAATGATAGTTTCATTCTCAATGCAAATAAAATGATAGAACTTTTCAGAATTTGTTTTTTCACAATGTACGGTAACTATAATTCCACTTACTCTAAAGATCCGGTCTTGAAAATGTTTTCATTAGTAGTTTACATTATTGATCATAGTTAGTATTCTAACACAGTATTCACTAGACATTAAATACACTGTTTGATTGGTTCATCTTTCTGTATATAACATTTGTCAAGGCTAAACAATTTTGGAATTCCTTGCTGAGAAAAGCAAAAGGACCGCCAGTTTGAAAATGATGTCATTCATTCTTCTAAATATTAACTGAGAACATAATATACAAAATAGTATAAAATGAGGAAAAAATGTGTTTTATAGTAATAAGAATTAATACACTGTATTCAGTTACTGTAAAAGCTTGTTCTATCTTACAAATTGATGTAATGTCCTATGAACAGGTACACAATCTCCCTGCTGTATCCATTGTAAAATCCATGAAATCAAAACACACTAAGTCAAACAAACACTGAATTCATTCACCCAACCATGCTTAACTTTGCTGTTAGGGCAATATTATTTATAGTGATGTCTCTCCTCTTAGTGTCAGCAGCCCCAGATTTGGTTTGAGTGATTCATAAAGACAATTTGCGGTTTCTTTTCATGAACTTGTATCTTCTAGATTATTGTAAATGTGGAAAGAATTAAAATAGACAAGGAACCCTGCTTTCATTTTTATACCTAGGGTTGTTTTGTTTGTTTATTTTAACCTTAGGTGAGTTTCTTCTGATTACAATCTCCATTGGCATTAGCGGCTGTGTCATTTCACTGTATTTATAAAAATCACATGTATACACAGTTAACACCCTGCTGTGGTTTTTTGTCTGGAAATCACTTTCTGACAGGGCATGTGTGTGAAGCACTGTGTGCATGCAAGCCTGAAAAATTAACAATTTCATACTCAAACTGTCAAAAGAATCAAAAAGATCAAAAGCATGCAGCCAGTTAGGCTATTTTTAAAGATAGGATAGAAAAAAGTACCCAGTGTGCAGGACTTTCCACCTTCTCTAGCACTCTTCTGCTTTTTCTATTCCTGTATCCCAGAGCACACATGCTTATCCTCTGCTCATCTCCTGTCCTAATGTGCTGCAACCCTGCACACATCATATTTTACCTTTCTTACTGCACTTCTCATGCAGCAGACAGTTCTTGGAAGTTTGTGAAATGGCTGTCCCATTTCCCACCATTTTCACAGGTGTACCAGATAAGGGTAAGCTGTGCATAAAATACGTTTGAGAGAAATTTTTCCATTAATTGCCTTCTGTCACTATGACTACTGTCTCCAGTCAGATGAGAGACTAAACTAGCTCTCAATTTTTGAGGGACATAGAAGGAAAAAACTTTCAGGAGAGATGGTACCACCTAATTTGTCAGGAGAAATATTGTATGGAAGTAAATGACAATAAGTGGTAGCCTTTTGAGGAAATATGAGATAAAATTATGATTTTGGGGTAGGCTTTTTAACTGCAGGCTACGCATGGGATGATTCTTATTGAGTATCAAGAGGTGTCAGGCATACTAAGAAACTGCTTTTTCAGCCTGTACAAGTAGTCTGATACAGGGTCACAGTCATTCATAATAACCCATATTAATTTACTTTTATTCATTAGCTAATAAACAAATTAATAAATTCAAACATCCAGAAAATTAATTATTTTCTAAAGAGGAAGATACGGTGTGTTCTTATATACAACAGAGGATTAATGCACATATATATATAAAAAATCTGAGATTTGACTATTGAGCAGTAATTGATGTATCCATAACGCAGCTTAGTTTGTTGCAAGTATTAGGATCCAAACATTAAGCTGAACCCCTACATTGCAGGGGAAAATGATAGAGTATTTACTCTGCAGTGGTGTTTTTATTCAGATATTTACTGCAGTGGAAATGAAGTTACAAAGAAATTGTGACGACTCAGAGCTGTAAACCATACAAGATTACTGCACATTCTCTTCTCTCTCTCAGAAAGATTACAAACCAAAACAGAAAGCAGAGAAGATGAATGAGACATACAAGGAGGCAGAATAGGTTGTGGAAGATTGGATAATTCTCATAAAAGGAGAATGTGATTCTTAGTTATGCAGCTGTAAGGCTGAAAAGTGACCTTTTCATAACCATTATAAGGCTGGTGTTTCCTGTGTGTTATAAAACAGTCTTAAAGAAGTGCCTTGGTGGGACTTTTGTTAATGATTTTGACTCTTCATCTCACCATAAAATTATTATGCAAGCTGAATTTTGTCATTTAGACTCAGTCATTTAGACTTAGTTCAGGAATTGGCTGGAAAAGAAAGCGTAAATTATTCAGTGGTGAAGGTGTTAAATTGTTTTGCAAAAAAATAAAAATATATTGTCCTTGAAAATGAGTGCTTGGAAGTGAAAGAGGCTCTAGAGATATTAAGATAATATTTGCTTGAAAGGAAGGTCAGTTTGATAATACATTACCCTCTATTAACCTGGAAAAATACAGTAAAACCTGAGAGAACCGAAAGGACCTCCACTATTTCTCTTTGCCATACAATCTTAAAGCAAGTAATATATTATACATGCCTGAAAAACTATTGAGTGGATCTTTTGGTATAGAAATGATGTGAAAAGCTCTCTGAAGTGGAGGGAACTTTTATGTTGATGATTTTACCATCAAAAAAAAGAAAAAAATAGAGGTAATGCATAAGATAAGCATATATCAACCTAAAGGTTGAATGACCTTTATAAATCTCCTAATCAGAAAATGACTTGTATAATAGACATGTGCTTGTATGGGATATTTATTAATGAACTGGTAGTCAGAGATGGCTCCATCTGAAAAAAACACTGAAGTATTTATACATAGTAGACAATCATTAGAAACCCACTTAATCAGAAATTAATTAAATGTTTTGATACATTTAAATTCTGCTTGATACAAATATAAAGCTTCCTGTCTTTCATTTTGCATAAAAAACATTAACCTATATTAATCCATCCTTCTTTTGAACTGCCTCTATCTGTGGAGGTTGCTGACCTTGTAAATCCAGTTGACTGCTT
Source organism: Chloroceryle aenea (assembly GCA_013399075.1). Taxonomy (NCBI): domain Eukaryota; kingdom Metazoa; phylum Chordata; class Aves; order Coraciiformes; family Cerylidae; genus Chloroceryle; species Chloroceryle aenea. The sequence continues at coordinate 679,177 of VWZY01009603.1, forward strand.
TAAAGACACAGATGAGTAGGATTAGTCTCCATTTTAAATCTAAAGATGTACAACTTGAAAGTTTGTTTTGATTTTACAGTTATTACAGTTTCTGATGACAGAATGTGCATGTTTTTTAAGTGTGCAACTAACTGCTGTTACTTTCACTAAGCATTAATTTAGTGTGTGATTAGTTATTGCTTGTCCTCATGATGTTAGCATTATTCAAAGAAAGAAAAAATCTTTACTAACCATTTCAGTTCACAAGTAAAACATGACTGCCTATTACTAAAAAATCCCAGTTACATATATATTTCAACATACAAAGACATTTGTCTTTGTGCTGCAGCCTCTTTGTTAATGCTCCATCTACTTCCTCACCTCATTTGTCTCCCTCTTTCCTTCACAGCAGTTGATGTCAAGAATTAGCAGTTGCAATGCTGCTGAAAATGTCTTCCACCCCAGGGCAGGTGGCACATGGCCATGATTTCCAGGCAGGGACAGGGGCCGCTTGGTATTTGCATCATGCTTTGGCATACCCTTATGCCTTTAGGCTACCAGGAGGCTGTTTGGGCTAGTTTCCTCCTCCTGGGAGCCATTGCCTAGATAAATGTGATGCCTTGCATACAGAAATAAAATGTTGTGTGTACAAAAGCAAAACTGTTGTAAATTTTGACCTCCTTTTTCTAAAGAAAAAAAAAGGGGTTTGCTTCTACATGAGCCTCTGACACCTTTCAAAGTGATCCCAAGTAGCTATGCAAACATGGCATATATTTTTTATCTTGCTCTTCAGATCCACTGATGTTTTGTCACACAGTTCGTTCACACCAGGCATTTCAGGATGTGTAAGTAGTTTCTGCAAGCAAAACCTAGACAGAACAGGCTTACATAATTTGTAAATAAAAAGTTGCCTTGAAAATTTGACCTTTTTATGTGGCCTTACCTCCAAATTGCTTACTGTCTTTTAAATAGTAACCTTTTTTATTTTTTTTTATTGTAAAGTGCTTTAACATCCATGCTATGCTTTCAGATACTTGAAGAAGTGAAAAACTGTCCAGCTAGGAAGAGAATTTTCCTGCTTTTAGAACTTTATAAGCAGCACTCATTTAAGTATCTTTTGCTATTGCTTTACGTACATTTTTAATCTGCAGTATTTCATGTTTACTGGATCAGCAAATAATCAAGGTCTTTAGATTTTTTGTAATGTATTTTATTCCCCTCCCTTAAAAAGTTCAATGCTTCTATTTAAATAGCTTTTACCAGTATATGCAAAATACAAATAAAATGTAAATAGTTTCTTCTACTAATCCACATCTGCCTGTGTGTAATTATATGATACTTGCTGGTTAAGCACAAAAATTTGGAATAGACATCTTTTTAATTAGACATGTGCATTGGGTCACAGTAGAATTAAAGTGGGTTCTAAAATTGTATAAAAATGGCACCTGCTTACTAAACAGATCTGATTCTTGCGTTAAGTTGCAAACACATGTCTGTTGGCTGTTGTAGAGGAAAGCAAGTTCAGATTTTAGGCTGAGTTAACCACTTCTACAGTAGTGTTTTGTATAATTACTGACTTTCAAATGTGACAAACAGCTGATTTACATATGTTGCTCAGGTTTCATTGAGAGAAGACTTTAGCCCTACCTAAAACAAGTTTCAGTGCCTGTATGCCTAGAAATACATTTTGATTTAACTTGTCAATTTAGTAAATAATAATTGTAATTACCCTGATTTTTTTCCCCTGAACCTCAGTTCCTGGAGTCCAGTGAGTGAAAGGAGTATCTGTGGATAGTGGTTACCTATCAGCTTTGCAGATTTTGTCAGCACATGGGTAAAACTTTCTGTATGATACGAAGACTGGGAAATGGTTCTCCCATGCCAGTATTAACAGAGAAATTTTAATGGGCTGTTCAGTGTTCTCACATATCAGCAAATGGTCCTGAAATTATTTGTGAGTGCAGAGGCAGCTGAGCATTATGTGTCCCAGCAGCTCTTTTCATATTCACTATGTCTGCCACAGTACTATATATCAGATAAAGTTGTTATAAAACTAATAATAAAGTGGGCAATTTTAAATTTAGCTCTTCCAATGAGGAGATGTGGTTATTATATGCATCTGCTTCTCCCCAGGTTACATTCTTGATACATTTTAGCAGTTAATTTAGTGTTCCTTTTTAAAAGAAGTAAGTTAGAATTTTCTTTGCATCTGTTTTAAGTATTTCAGTATTAATATGCAATAGTCATCTTACACTGCAATCTCATTAAAAAAGTTGTAATTCAGTAAATTTTATTTTAAAATAAGGGTAATTAAGTAGTGAGAATTAACAAAAAGTAGGGCCAAATTTTTCAAAGAAAAAACTTAAATCAAGCTACCATGAACGGCAGGAGTTTGGGTTTTATCTTTTGTCTATAAAACTTGTGCCATGCAGATGTTAACAGCTAGAACCAAAGTTGTTTTACAAGGTTCTGTGGCAGGTCAGAATACAAGAAAACAGAGAATTTCTGTTTATGTGGAACCTTTTGAAATCTTTTACACCCAAAGAAATGCCTCTACCCATCCAAAGAATCACAGAATTGTCACAGTTGGAAAAGGCCTCTAAGATCATCTTGTCCAACCATCAAGAAAAACAAAAACAAACCAAAACAAAAAATAACCATTTCACCATCCCCACTAGAGCATGTATTTCAGTAAATAAAGTCTTCCTAATATCTAATCTATATCTCCTGTGGTGCTCCACTAGTCCTGACATTATTTACTTGAGAAAAGAGACTGCACCCACCTCATCACAACCTCCTGTAAGAGAGTGAAAAGGTCTCCCCTCANTTGTCCAACCATCAAGAAAAACAAAAACAAACCAAAACAAAAAGTAACCATTTCACCATCCCCACTAGAGCATGTATTTCAGTAAATAAAGTCTTCCTAATATCTAATCTATATCTCCCGTGGTGCTCCACTAGTCCTGACATTATTTACTTGAGAAAAGAGACTGCACCCACCTCATCACAACCTCCTGTAAGAGAGTGAAAAGGTCTCCCCTCAGCCTTCTCTTCTCCAAACTAAACAATCGCAGTTCCCTCAGTCTCTCCTCATAGGACCCTTCACCATCTTGGTTGCCCTGCTCTGAACTCTCTCCAGCAACAAAATGTCTTTCTTGTGGTGAGGGACCCAGAAGAGGACACAGTACTTGAGGTATGGCCTCACCAGTGCTGAGTACAGGGCCACAAAATTTTTTTATTCACACACTAGATTATAGCATATGGCAAGTGGAACAAAGTTGAGATTCAAAGTTTTGGGATATAATATGGCTGCTACTTTTTAACTAAATGATCCCTCATGGTACTAGTTCTCCATACTGCTACTAAAAACTATATGTGCTCATGTAGCAACGGCTTGTTTCTAACAAATCTTCACCTTTTTCATGACCACAAATCATACCCCTGCTATTAAGATTACCCCCATGTTTCATTTCTCAGTACTGGAAACATGCTAACACCTCTGAATTTATTAATAGTAGACTACAGTGCCAGCAATCTTGAAGCACTTTGCAGAAGACAAGGTCACTGCTGAGAAGTGATGGAAATATCTGGTAGTATCAGTAGATAGTGTGTTTGAAGGGAAAGCTTTAACAGTAATCATGTGTTGGTAGTTCTGAAGCTCATGCAAAGTATGCATAAACAGAATTTGAGTATATGGATGAGAAATGCAAGTGGAAATCAGTAATGTCAGAGAAGTTAGTAGAGGTTACCTGGGATATAAATGCAGCAAAACCAAATGCAGCTGGAGTCTTGCAAAGATGGTGCTTCCTGTGCTGACTTGCAAAACCATGTCCTTTTAGTTCCATTGCACATGGCCTGTGCTGGCTGTAGGGATGTAGCAGAGATGTGTCTGCTCCCCACCAAATCACAGTGTTCTGTCATATTTTGAGCACATGAACACGGGTACTATTTTGTCTGCATTCAGACTTCGAAGTTTAAAGAATTCTAAATAATAAGGGCAGTCAGTAGGCAGTTCAGCTCACTGAGGTACCATTAAAAATCCAGCCAGGAAACTTAGTGCATAAGAAACAATAACAGTAAGAAATAAGCAGTGTTTGTATATAAATGGAGGGAACATGGGTAAGAAAATCGAGGAACTTTACTTACTAATGGAAGATGTGTATACAGACATTCTAGGGGCCATAAAAACATAGAAGAAGCAATACCTGAAGTCACTAAACAATATACCTTCTTCAAAAAAGGAGGGAAATAGATCTGGTAGCATTACATGAAACATTAGAATAACTTGTGATTAAATGAATTATGTCATTAAAACAGATTCTGTTTGGATCAAGTACTTCAAGTGTGGAAAAAGTATTTTTGCAGAATTAATGCTTGCAAAAAATCCCGAGGATGTCAGGTTTAACTTTGCAACATTACTGTAGAGAGGAATTTAAGTAAGAATCTGTCTTTGAGGCTGTGGAAGCTCACAGATTTCTTCACCAGTCACTAAACCAGCAAAAGACTATGATAGTTTAGATCTGTTTTTTGCTATGATGTATGTAGATAATGAAGCGTAACCTTTTGCCAAGCATTCAGGCAACAAGTCCATTAACATTATATGACAAAATATATAATGGTCAGCAAACTTTAATAAGCAAAACAAGCTAATTAGTGAAATATTGTGGAGCTTCATGGATATTTTTGTGAAGAAGACATCAAATTTCATCAAATCTAACATACTGTGCTGTATCTGACAACAGGGGACTAGGTTCAGCCATCCAGGAAGTCCCCTCCAGACCTATGTCTCTAAATTTCTCAGTTAAATGCAAGATCCTTAGGTAAAGCAGAGGTAATTTTAAGTTTGACAAACCTGGCTGCTGTTAGTATTCTTTTTGACTCAATGCTGAATTTGGATATTGACTGCTGAACTTCAGAATCTGTTCTTGTGTTGGTGTAGATGTTTGAGGTCTGGGACAGGATATTTATTATCTGCTCCTCTGGGTATCTATAAAACCTGCTACTTCATCTAGAGAATCTCATTCAGTTGCCTTCTCCATAGATCAGCTCTCCTGGTCTCCCTCATTTCTGAACAGTCATTTCACCAGGTTTAATTCTAAAAGCCAAGCAAAGTTTGATGCTTAATATAAATGTTCTGCATAACTTCAAAGGTACCCACTCACTGTGAAACTGTGATTTCTGGAGGCAGACTATGGCTTGCTCAGAAAATCAGGCAAGGATTATAAAGGGGATTGTTATTATGCTTGTCCATATGCACCCATTATTATTAGAAGCAGCAGGAGAGAACAGGCAGAAAAGATTGTACAGGAACATTTCAGGGAGTTTTCCTAAAGTAGAGAGGGTTTGAACTTTGTGTAAGCATGGCACAGGCTCTGTAATGCTCTTAACTTATCTCTCTTTTCCTATCAAATGCTGGGTACTTCTGTCTGTGTCAGCAATGAGGAACTCTCAGCCTGGAAAATTAGTTCGATTTGGAGAAACTCCTGAAGTCCAGAGATTTATTTGAAGGATTTTTGAAATTAACCCCTGTTATTCCTCCTTCATGTCTTATGATTTGAAACTCTTTCTTCTCAGTATAACACCACTGTAGCCATTTCTTTGACTTGAACTTAGTAACTCATGTCTTTTTCCCCCATCCCTTTAACCTTCATCTGCATGTTCTCCATAGAACAGTACAGCATTATGGGTCCTAAATGGTTCAACTGTGAGTGTTACAAGTTCAGAGTGTGCCTAGACGTTCATGTAATCTCAGAAACCACAAAGACTGTTAAATATGTTGATTCAGGAAATGCTGGAGAATTTGCTGTTGTCTTGTGAGGGATAATGTCGTGTCACTATCTGAATAAGAAGTTCTTACCCAAGACCTTCTAATGCTCAGTTTTCCCTGTCTAGTGACTGGGGAAAGGGGCTACTTGGCCTATTTTTTTCCTGACTGCACCTGTTGTACACACACTCAATTCTTTTCACTAGAGTCCTATGTAATGTCAATTAGTTTATCCAATTTTCTGAAAAACTCATTGATTTAAGTTTTTTAGCATAGTGAATCCTCTACAAATGCATAAACTGAAGGAGTGAGAGCACACAAATGATTTATTTGCCCAACACAATAAATGCATTATTCCTTTTGCATCCTGCGTAAGCATTGCAAGAGAGGCTGAAGTAACAGATTGGTCTCCTCCCACCACATATCTGTATTGCCAGCACTGGGGGAAATAGAGACAGCATGGATTAAAAAGTTGCAAGGGTAGCTACTGAAACAGGAGCATGCACTGAAGAGGTCTCAGTTCAACAGTATCAGCATTGTCAGCCTCACTGATAACGTGGAAGCCAGGGATGAGGATGCAGGTAAGATCTTTCAATACCAGGGGATGATCAAATCACAATGAATTGCAGCCACTGTGACAATAATTTGGTACAGTGCATTCTTTCTCTCTTTTAAATCTTTACTTTTGAAAACTGTTTTACTCTCAAATGCTTGAGACAGAGCATTGGAGTTCTTTCAACACTGCCTATGAAGTGATCTTACTGCTTTTGCCTATACTTTGAAATCCATTTATCATGTATGTTTAGGACAGTTTTCTGTGAATAATATTCACAAACATTTAAACAAACTCTCCTAGCATTTTTTCCGTAGACACAGTCTGAAGAATTCGTTGTCCGAATCATGATTTGTGCATATGCAATTAATTACTGTCAGGCTGTTAGACAGGCTGATCATGTGGGAATTGACCATTTTGTTTTCACATAGCACTAGCCTTTGGCTTTTGTTGGCACATAGAAGCAGCCTTTGCACTGGCATCGTGGTGATACTCTTTTTTCCTCAGTTTGCTTAATTAGATTTTTTGATTCAAGTACTTGAAAGTATAATTTCATAAATACCCTTGAAGCAATTCCACACAAACCACCTCATCCTTCCTAAATCATTCTCGTTTTATTGATGAATTTTCAAATACCATTAAAAAACATTACATTGTGATAGGTCAATTATTGAACTGTGTACCTTGTAGACACTGTTGGCTGTATGAATGATTTCTTACTCCTCATTAATGGTAGGATAGTAAGACAATCTTCACAGTAGAAAAAATACTTTAACTTGTGGAGTTCTCTAACCAAACATCCTTTCCTTTGTTATAAAGATGCAACCTGTTTTATTAAAGTGGAAACTGACTGTGGGTCATCAAACTATTCTGAATATCATTTGTACTGATTAGTCATTTGTATTTTAATATGCGCCTTAACAATACAGTAAAAAAAAAAAAAAATGGCTATAAAGGTATAGAAACATTCTAACAAGAAGGACCTTGAATTTATTTCTGAACTTGTCAGTAACAAGCTGGTTGCTGCATGAGTATCATGGAGACCCATAAATACTCTGTTGATTTAAAGTATTCATATATACTGTTTTCATATATACTCTGACTGGTAGTCCTGTACTATACATGAGATAAGATTTAGAGGTAAAGGAGTTATCTTTATTTTTATTTAACCAGATGGTTTGCTGGAAAAATTAAACTGATTTTCAGACATTTGCCTATATTTTTCTAATAAAAAGCTATTATACCTACCTGCAAAATTGTCCTATCATCGTCCTTGAACAATCATGGCTACAACAAAATGACACTAAACATATCTATGATATTCAAGATATTTTAGTTTATGTCTAGAATAGGAAATGACTGCAGTAATCAAGGATCTCTGATGGCAAGTAATGACATTTTGTAGGAAATTGTCAATATCATGATTAAAGCAACAGTGTTTCCTTATGCCTCTGCATGCAGAGTCTTGCATCCCTGTTCATTGATTCTTAAAACCAAGAGTTCTTACTATTTCTTTTTTTTCCTTTTACTCTTCACCAAACAATGGTATTTCATGGCAGCCAACCCTCCAAATGAATTTCCATTGTATCTTACAAAAAATAATCTGTGGACTACACTGAAAGGAGACAAAAAATTAGGGAAGAAATGTTAAGAAAAGGTGTATGTCTGGATCCAGCTTAATTTTCCAGCTGTAAGCTTCCACTGAAAAGATATAGTACTGTCACTGTCTGTTTGTATTATATTTGCTGGCAGACAAGCTTTACTTTTTTGTTTCTAGTATTTGAGTCAGTATGTTGATGTAATTCATTTAATATTTTAGTAAAGTTCTATCTCCTAAAAAAAATATTTGCACTGCATATACAGTAACTGAAGTTGTCTTATGTTACTATTTTTTATTCTCTTTCTAGGTGATGTCATTGTCTATATTAATGAAGTTTGTGTCCTTGGACATACTCACGCAGATGTAGTGAAACTCTTCCAGTCTGTTCCTATTGGTCAGAGTGTCAACTTGGTGCTATGTCGTGGATACCCTTTGCCCTTTGATCCTGAAGATCCTGCCAACAGCATGGTGCCACCCCTTGCAGTAATGGAGAGGCCTCCGGTAGTGGTAAATGGAAGACATAACTATGAAACTTATTTGGAATACATTTCTAGGACTTCTCAGTCTGTTCCAGACGTAACAGATCGACCACCACACTCCTTGCACTCCATTCCAGCAGATAGTCAGCTTGATAGCACATTCCCACCACCTGCCCATGATGATAATGTATCAATGGCTTCTTCTGGGGCCACCCAAGCTGAACTCATGACCTTAACCATTGTGAAAGGGGCCCAGGGCTTTGGCTTCACTATAGCAGACAGTCCTACAGGACAGAGGGTGAAGCAAATTCTAGACATTCAGGGATGTCCTGGTTTGTGTGAAGGTGACCTTATTGTTGAGATCAACCAGCAGAATGTACAGAACCTGAGCCATGCAGAAGTAGTGGATATACTTAAAGAATGTCCTGTTGGAAGTGAAACTTCTTTGATTATCCATAGAGGAGGTAAGTTTGGAAAGTCTGTACAATTACAAAAATGTGTGTAAAAGGTTCTAAACCATAAGACATACATATGCTCACTACATCCTCGTGTGCCAAATTGGAAATTAATTTCCATGTTGTGGGAGATAACACCATTGGTTCTGGAAGTGTATTTGCAATTAAGTATCCTAGACAAAATCTAACAGTTCATTGTACATTCCTTTTTGCATTAGCCGTGTCAATGGTCACACCTCTGTATAAGGGCAAAACTAAAGCAACTCCAGACCTTTCACCCCATAATAATTTCTATGTCGTCTGCAGCAGAATCTTACAGTTCCAAAGCAGTTCTGCAAGCTTTAGATATAATTGTATATATTGATTCATTGAGGTAGATCAAAATCAAAGCAATCTATTAGCCCTTTACAAGGTTAATAAGACATTTTACCTTCTTTTTCTTCATTGTAGAAGTACTGTACAACAGTTGCTTTGTTTCTTTGTTGACAACAGAGATCCATAGTATATTTTTCTCTGTTTTGAAAAAGCAGCTTCTAGCAACATACTTCTTCCGACCAGCCTGACAGAATAAGCTTGAATATACACTACAGGAAGGGGAGGGTAAAGACTTAACACAATGAAGTAATGACAACAGAAGTCTTAATACCTTGTCAGTGATAAGTAATTTCATAGCTTTTAATATTTTAGCCAAACAAATTTTCTTCGGTAGTTTGAAATGAACATCCATCACAATTTATTATTATCTGAAGCAAATAACAATTTGGGTTTTTTTAATTAAAGATCTTTCTTTCTCTAAATGCATTGATATGTCACTGAATGTACTTTAGTCTGAGCTTCAAAAGGAAAAAAAAGAGGATTCTATACAAAATTACTAATTACTTTTCTTCTGAAGAGTAGAAGCTGTGAAATGAAGGTTTGGTGTTTGCATATGCCAAGTGTTTGTCATTAGAAAACCTACAGATCTTTAGAACAAGGAATATAGTAACAATTTATCAAATATCAGAAATAATAAACTTAAGGTGATTTTAATTTATGTAGAACCACATAGTCAAAAAAAAAGAGTATGTTCATAGCTATATTTAAAAGAATCATTTATAAGAGACAGAATCTGACATTACTTTGTAATGAAACCAAATTAAGAGTGATATGTAAAGGCGTCACTACAGTATATGACCTTGGAGAGGGTTAATATTAGTTGTTATTAAATCTGGTTTTATCTAATATCTACTAAGAATATGGAACAGCAGAGTAAGTAACTTTTTTTTTCCTGAAGGTGCTGACAATTTAGGGAGAATTGAATAGCAAAAAAGGGGATATATATATTTATAAAGGGGATTAGAAGGGTTAATGTAAGACCAAAACATGGGATTTTATTTTGAAAAAAAATGCAATCAAAGCCCCCTCTAGAGGAAAACAGTTCAGAACACTAATATTCAGAGAGAAGTGGAGTGTGAAATCCAGTATGCTGAATAAGCCTGAGTAATAATAGGCAGCAAAATAGGTATTTTAGCAATCGGTGAAGAACAGTAGCAAAAAACCCCTGAAACAGCAACATACTCAAGCCAATGAGGATAATTTCTGTCTTTCAAGAGAATTTCTTCTTAGAACATTGATTCATGATCCAAAAAAGTTGATCAACATGATAGTTTAAAAAGCGCTGTTACAATAACTGAGCTGTGATTTTTTTTCTACACGTCACTGTGGCAGATAGGAGGTACTGCGCTGAGGTCAGCCCTAAATAAAAACAGTATAGACTTACTCCATCTTGTCTTTTGTCAGGCCTACCACTGAGGTACAGATAGTTACCCTAGCTCAGCTGACACAAGGTACTAAGTCCAAGTTCAGTAACATGTTCCTGAGTCTTAACACTCTCTTTTGTTGGGTCAGGGGATAGCTGGTTCCTTTAGAAAATGCAGTGAAAAGAAAGAGAGAATGTTTAGTTCATGGTAAAACAATGCCTAAGACTAAAGCAGCCATCTATGATTAAACATGATACAGAATAAATGAAAGTTTACTATCAGGAAATTCTATACAACAGAAATAAAGAATATACCTTAATTCAATGTTGTTAGACACTGAAATTAAAGCCATGTCTTGCTTGTTTGAGTAAAAAAATTGCTTTGTATTAGATAAACCTACTCTACCTGAGAGGTGGCTAAATCGTAGCTTACCAGAAATATGTGAACTGTTTTAAGGTGATAGTCTGGGGTTTTTTTCATAAATTCTTAGTAAAAGGGTATCCATGTGACAAAATACACATCTGTAATGCAAGTAATTATATCTGTCCTAGTCATAATGTCTCCTTTTATAGTCTGGGCAGAAACAGGCCTTTCTAGGGTACAGTTCCAATGTAGATGTTTCAAGTAAGTCCGTTGTACCCTAAAAATATAGATTCTGCTTGACTGCCTATAACAGAAATTGATGATGACTGGCTCAGATGTATGTGTCTTTCCCACATGCTATGAATAAGAAACGGATTATAAGATTTGGTAATGTGAGATAATATGAATACAAAACAGAATTCTAGTACTTAGAGAAACCTGCTATGGTGAAGCAAGGCATATTTTCTCATTACTTGTGGATCCAATTTTTATTTTGTTATCTCTAATGTGTAGTGACACTTGAATAATACCATCCTTTTCCATCACTATCCAGAGCATCCTGTCTTTAGCATCTCATTTTTAAGATTAAGACCAAAGTACAATTGCTGCCTGTGGAAGAGGAAAGATGTGTTTTGCATAAGGTCATTTGTTACCTTGTAATGTATTCTGTCTCTGATATGAGTATGTCCTGACTGCATATTTCACTGTGGCAAATCGATTTTTTAAAGTGACTTAATTTCTCTCTGTCACTCAGCAATCTTATTGATATTGCAAACAAGAAACAGATCAACATTGGCTGAGATATATTTTTTTCTGTATATTTTTTCTATAGGAATTAAGCATTTCATACATAAAAAAAGTTGTTCTCTTTTATGCATATAGTGTGCATGCTACAGCATTAAAAAAGCTATTGTCCCTTAAGCTTAGGAGGCCACAGACAGAATATGGAGGGGAAGGAAAGGCCTGCATGTTTCAAGAGAGAGGGAATATCAGTACTCAAGTTTAAAGAGGCCACTAAATAAAACTTTTTGAACCAGCACAAAACAGACACTTGTCATGGGATACAATCTATCTGGAGAAAGTCCCACTGAATTTATGGTATACTTATTTTAAAATTTCTGAAGTAGTAATTTGTGTGCTTGTTAAAAAAAAAAAAAAAAAAAAAAAAATCATTTTATATCTAAGAAAATAATAAGAAGGACTTGTTTAGATGACAACTGTGATATTGTATGGCTAGAGATCTTACAATCTTCTTTCTGTTCATTAGGTTCTTTGATAAACACAAATGTTAGTTTGGTTTCCTTGCATCTGTTTTTGCTGACCAGCCACATAATTTCTATTGATTATTATAACCTGATGGAAGTGTTCATACTAAAAAATAAATAAATAAAATGAAAAGTGTTGCCTAAACAAAAATGGAAAATTAATAGAAAAGAAGAGAAGGAAAAGATCTGCAAGTGTTTGTTATCCAAACAAATTTACCCTTTACCAGTTTTGCTTTAGTATTCACACTTCATCCTCAGCTTCTGCAGCAGTCTGCACTGAGTATAGACTGCTGAAATAATGTGGAAGAGCTCTCATAAATCAGTCTTTTTGCATGTTGATAGAGCAGAAATTCTTCTTTAGTCCAGAACTATCAAAAAACACAAAAAGTGCCTGAAGCAATATGTACAGAATTTGTGTAGAGCAAAATATTCCATAGTTAGGACATCAGAAATTGGTTTTGTCTTGTTTTACTAAAGGAGCTGTCCAAGTACCTGACATACGCCAGCTCTTTTGGAAAGTTCCTTTGAAATATATGAACCTATAGACAGCAGCCCAGCCTCAGAACTGACACATTCAAATGTATATACATCAGGACTTTACTTGAAATGCTGTTGTTAAGGAAATCTGAAGACAACCAAGGATGATTTCATGAAGCTACAGCAACTCCTAAACACGTGCTCTAAGTGAAACTTTAAAACTAAATGCAAGCAGTGGAAGCCTGACAAAGTTCATACATCAGATGGCCATTTTATAATGGTGGAATCCAAACAGACTCTGAGAAACTGAGAGTGTTAGTATGAAAAAGAGCCAGAGAACTACTGCACTGTCCATACCAGTTGTTAGTGCACTCCTGGTGTGGGGCTGGAATAAACCAGCAGCCAATTTCAGCCTGACACAATATGGGAGATAGTGTTGCCCACATGCAATGCAGAAATGGTCAAGATGAGGAGAGAGAACTTAACTACTTAGATGTAGATGTGAGAATAAAAAGAGGGCCAGATATATTTTTCAGATTTTGTATAAACCCCAGTAGAAGTTTATAACTCTTTAAGACTGCTAATAGATAACAGTACATCACACGAAGCATCAGCAATTTCAAAAAAAAGCCAGAAATTTCACAATCAAAACATATTCTAGTTAGCCTGGCCTCTCAAAATAAGCAAACTTCAAGGAAAGGAATATTACATCCTCACTGCCCTTTCCATGGACTGATCTCAGATTTACCTGTTCACCACAGAGATTAAACTTTTGTTTGTCCAGGCATGCTATGTCATGTCTTTCAATTCCTTGGGTCAGGAAAGCTCATAATTCTTTATCTTCAAGATGTCCCCTTTCTTGGGAAAGCTGCACAAGGTAAAGCTACAGACAGCACGATCACCCTGCTTCTGGCCCAGGAAGTTCTGATCTCCTGGTTCCATAACGTCAGCTCACCACTGAGGTCTCTACAGCTTTGACTCTGCTTCTGCATTCTTCATTCAGAATACTAAGAGAGTGCCTGGTGCAAACTGGAGACAGCAGTATCTCATGGCTTGCTCATCCCCAACTCATAGCTTTCTAGTCAACAGTACTGAGTGTTTGAAGAAATGAAATTGTTAGGAGGATGGTCTAAGGTTTTGATTTTGGACTTATGGAGGGTTTCCATCATCCTACTGTCTCTAGTTGTCTGCATCCCTGAGTCAACTGGTGATTTTTTTTCCTTCCAGACACTTCCTAAAAGAACCCAGTCTCGATTAAATTGCTTCTTATGGGTACTCTGAATTAATAGCAGTCTGTTCATGCTTACTTTGTTCATGAAGGTATGCTTCTTTCTGTTGTCTCAGACAAAAGATATTGGGCAATACAATGTCTGATATCTCTCCTGATTCCTGACACACTTTCTCCTCTCCAGATAGTTAGTTACTCCAGTGTACATTTGCTCTGGATCCCTTTTCTCCCATTTCTTGAGAGTATTCTGATGTTGAGAGGAACTTAGATCCATCTGGCAATATCTGCATTTTTAGCTCTGTTGTACTCTGAAATGGTCCATGTAGGTCTTGTTTGTGAGTTTAAGGAACATTTGATCCCACAAAGGGGATGTACATATGAACCAGGTAGTGAACCACTGACCCACTTTAAAGGAACCGTATGAACCATTGATACGTGGAAGTCAATGACAAACTTCTGTCCAACGTCCTACTACAACATCCTCTTTCAATTTTCACTTTCCAGTTTACCAAACTATTTTTCATTGCCATCCCTCTATGGAGTGCAGTTAGTCTTGGGTCTGCCTCCTTTAAAAAAAAAGGAGAAAGCAAAGGTTTGTAGCTGACCCTTCTCCTTTCCATCTCAGAATTATGAGCTTTTATATGCCATCATAAATTCAACCGTTTCCCCAGCATGTGTTCTCTGCAAATGTATCCTTCTCCTGCTGGCTTTTCAGTTCTTTCATTTTTTTACTCATTTTTGTTACTGTTCTTAGCTAGTAATACCAGAAATACTTAATGATCAAAAATATTGTGAGTCATGCTACATTTTCCACTTCATTGACTTTGTTGTTAGATGTCATGTTGCCCTTTTACCCACCCCCAGTCTTGGCCACTTATCCCTTCCTACCTACATAGAAATCAATTTTTTGTGGAAGATCATTTGTTTCATAACAGAAATAAAGTCCCTGAAAGATTTTTGGAAAATACTGTTACCGTGCAATAACTACTTCTGTTATATTAACATAACACCTGGAAGCACTGCTTTCCAGATTCGTTTTTACAAGGCATGTCTCACCTTACAGAGTGTCATATTTTCAGCTCCTATTAACCTTCAAATTATTTATGCCTTTTTTATCCTACACATTGAGACTGTTTTATACTTTGCATTATCTTGAAGTATTTTTTTTAAGCATCTTTTTGTAATTATATGGTATAAAATCTATTTTATTTAATACATTACATGTTATAGCAGGTAACTTAAAAAATAAGTTGAGAATATAGCCTAGCTTATGAAGGATTAAATCTAAATCTTGTTAGTAAGATAAATGGTAACTTCTCAGTAGCATAGAGAATGACAAATTTGAACAGAGGGAGCATGGCAGGAGACCAGTTATCCTAAAATTCACACGAATGAGACCGTCATATCTTTTATTGTATACCTCTGATTCGCAATGGAACAGTGTGCAATTGCTTCCATATTTCTGAATGAAAGAAAAAGAAACTATAGACCTCCTTAATGAATATGGATTCCTGAAAAAAATAGACATCAATAATAGTAGCTATTACACTGTATTAATGGAAGTAGTGTTAATTTGCATTGTGTTTCAAAGTGGTAGTGTTACGGTTTTGCTGCTTCTTATTAATGTTTGTGCACTGTGTGGTATATTTGTGGACAATTTTACAAAGTATTAGATAAATCATATTTAGATATATTGCATAGAAGGTTTTTAATGACTATTAGCAAGCATTTTGTTTCAAAAGTACTTTTATTATTAGTGAAACTTTTCAAATGCAGGCTTTAATGGACTGTATTAAATTTGAACAGTGCTTCTACTAAAATTTATGGGGACACTTCTCCTAGGGATGTGTGTGCTTAACTCTTGTTGACATTAAGAGGAGTTACTTTGCACACTGGAGAAATATGTCCCTTTAGAAGACCTTTTAGCAAAAAGAAATGCAAGTGTGTAGTTACAGATTCTCATCATTGCATGTCATAAAGAGGTAACAACCATTGCTCCGATGGCTATTTTGCTATTAAATTCTTATGCCCAAGATGAGGCTACACGGAGTAAGCAGGTAGATATTATAATTATTAGGTCTACAAAGAGACTTGCTATGCACCTAAGCTTTCTGCAGAGCTGCAGAAACTCTGCCTTCAGGACAGGCAACTACTTGTCTTTGCTGAGGAGTGCAGGGCACATTCGTGTGTGCTAGCTACAGCCCATGTCACTGCCAAACCCAAGAGCTCTACTGGCAGCACTGCAGACTGATTTCAGTCTTACTGGTATTAGTGAATGAATTAATACTAATTGAAGGATGGTTTGTTTGAGAAAACAGACTTTTTGGCTTGCCTACACTGGAATCTGGCCAGGACAGAGAAGATTTTCTTCTGTTCCTGCAAGTAGTAATACCAGAAGACTAACCAGATTATCTTGGACAGTGAAAAAAGGCATCTTTTGAAGCCAGAATCACAGAATCACATGGTAGGGGTTGAAAGGTACCCCTGGAGGTCATCTAGTCCAATCTCCCTGCTAAATCAGATTTGTCTAGAAGTAAAGCAGGTTGCACAGAATCTCATCTAGATGATGGTCCAGATAATGATTCAGGTGATGATCCAGAGGAGATTCCACAACCCCTCTGGGAAGCCTGTTCCAGTGCTCCATCACCCTCACGATATAGATGTTTTTCCTTATGTTCAGATGGAGCTTCCTGTGTTCCAGTTTGTGCCAATTGTCCCTTGTCCTGTTCCTGTGTACCACTGAAAAGAGTCTGGCCCCATCCTCTTGACACAAACTCTTTAGGTATTTACAGGCATGGGTACGATCTCCTCTCAGTCTTTCTCTTCTCCAGGCTTAACAGCCCTAGGTCTCTCAGCCTTTCCTCGTAAGATAGATGTTCCAGTCCCTTAATCATCTTTGTAGCCCACTATTAGAAGCATGGCACATGCAAGAACCTACTGCAATATTGAGGCATGAAGAAACTATTTTTTTTCCTAATTACTCATAGTCTAGTCTCTGAGCAAATCTAACCTTCCTCAGGGGACATCTGGGAGACCTCAGCTTAGGGAAGGAAAACTACAGAGCTGGACTCAAAAAAGTACCACTTAACCTGTGCTTGTGTACTGAGGCATGTCTGAAGTTTAGTCTAACCGTGTTGAACATTGTTTCTGTTGGTTCAGTATAATGTAATGTCCTATTAAACATTTGTTGGGTTTCCAAATCTGTTGTCAAAGTACTTTGTGTAGATGTTGTGACGTGGTGATTTGTAATATAGTGCAATATTTCATAGCAATAAAGTAAGCTAATATGAAACAAGTGAGTATATTATCTATTGTGCTACAGACACAAGACACAGCACTGGGGAGATGGAAGGTGTGATTTTCAGGCACTTCCTAAACCATTTACAAGAGCTACAAAACTCTCTTGGCTCTTACCATTTGCCTATCCAGTAAAAACACAGAAACTAAATTAGTCTTCTAGATGAGGTATTTATTCCTGTACAATTCTTTAAGCAATTTTCTTTTACATTTTTAAAAAGGAAGGAAGGCTTCAACAATGGTGATGCTTGCCTGTTATCAGCAATGCACAACTTTTTAAATTTTTTATAAAACAAGAGCATACATTTATTAGATACCACACTGACCTTCTTAGGAAGCCTTGGGTGACTCATAATTCAAACATGATCAAAATCAACACCAGGATGCATTCACCTTTGTTGAGTCACCTTCCAATTACAGTACAAAAAAGGACATGGACGCCAAACCTGTCAGGCACAAACTCTGGAGGTTGACTCCTAAGTGTGTCGAAACAGATTTCTAAAAGAAATTTCTTCCAAAGCCAGATTTGTCATAACTTGGAACAGTATTTCAGTGTATAAGAAACATACTGTGCAGTTTTTCTGTTTGGTAAATGACAAAATTCTTGACTTTTTTTCTATTTTGTACTTTTTATTACTATGAGATAAAAGAAGGCAAGCTTTCTGTGCACATATTCCTGCGGTCACTTTATTTTTAGTGTATATTTGAGTTAGATGCAATTTAGTGGACTTTTAAAAAATACTTTTCTCTCTAACGTAAGCATTTTTTATTACATTTCATGTGTTCTAGATAGACAACTTCTAAATATCTTGTGATAAATAGAAAAAGACTCTATATGCATGAATAAAAGCACACTCAAGGCCTTTGAATGAGAAAATACTTTAATGATGTTAAAATTAATTTTATAAATTAATTTCCATTTCCACAATTGTTTTTTCTCTAAAAGAAGGTTTGGTACTATTTTAAAAGGAAAATGATGATGATAGCAATAATAATAGTACAGTTTGTCTTAAGGAATAATAATAAAAAAGTAATACTTTAGGGATTCGTTA
This sequence comes from Chloroceryle aenea, assembly GCA_013399075.1. Classification (NCBI taxonomy): domain Eukaryota; kingdom Metazoa; phylum Chordata; class Aves; order Coraciiformes; family Cerylidae; genus Chloroceryle; species Chloroceryle aenea. The sequence goes on from VWZY01009603.1 coordinate 697,428, forward strand.
GCATTATAGAAAAGGTTTGCTGATTATGGGAAATAACCGCAGTATTGGCTGCATGTATTTTAATAGCTTAACTAAATTTGTCAATACAAAGTGAACCTCTCTTTCTTACTAACCACGTGAAATAATTTCTGTACTTTAAACTACTTTTTCACCATAAAAGTGATAATTTTAGGCATCTGCAGTGCCTCTCTACTGCAGTATAAACACAGCTACATCTCTGAAGCAGTACAGAAGACACCTTAATCTATTCCTTAATGAAAGAAAGGAGCAGTGGAGAAACTTAACCCTTTTTATTTTGTAAATAGGTTGCTAGTGGGATAGTGTATCAGAAAATGTAGCCGTTCTTTTGCATAGATCTTAAGCCTCATGCTATTTACCATGTAACATTCTTGGGAATAAGTATCAGGTATTTCTAAAAGAAGATGGAAAGATTCTGGTAGAGTAATTCAACTATGTAACCAAAATGAAGGATGATTATATCAGTGGGAGATCCTAGAGCAGTCCAGACAGAAGTCTTGAGAAAAAGTCCCCAGGGCTTTGATTTTTGGTCAGTGAGAGCCAAAAAATATGGTAGAGCCAAAGACACTCAACTCCATTCAATTTCTGCCCTTCTTCACTAGCTTTTTCCATGTTTTACCCAGGTCCTTCCTTTGTCTCTGTGTTTATTGCTTGCCATTCTGGCTCCATTTTCCTTCCTTTGAGCGATTCAGAGAGGCTGTCATTCTTGAATGTCAGCCCAGTCTTTGAACTTAGCCTTGCTTTGAGCTGGAGATTGGACTGGATGAACTCCAACTGTCCCTTTCAATCTAAAAACTTATTCTATGATTTTCCATCTTTCTCATGTGTGGGGACTCGAGATGCTAAAAGACGGTCGCTGACTGAATGTAATAAATCACCATCTGTATAATTTTAAACTTCTTCCACAGTACTCAGAGATAAAGAGAAGTTATTTAATCTTGCCTCATCATTACATCATATTAGATACATATATTTATATAAAACAAATATAGATTTTGTTATATCTGAAAGTTATTTAGAAACCAATGCAAACAGAAGCAATGAAGCCATGTTTTTTGATTTTGGCTTGCCAGATGTGTTCATAGAGATTTCATACAGAGCAAATTATTCTCACGTCATAGATGAAAAATAATGCAGTGTTTATTTATTTATTATATATCATTCCTGAAAGATTTCAATGGCTTGTTGGGTTGGCTTTAAAATTTGAACAGCTAGATAGTCTGATTCAGGTAATGTTCACTATATGGACATCAACTACAATGATTATTTCTACTAAGGTTGATTTAATTAAGCAGGAGGTTTATCTTGTAACTTGTTTGTCGTATACCAGACTTGCAACTTTATCATGCTCTTTATCCCAATAGAAGCAACTAGGATGCATTGTACTAAAAAATGAACGAGCTATATACAGTTTCAGTCAAAAGGGCCCTTATTAAACAGTCATCTCATAATAATTAATTGTGAATGTACAGGTCCTTAAAGGTGAAGAAAATAAAATTGCTTTACATGCTACATACTTCAGCCTGTCTTCCCAGGCTTGCCTTGCAACACATACAGCCACAGTCACCTCAGCTGTTGTCACAGATCCTGTGTAGACAGCTACAGAGCACCCTTCCTGATCTGGGTTGGGCAGCAAGCAGGGATCTCTGTATGATGAGGAAAACAGGCACCGCTATGGTGCCATTCAGCTACTGTTAACATCTAAAGTAGGTGAAATTAATAGTATACCATAAAAACATGTTCTTCCCTGATAATTATTAAAGATTTTAAACACTCGGCAACCAAAGTTTCTTATTTAAATTTCTACTCACGTTTGATCAGATAAATCCCAAATTAACTGTAAAAAAGTTAGATTTCTGGCGTAGACTAGTCAAAACAGTTACCCCTGCAGTCAGTGGTGGAAAATAAGCACCTGGAGAGGATGACTTACATCATTTTATTCAGTCATTGAAAAGCAGCTTAGCAACTTATTCTCTGAAATTGCCCAGCATGCTCCACTGATTACAGAGAAATCTGTCTGAGGACCTTAGCTTAGCTGACCAGCCAGCAAGACAAGGGTGCATGTGATGAGTCCTGCCCATACACCAAAGGCAAGCAAAGAACAATTATTGTATTAAAAAACACAACCCTGTATTATCACAAACTCAGAATTTGTCTCATGCATTATAGATAAATCTGGAATCCCATTTTTGCTATCATAGACAGTAATCTGGGTTTCTTTACAAAGGAGAAGTTATAAATATGGGCTTGCAGAAAATAAATTATTTCAGATTAAATATGTATTAATATATTTATTAATATTGCAAATTCCATTATAAAATTTAATTGTTTTAAGTTCTAAGACTTTACATACAACAACCCCACTCCTTATTTTAAAAAAGAAACAAGTAATATTAGTATGGTTTAGATTGAATTTTAAAATTGTTTACTTGATTGATAATTATAAGTAGGAACATACTTATAAGTAGGAAGTTAGTGAGGGATTTTATTTTAATAAGCATCCTGTATGATAAGTTCTTGGCTTTTTACTGTATTACACTTTTTATGAAGATCCAGTAGAAAACGTAAAATCAATACTGATGAAGTTTGCATGTGGCAGGGAAATTGGCCCATGTCATTGGACAGATGACACATTACTGATAAAAGGCAATGTGGAATACTTAATAAATAAATCATCATTTAACAGGAAGCATTTTTGTGCAGGCAGTACAAATTAATTCCTGAAACACAGAGCAATTAATTCAGTCCAAACATGGATCATTACAGACAATCAGCTGAGCATAACATCACATGGAAAAATGCAAATTCAGCACAATTTCTTAAAATAAAACTTACTGTTTATCTATTTTCTCAGTAAGATGCCACTGGTAAACTATTTTATTTATTATGAATGTTAACAAAATCAATTAGATTCTGTTCCAGATCATTTTTCCCTGCTTAAGTTGATATTTCTTTTTCCATCTTTTTTTTCATTTTTCTCTGTTACTTCAAAGTCATTACATGACAATTCCATATAATATGCAAAGATCAAGCATCTTGGAGTAGACTAATTTTTCTCTTATTGTTGGTAATGACCTGTAATGTAGATTTTCTCTAGGATTTTCCATACAGTTCTTCATTAGTAAACATAGCGGTGTAATTCTACATGTAAGGTAGATGGATAGACATTTCCTTAATACCTTACTCTTATAATACATTTAATTTCCTTTACAGACAATTAAGCATAAGATTTCAGATTTTATTTGCTGTGAGGAATCTTGCAATCATTAAAACCTTGAAGAAATGAAAGAAAGAGATCTGGCTTGGGAGAAGTGGTCTGGAACAGAGCTGAAAGGATAGGAACCAGATAGTGAAGAATTAGGGATTCAGAAAAGGTGGTTTGTGTTATGTAAACAGTTCTCTAAGGAATCATGTTGTACTATGAGCCTTTTTTTCAGCAGAGACAAAGCACAGTCCATGACCCACAACACTGAGTACCAGAGTCTACTATCTATAAAACTGCTTGAAAGACAGTTATGATTAACATGAGGATCTATTTACTTAAAATGGCTACAGCCATCCTGTGAGTCAAATACATAATATTTTGATGGAGAGCATTTGGTTTCTTCCAAGTCTATATGCTACCCTCTCTCCTCTGCGAAGTACCTAGGTCAGGCAAGTTGTCCTGCAGTATAGACAGGAAATGTTTCCTGTATCTCCTCACGGAGAAACATTTCCAATGTCTGTAGAATCTGACCAAGTCAGCCACAAGTGGTGTTCCCCAGGTCTCAGTGCTGGGGCCTTTTGTGTTTTAATGTCATTATGAGTNCGCCACGCCTTAAATTCTGTGTTCAGTTTGTGCTCCTCACTACAAGAACATTGAGGTGCTGGAGCATCATCTAGAAAACAAGTCTTATGAGGAGTGTCTGAGGGAACTTATGTTGTTTAGAGTGGAGAAAAGGAGGCTCAGGGGAGGCCTCACTGTCTACAACTACCTGAAAGGAGGTTTTAGCAAGGTGGGGATCAGGTTCTTTCCCAGGTAACAAGTGATAGTACAAGAGGAAGTGGCCTCAAGTTGCCCTAGGGAGGTTTAGGTTGGATATGAGGAAAATTTCTTCAGTAAAAGGATTGTCAAGCACTGGAACAGAGTGCCCAGGGAAGTGATTGAGTCAACAAAGACATTTAGATGTGGCAGTTAGGGTCATGGTTTAGTGGTGGATTTGGCAGTGNAACTGTTGCTCTGTGTGAGGGTAGGAAGGCTCTACAGAGTGATATGGACAGGCTAGGTCAATGGGCCAAGGCCAATGGTATGAGGTTCAACAAGGCCAAGTGCTGCATCCTGCATTTGGGTCACAACAACCCCCTGCAGTGCTACAGATGTGGGGAAGGGTGGCTGGAAAACTGCCCAGCAGAAAAGGAGTCAGGGCTGTTGGTTGACAGCTGGCTGAATATATGCCAGCAATGTGCCCAGGTGGCCAGGAAGGCCAACAGCATCCTGACTTGGATCAGAGATAGTGTGGCCAGCAGGAGTAGGGAAGTAATTATACCTCTGTACTCAGCACTGGTGACGCCACGCCTTAAATTCTGTGTTCAGTTTGTGCTCCTCACTACAAGAACATTGAGGTGCTGGAGCATCATCTAGAAAACAAGTCTTATGAGGAGTGTCTGAGGGAACTTATGTTGTTTAGAGTGGAGAAAAGGAGGCTCAGGGGAGGCCTCACTGTCTACAACTACCTGAAAGGAGGTTTTAGCAAGGTGGGGATCAGGTTCTTTCCCAGGTAACAAGTGATAGTACAAGAGGAAGTGGCCTCAAGTTGCCCTAGGGAGGTTTAGGTTGGATATGAGGAAAATTTCTTCAGTAAAAGGATTGTCAAGCACTGGAACAGAGTGCCCAGGGAAGTGATTGAGTCAACAAAGACATTTAGATGTGGCAGTTAGGGTCATGGTTTAGTGGTGGATTTGGCAGTGCTGGGTTAACAGTTGGACTCAATGATCTTAAAGGTTTTTTCCAACCTAAACAATTCTATGATTCTAAGTGGAAGAGGAATCAGGGCAGTGAGATGGAAATCTACAGAATAAACCAGGAACCTGCTGAGAAGAGCAAGAAGCAGGTATATAAGCCTCAGAGGGAATGGGATTAAAATTTTCTGGGGGCTGGCAGGGAATATGCAGAGTTTATTGTAACTCAACAAATCATTCCTTTCACTGGAAACAAGAAATCTCTAATGTAGGGACAGATGGGAAGAAAACAGGTGGGAAAAAAACACCAAATCAAACCCATCTGTATTGCCACAAAAGTAATTCCTTCACCAATGTCCTAGGTTGGCACATTGCAGAGCAAAGGCTTGAATACTGGAACTAAGGACTGATGATGCTTCTCCTCCTGAGCTGTAACTCCACCACTATTTCTGTAGCTATTCAAATGGGAGTTACTAATGAAGAAAAAAAATTAGATGGAAATTCTAGGGATTTCAGTGATTTTTACAAAAGGGAAAACTATTATACCAGTATTCAAATTGGGTGTGATAAAACACAAAGATAATATGCATCATTGTCATTACGAAGTCAGAAAAACAGCCTCAAGTGGAGATACACTACTGCTGCTTTCCTCTTTGCTATTTAAAACTACAAAGGTTGTATTTGGAAATATACACAGATCTCAAAGAATAACAGAAATAAAAAATAAAGAATAGTGGTTTAAAATGCAATACAAGTAAGAAAAAATTCATTTTCTATATGAGAAATAATGTTTCATATTAACCCAAATATAGGAAAGAAAAATTAATGCCTTGAAATTTTGCAGGTGAAGGTTCAAATCTAGTCTCCAGAGAGTACTAATTCTGAAGTATTAAAAAGATTTTTATATTTTTTCTTCTCTGTATTGCCTGAGAGATAGAGAATGGCAGTATAATAAGATACATATTTTTTCATTAAATTAAAATGCATCTATTGCAGAGTGCTGGTCTAAAAATTGCGATTCAGCTGCATTTCTAACTCATCTATAATAGGAAAGGGATGAATACAAATTCATGACTTGTGTTTGTTCACAGATATACCTACTTTTATTCATTAATATGTGATACAGTTACTTGCATACTGGGTTTTTTTAGTTCTCATTGAAACTAAATAATCTTTATCAAATTGAGAATTACATATGTTCATCATGTCTCCCATTTAAGGTCTTTGTATAGCAGAACACACAACTTGCAGAACATTCTTCATGAAAAACTCTCCAGTGGAGGATCTGAAGATATTTTTGTTTCCTTTCTGTTGTATATTTGTTAGTATTTTCAAATTGTATCAATTTCAGACTTACTTATTAAATTCTGAGTAGGTGGATAGTTTATTGAAACTAGAATGGGATAGTAATCGGTTTCTGTTCTCCTCTGATATATTAAGTTTAAAATGCTTCCTTCCAAGACTGAGTCCCAGACCTTTTAAAAATATCCACCAAAGAGAATATCCACTGAGAAACAGAGCAACTTAGTCTAAAACTGTCAATTACCTGATAGATTAAAAGCTTGTTTATGGTATGAGAATCAAAGACCTGCTTATAATATAAATTAATTCAGGATCCATATTGTCAGGAACATCTAATATTTAGTGTTCACTAAATATTAGATGATCCTTCTAAAATCTACATGGTCAGTAGGTATTTTATCTATAACTTAACTAGAAATTACATCTGAGATCTGATTTATTTTATTATTTACCAATTAAATCTTCAATACATTTTGGAAAAGCAGCTATTTCTCACAAAAATGGCTTTAGTGAATCACCATTCACCAATGAAAACTTCCTTTGTCACAAGACCACTCACCAGCTTGAATTTGAATCAGCATTTTCCTTCCTCTTCCCCTAAAGTAGGTCACTTGTTGATCCCCGTGACATGAATTATACTTTTTAAATTAGCTCATAACAGTTAAAATCAACACATACACACACACAAAAAAAAAAATAAAATAAAATAAAAAAAAAAATAGCCAGTAGCATATTCCCCTACAAACTATTTCCTATACTAGTTGACTGGGATTATACACCAGCAAAACTGTATGGTGACTGGGTAAAGGGCATACAGATCCACTCTTAGTGTCTTTTTATTTACCTATTCTTTGGGGAACACCGAGGAAAAGGTATAGATTACATCTGATTTGGTAACCATCACTGATTAATCGTATTGTTCATCTAGATTCCTTCAGCCAGCTACCGTCTTCAAGCATAAATGAGTAGTTTTTGTTCTGTGATCATATGGGCATACTGAGGTATATGGGCTTACTGAGGAAGAAGATGTTTTACAGATCCAAAGGCTACATCCCAGTTTGCTTTCTTATGCAGCAAGTTTTGATTTTAAAAAGGAGGCACATACGTGCTAGGTACACTAGCAAGTCTTTCTAAAAATGCTAAATGTTCAGCTTAGGTCAGCTGTGAGGTCCACAAGGTGCTTCACAGCTCTCAGCACCATAATCTTCTCTGTTTAAATTGTCATGTTTATGTACTGTTCCAATTTTCTCAGTATTGAGGGGTTATTTCCATTATGTTAGACATGTTATCTAAATCTCAACAGTCTGAAATAAATTTATGTTTCTCTGAGACAGCGCACAGTCACAGGGAGAAAAATTACCTATTAGTAATTTTTTTGTCTTTTCCTTGTAATACATTAATTTTAAACTTACCATTTCTGAACTGTCTTGTCAGGATCCTTTATCAGCATCATTTTTTAGTGTTTTGTTCATTAACTTTTTTAAGTACTCTACAGAACTACATGTGACCGGCACACAATCTAAACATCATAAAATTTCCCTTCAATACTGTTCCTTTCTCATTAGACTTAAGGCCATAGCCCTTCTTTATGTTAATTGCTCATCTCCAAACCTTCAGGAATTTAGAAAAATGTGTCATTTCTCAACGTTTTTTGCAAACCAGGTCATCTTCATCTATTTATGATGCTTTAAACTCTTTAGTGTTCTGTACTGCAGTAGTATCATGCCCATCAATCAGTACTTCTCTATCATTTTTTTTTCTTTTGGGTTCCTATGGTCTTATGTTAAATCTTCTGAACCTCATCTCATTTTAACCATTATAATTTAGACCATTGCAAAGCTTTTACTAATTCAACTTTATTCTTCTTGATAAATAGAATACTGAGAATTACCTCCTGAATGGCTGAACATGAAAGCAGAGAGGTTTCTCTTGATTAGGTACATTCCAATATTACCTAGAGGTTCACCCAGAGTACTGAGAGTTTAGAAATTCACTGTTCTGTTCACAGTTAGTCTTTGGACATTGACCTTCCACTAATATCCCTTGCCAAATATTCCACTTTCCTACACTAAACAATATACTTTCACAGATAAGACTCAACCATTTAAAACTTGAATCTTGTGATAAGTTTTGTTTCTCCAGTTAGGTTCTTTCACAGTCCCCCAATGTTTTTCAATCTTTCTATTCTACCTTGATCTCTATATAAACAGGAATAAACTGGTCTTCCAAGCTAGTGTGAAGGAGAAGGAAATTGGAAAGAAATTATTAGTTTGAATAACATATGGATCAAAAGGAGCAAATAAGCTTCCACCACTATGGCCAAGTGGCATGATTACCTTTTCATTATGTTGCCACGGAGTGTTTATCATTCTGCCATGTGGTATGAAAATTAGCCATTTATAGTTAACACACTTGAGCACCTGATGCTTCCCATTGCCATAAAAGAGATTTCAAAGGCAGATCAATAAAATTCAGAACCCTACTGGCAGCTTAATGCATATTAAACATAGAATTCTGAAGTTACTATAGTGTAATTTAATGACAGAAAGGCAGGAAAATGAAATCAGCAGACTCTCAGTCTATGTAATTTAACATGTTGCTTTATGATGAACTTCTGTCCAGTGCTCCCAAACCTTAGAGAAATCAGGAGAACTAAGACTCTGAGCTCATCTCTGAACACACTAACACACCCAGGACCATCTGAGATACACAGGGGTATCAATAAATCTTCACTGTAATGTCAGTCAGTGTGAGACTCAAGATTGACTCAAGTTTGTCCAGGATAACAATTGAATTATTAAATCTCCCATAGATTCTATCATATCTACCAGAATAGATTTATACCATAAGGTATAGCACCATCATCTGCATTAAATTCATAATTTATAGACAATGACATAAAAATTTAGTTTTCTGACCATCAGTGTCTAAATTTGGCATGTGTCTCTATGTCCATTGTAGTTTGCACAAGCTTCCCTAAAATGTATAAGTATAGACAACCAATGCTAATTAAGACGCTCTTGGGTATTCCACCTCTTTTTCCACTTACAGGTCCTTTGTCACACCTGGAAATGCTATGAGGATACATGTTCCAACCCAAAAGACCCTAAGGGGTGATGCAACTAAGCTGGTATCTGAAAAGCTATTCAGTACAAACAACAGAGTCCAGACAGTTTTTCAGGTCACTGCAATGTTACCATCTCTGGTTAGCTGAAATCTTTCTAGATTCACTTCTTTGCTGCTCTACCTTAGTTGCGTGGTTCATCGGTACTTCTGATGTGCTGGTTTTCTGTATCCCTTTGGATTGGAGCATTGCATTCAGAAATAGTCATGCTTACCAAGGGCATTTCCCTACATTTTTTTATTTTTTTTTTTTTAATTAGGATTTTTTCTGATCCCTGTTTCAGAGATAGAATTATCTGGTTTTCAAATCATGATCAGGACACAGAGAGGGAGATCATGGGGAAAAGAAGTCTGTGAGAGTATGGGAATAGGCATCTGAAGAAGGGGTTAGCTGAGAGAAAACGTGGATGCAATAAAGAAACTTAGAAGAGGGGAACTGAAGCTTAAATGTCAACACTAAATATCTGGTGATTCCTTTTCATCTGTGCCTTAATATGAATATTACATATAAGCAAATTAAAGGATTTATTCTTGTATATTTTTTCTCCCATACTTGAAGATTTTTTGTGAATGTACTTTTATGAAAAGGACTCTGGGACACAGTCTACAAATTGTGCTCCATCTACAAATTAACAGAAAAAATTGGGAACATGCCTTGATATTCATTTAAGTGACATGCCATAATGTAAACTGAGATTTCTCTAATGTGGTTAGTTAAGTGTAAAAGCTTAAATGGGAGCAGATTTTAAACACAAGAGAAAGCAGAGACACTAGCATAGTTAGTGACAGGTTCTGACTGTCAAAGAGCCTGTATTGCAGTATTCCTGAAAAGTTAGTTTTGAAGCTTAAATTATCTTTCAGTAAAGCCATGCTGAGTTGTCAGATATGTTCTTAGCAAGAGCACAAAGTATGGGTATGTCAACACTCTCAGGCCCCTCTAGAAGCAACAGTCACAAGCTGTCAGAACTCTGAAGACTCAGTTCTTACTCTAAATGATGTTGCCGATTCAGTATTTGTGACATATACCATCCTTTTCACCTTGCTGTGTCTTCTCTGCTCAGAAGGACACTGATTTTTAGCAGCAGTCATTGGGCAGCACACATGAGCAAAAGTGGCGATTTCTCAGGGAAATTTTCCGTCTGCGAGAACAAAAGATTCCTTTTCTTGTCCGTACCAAAAAATAGCCTTGACCTTTTTCAAGGTGTATGTAGAGTTTACATCCTGCATGCAAACTTCTAAGATCTCTTTCATCACTCATCATGTGTTAATATATGGGCATACCAGTTTTTGTTAATTGGGTTAGTATTTGCATTAGATACATATATTATAGACCTCAGTTCATCCAGTACTACTTCCAGTTGCAAATCATAGATCAGGATATGGATCTAAGGTTTGAACTTTTAGTAAGAACTTCTGTAATGAGAGGCAATAAAGGAGAATCTTCCTCCATTCTGTAAGATAACTTTTTCTAGTCCAGGTCAAGTTGTCCCAGTAAAATCTGTTCTGAATTGTACTACAGCAGCATTTTCACTATTCTGAGTCATGTCTGTCCTTCAGCTAATAGTTTGCTATCAACAAGGAAATAAATCTGTAACAGTGAAACACTGTTCGGGTAATAGGCATCAGAAAAGAGAAGAAAGATTGTATAGAAGTGTCACCCAATGAGACTTGGCTATAGCGGTTTGGTATAAAAATTTGTCTGTGGGAAATAATCTAGTCTTGTTGACCACACACAAAGCTACTTGTTCCAAAACTTTATTTCTCATTTCCAGAAATTGTTGCAGAGATTTTTATTATTTTTCACAACTGTAGTGCATTTAAGCATCAAAAATTGTCACTGACAATGGTGTAGGTGCATCTGCACTATTTTATCTATGATCCAGAAATTCTCTGCTTCACATACAAATTAAACAGGAGATGGCATTTAGTTTGTTGTTTTTTTCTAGTTTCATAAATTATTTTAAATCTCTGACTGATAAGCAATTCAGAGAGCTGTAGCAGCCAAGCAAAATAAATAGCTGTATGTCCATTAGAATGTAAATTAACTCATTACTATGCCAGCTTCTGACCTTTTCTGGTAGCTGTATTCATGCTAACAAAGACTCTTTGCTATTCATGAAAGTGAAAACTTAATGGTAGCTTGAGATTCTCTGGTGTATTTTAGAGGAAAATCTCATAGACACAGGTGACTGGTGAGGTCCTAGCTTGAACAGCAAGTACTTCTACATTCATGACTTTGAATAGCTATTCTTCTTCTAATTATTTGTGAAGATCTGAATATTATTGAAAAATTGTTGCTTAAGAAGGATAGGTCAGTGAAACTTTATGAAGTGCACAAAAAGTGCTCCTATGCATAAAAAGCTGAATGTTGATTTAGTACCTGATCTCACAGTCAATTAAGTTTTTGTAACAATTCTATAGACTTCAGTAAGATGAGATCAGTTTTAATTTCCCCAGGTACTCCACTACCTCCACCTCATTTCTGACAAACCTCTCTTGCACTTTATGCTATTCATTGAGAAATCTGAAAGTTTGAAAGGAAGACATATAGACTTGGACTCATGCTAACCCCAAGTCCCTAGAGAAGAGATGAGCCACAGAAAGTGCTATCCCAATGGGGTCTAAAAATCCAGATGACATTCCTGTGAACTGCGTCTGCCCTTTGCTTTACATCTTCATAGAGTGATTGATTGTCTGTGATGAAGAATGTTTTCATTCTTTGGAGTCACTTTTCACAGGTGCAGGAGGCCAAAGAGAGTGAAAAATAGTTCTGGTTTAGACTGGAGCACTGTTTCTATCACAGTCTTACTTGGGTAGAGATCATAAGAAATAGAGTAGTGGAGCACAAACCAAAATGAAATGCGTGAGCCACTACTAAAGATCAGTTTGTACCACTGAGAGTCTCTTTCAGGCAAAACTGTTAAATAACACCTAGGCATATGTATATACCCCTAAAGAAGTAAAACCTATTTCACAGTTTTATTAATAGGAATCTGTATTTGATATAACTGATGACTGTAAGGAGCCTTCATCTCAGTGCAGCACAGCGCTACACCTGCTATTTGCCATGCTGCTAATGTGTAGCCTCCTGCAAGGGAAAAGGCACTGCACCTAACCGTGTATAATGTTGTGGGCCTGATGAAACATGATGGGTCGTTCATCTCACTCTGATGTGGGATGTGTTGATTTTTGACCCATTGCATCAGGTGCCACCTCAGCCAAAGACCAAATGGATCCTCCACAGCATGGCACCGTCACTCTGAAGGACAGCTGACAACAGGAATAGATAACTATGCTTGAAGAGCTAGAGCTCCTAGTCTTCTTACACCTACTCCTTATTTCAAGGTAAATTAACTTTTTGTTATTGCTGGAGTAAGAGCTCAGTCCTTAAACCTATTTGAAAAAGATGGACCTTTGAAAAAATACTAAGTGGTAATGATTGATTTTATTAGAAATGGAACTACCAATTCCCATTCCCTATACATCATCTTCTATTTTAAATATGACATGACCAATTCAAACGTTTCATCATCTGCTTGTTTTCATAAGTATTATTTTCATCAGTTTTGATTCATTGTTTCCTTTTAGATTAGGTTTACTACAAAAATGTTTACTACTATATATAAAATAATTAAGTTTACTTGCTCTCATTGATAAGGATTGTTCTCTGAAAAGCAGAAAATGTTTGAAGAATAACTGAATTGTTATATATTTGTTTTCTGTACTCAAAAAAACCAACCCAACATTTTGTCTCTCAGCTGTATTTTTGGAATTTTAGCTGTGGGATATTTTGTGTCTTAATAAGGGAGCCCACTTGCAACTTGAGTTCAGTGCATGTAATTCAGCCACACATAGCAGAGCTTAACAAAGGGTAAACATACAGAGTGAGAAACATGAATGTTCCCCTGCATCCTAGTAATGGTGTACACCATGAGTCTGAATCTGAGAGAATTTCTCACTGTCAAATCCATTTCAAGTTAATGGGTATTTGACACCTCTGGAACTGATGTCTCAGTATAGACATCTCAGAGATCCCAGTAAGCGAAAGAAAAAGCACCAAAAAAAAAATAAAAATCTGCTGTTATAGTAAATTCATACAGTAACTTTTTTAGGAAAGAAAATTCTTACTGAAGTGAAATGTTGTAACATGGACATTTAAGATGCCTATGGAGTCAGTTAATGCTCTGGGAGTGCTTATCAGCCATCTGTTCACTTACTTCCAAGAATCTACATGAGAAAGGTCTGTGCAATGCCTGGGACAGCTTGGCTCAGGAGGCTGTATGCAACAAGGCTTTTACAGCACCAAAAATCTCAAGAAGCCTAGTGAAAGCTAATGGGCAAAACACTTGCTGTATCATCAGTGCGACAAGTGATGTGAAGGGAAGTTGACTTGCCTGGAACGTTGCTTTGGATTAAAAGGCTTTGATAATGTTGAGTTACTCCCTGCAGCACTACCACATGCTGTCACTGCAGAAATTAAACTGTTCCCAGGCTTCAGCTTCATTATACATACACGTCTGCCACAGAGCTGAACGTCACTAAAGGCCCTGTGGTTTAGCAATACCTACGTTACTCATGATTTTACAAGGTCTTACGTACTTTTCCAGGAACCAATATATAATAGTGAGGGTAATTAAGATGGAAATGTAGCAAAAAAACCCATTCACATGGTAGCAGACCAATAACCAAAGGCTGGTTTTGTATTACTGACAAAAAAAACAACAAAACAAAACAAAACAATCAGGACTCTATCCTGCAAATGCTCACTATGTCTTGTCTAATAAGCTGCTTTTAGAAAATTTAACTTTCCAACAATAAATACTGGCTGAAGTGTAAGGCATCGAAAAATCTATAACCATATTTTATGGCAAAACCATACTGAAATTTGTGTATAAATAGGAATACATACAATGAGTGTGATGTGATTTATCTTTTGTTATAGGATATCTTCATCGAAAAGGAGAAGTACAGTAAACTGAAGCTGGAATTTGCCTTGATCTGAAAAAAAAGAAAAAAAATATTTTTCCCCCCAATACATTTGAATCCAAAATAGGTTTTCAGTTACTGGTGTTTTTTAGTAAAGTTACAACATAAAAACCATCACAACTCTGATTTCCAGGGAAGCTCATTTTGGAAGGTGGTAAATATATTTTAAAAGCAATGTCAAAAATAATTTTTCTTTTGATGCTTTATGAGAAAATGTAATTCTAATTTTTAAAAAGCATAAACTTGTTACTGCACCTCAGCTTATTTACTTAAAATGAAACAATTCAAATTTTGAAAAAAATGTTGGCCACCAGCTGCTGTACCTTGTTCAAGTTTAAATGGCCAAGATTGAAAAATAAACCATTATATTCTCAAAAATAACTCTGGAGAAGTATGAGGTATTCCCGCATGCTTACACATTACATTACATTACACTGGGTGGTGACACAGTATTTTCCTGCTAGCATCTGGCTGAGTGGTGGTGGTTGCTCTTTGACATAAGCCAGTAGCTCCACTCTCCTTTCAGAAACTAATTCTAGTTAATGTACTTCTGCCTTTACAAGGAGTGTTAATAAATACTTATTTAAAACTAATAGAAATGTGAATAACGTGAATCTTCAGAAATTGAACCTCAGCTTATGTGGTGAAGCTATTGCAAGAAGGGCTGGCTATCAGGCACTCATGGAAAGAACAGGCTTCATGAAGTATTTTTAGGTGAAGCTAAGGCAGTTTTTATTACTTCACATTTTAAAAGTGTATATGAATATGGGGGTGAGGGTGTTCATATGTATATAATATTCTCAGCTACTCATGTTTTTAAAGAAGATATCACAAGTAGGAGGTTCAGAGTTTGACGAGGGAGAAATGGAAATCTGGAAGGGGATAAGTTTATAATATCTTATCCAGTATTAATTGATTTAAAGGTTGACAAAATTAGTATTGCATTAATACTAAATAGAAGATGAAAGCTGCACTCTTTGGAGAATTTCAGTTTTTGCATCTTTACCACTGCTGAACTGATGCCAGTCTGCCAGTGGTTCTCACTCAGATGAGATCCCACTGTTTCTGGTGAGGAATACTCACACCATGTAATGAATCAGCACCACAAAGTCAAGGAAAAATGTTGTGAAGATTAAGATATACTCTCAGGTGAGCTTTTGAGCCTCAATTTTCTACATGTAGAGGATTTGGCCCTGTATACAGAACAATATTTGAAGGTGAAAAATAGAAGGGAGCATGAAGAATACAGAATAAACTGTGTTTTACTTTTATGATTTTTCATGTGAAGTTTCTGTTACACTTACAATGTAGCATGTATGCAGTATACTCTTGAATTCTTAAATTTGCAGCATCAGTTGTGTGTATTTAAATACCAGTGATAATTCTGGACATGTTTGGTTCATAACAATTAATCTATAATCAATCTTATGTTCAATAACTGTTAATGTCTACATTGTCCGAAGGTCATTTTTTTTCAGATGGGGAAAAAGTATCTTTGTTTTGTCTGAGAATATAAAAGTTAAATAAGGTAACATTAAAATTGCCATAAAGTATATGAGATATAAGACAGGGTTTGCTTCATGGAACTAGGCCTTCATTTATTTAGTCTAGCACATAGTCTTTTACACAGGTTAGAGACCATCTCAGCTTCCATGAGGTCTTCATCTAATAGCTGGATTTTAGTATCAGTTCCAAGGTTTGTTACCTTTGGAGATTTTTGCTTTTGTACACATATGGATATCCAATACTTTTAAAAAATCTTGCTTTGGATCTTTTTGCTTCCATAGCATCATTTATACATTAGTTTTCTTAACATAATTTCATGCTATGTGGATAAATGATGGCTGTTATTTGTTTTGAGTGTAGATGTCATTTGTATGTTGCAGTCTGTGCCAGTAGCCTCCAAGCTAAATATAAATCCATGTTCTTCATGTTTCAGTGAATAATTGATTTTTTTTTAATTGAGGATTTGTTTGGATTTTCTGTTGTTTTTTTTCTAAAAAAAAACACCCTTCATTTGATATATATATTTGTCATTATTTATGTGATTTATGAATACTTACTACATTTTTAATATATAGTAAAATTTTCTGTTCACTCCAGCAAAACATACTTTTAGGTGGAGACAGTAAATAATTAGGAAGAAATGACCTTTCATTTTGACCTGGAGTAATTTTTGCAGACAATGTTATGGGAGATGCACCAGTACCAATGGGGAGGGAGTGTTACCTCTACCAGTATTTTCTGAACACCAAATGAGAATAGTGAGTTATTTAAGCTACCTTTCAGCAAACCTCCTTGCAAGTTTCAAGTCTTTAGCTCCAAAGGGAAGAATAATTTTTAACTTTAACTCTTATTAGCTGTACAGAACAATAACAGGTAATAAAAATGTAGCCATCTGCCACCTAAGAAGTTATTAAATAAGTTTCTACTTCAGAAACTTTAATACTGAAGGTGACGTACAAGCCAGATTGATACAGGATGCCTGTTATCTCAGCTTGAATTTGCAGATGGAAAGAAATCTGTCTACTTGTTAATGTAGCTGTTTTTATCCAGACACTGTAGAGTGAGTAAACATAAAACTTTCCAGGGTTACTTTTCCCAATATACTTTTTGTTTAAAAGCACTATGAACTTATACATCAGCATTACAAAGTGACCAATGTTTCCCTACAAGCATCTCAAGTGATCTTTCACTCCAAAATTTCTTTAGTCTAAATTAATTGTTTGGTTGCCTTTGGTTTTAGTTTGGTTTTGGTTTTTTTTTTTTTTTAATTTGGCTTTTTTATTTTTACTTTAGACACCTTAAAATAGTGCTTATCTCTCATCAGAGGTGTACAGTTGGAAAAAAGAGCCCTGGCTCTGCCTAATGGCTTCTAAGATCAATAGGAATAACAACAGGCAGAAAAATATTACCTCATTAACCCAGAATTCTAGGAACCTTAGGTGCTATGTACAAATATAATTCCTCTTGTGATTTGTCTGTAGAAAAATGCTTTCCTTAGTGTCCTCATGATTTTAATTTTTTTTTCTAGATTCAGAAGAAGAAATAATGACATCAATAATACACTTACAGCTTAATTCAGTTTTTGAATGAAAGAGCAGCCTTCTATTGGAAGTCTCAGTTTAAGCCCCATGCCTGTTTCTAACAAAACAAACTCTTAGTTATTAGCTTCTAATGTTACTTAGAAAGGTCCACAATTTATTTTTTTTTTACTTACCTTTAAACTGATAATGACTTTTTTTAACGAAAGCTGTGCTGAAAGCTGGTATTTTAAAAAATGTGACCCAATGTCCTTTGAAATGCTTCTTGTTATTTAATGTTTTGTAAGTTTTTAAACATTGTTTACAATAAGCACTTCAAATTATCTCCTTTTATGAAAAAGACATGTCTGGATTTTTAAACATTTGCAAGATACAGTATTTGAAATTCATGCAAGTCACTAAAGCAAGTCATCAGTCATTTAATAACCAAGGAAACTGAGATAATTTGTTGTGTAGAAGTATTAATGTCTGACTATGTGCAAACTATGACAAAAAAACAGGACAGTATCAAACAAGCAAACTACCCAAGATGTGGCTATCTTATCTAGACTGATGAAACGATTATTTTTCTCCAGGCTTTTTTTCTAAAAAGATGTCTTGTATTATTAGGTTTTGTTGATGGGATGTTCTGAATTGCTTCTTCTTAAAGGTGCGACTGCATTTGACACATCAATACCAGGTCATTCGGTGTTTTATCCAATGTCCACCAAGACATTTGGAAGTTCTTTTGTTTAGTTCTTTTAATTTCAACCTAAACCCATGCTGTTCGTAAATTATGGCAATGATCTCAATAGTTCCACTTGCATATATATATATAAGCATATATATATATATTTGCATATATTTTCTCTTAGAAATTATCCCCCATGGTTCGTGTTTTCACCCCTTGTGTGTAGAGAATATTCATATACATCAGTATTAGCTGCAGACCTGAATGAGAACGGGAGCATAAACACCACTTAGCCTCCACTTTTTATATATTAGAAAAATCTGCTAATGTTATTTTTTGTTTATTTCAGGTTTCTTTTCTCCATGGAAAACTCCAAAGCCTGTAAGTTCCCTTTCAAAATTATACACATTGAGTTCATAAATTGACTCTCATTCAAAGCAAGTTCCTGTAGACTTTCATCTAACCCTCCTGTTCCAAGCTCCTGAGACACCTCTCAGCAGCTACTGGTCCCAGCTACTGATGAGACATCATGGGTGGCCTCACTGCAGATCTGTTTCCTTGGAGTCTGCTAGGAAAGGTCTGGAGAAAGGAATATCTCAGTGTTAAGATGGATGTCAAGAACCAGAAATATGGTGGCTCAATAATGAGGGCTATGGAGGAACAGGCAGTAAAAGGACCCAGGAATGAGGACAATCTAGTTGGCTTCCTATGTGTCAGTCTCTTTGAAATGGACAACATGCACTTTTTTGGTTTACAAGGGGCTTGAGCTTAACGTCCTTAAAGTGATTGCTATTCTTTCTTGTATTAGTATATCTAGAGCTGGAAATAGGGACTCTTCAAGTGAGAGGTTGGACTAGATAACTTTCTGAGGTGCCTTCTAACCAACATTTCTGTGTTTCTATGTTTTTGACATAAAATCCCAATGGATGAAGACATTTTCTACTGTTAGACTGTAAGCAATGACTGTATTTATACTGCTGACACTACATGATATAATTTTTTTCAGTTGTGACACAACTGTAAAAAGCGTTTCACAATGTAAAAAGAAACCACAGACTACTATTTTGGAGTTTCTGATTTTTTTGTTGTTTTGTTTTTGGTTTTTAATTTGGACGTTTTATTTAGATTTTAAAGCTCTTAAAGCAGTGCTTATCTGTCATCAGGGGTGTGGAGAGTTAAAAAGAGCCTAGACTCTCTACCTGATGGCCTCTAAGTGGAGCAGGAGCAACAGTAATATTTTTAAAACAATGTATAGCTTTCTAGTCAGGGGGCTGAGGCTATGCTGAATCTGGACAACACCACATGCTCTTATATTAGATCATGGCATGTTTAATGCATACCAAAATAATTTCTTAGCCTGTCAGGTACAAATAGCAGTTACTTATTCAATTTACCTAACTCCATCATACTGTTTCAGTTGTACTGGTTTTGCTGTAAAAGGCTAAAGGATGCAATACACTGGAATAAGTATCACATAAGTTTGTTTATTCATCTAAGTTTCAGGATATTTGTGAAAATACATCTAACTATTAAGGGCTACCATGTTCTCACCAGTTTCATGTTCCTGTCTGGGACATACAATTGTTTATTTCAGGTGAAAAGGGGTGAAATAGAGAACTTTGAACTTACTTGTTAAAGATCTACATTCAATGACCTCCCACTGTCAGTGCTCAGCCTGTTTAAGTCAAATATATAAATATTAACATATTGTTGATGACTGTCTGCACATTTTTGTTACATAAACAGCATTGTAGTTCAAATGCAGATAACAGCTGCCAGTAATGTGAATCTTGAGAAACAGCCTGAGTGGTGCACTTTTTCATGCAATGGTCTGAGGAAACCAGGGCCTAGAGAGTCATGTAACACCGTTACATGCAGTTGCTGTACCTGCATGAAGACTAACAATTCCCAGATAGTGTCTTTTGCAGTAATCTCAGAAAGAGCATTTACAAATAATTAACCAGGTTAAGATAGTGTGCATTACTCTGTCTGTCACAACTTTAACTGAATAAATAATCAGACAAATTTCTAGTGCCTGACATGTGAAGATAAGATTGAAAACAAGTGCCCCTGAGGCACTGTCTCTGCAGACAGTCTGAAGCTGTAGGAGCAGCACCAGGAGGTTTAGAAAGCCTTCCTAACAGCACAGGACAGCCTTGTAGGTGTGTAACACTTAAGAAAAACTGTCGAGGTCCCAAAACCAGGTTTCTTTTCTACTTGGGTGACTACTGCTACCCACTCACCTCTCTGCAGGGGAGAATGACCCACAGCATTCTTCAAAGCAAAAAGAGGCCATGGTCCATTGATTAGGAGTAAAAGACAAACTCCTCTCCCTGAGGCAGAGGCTCAGCAATATTGTGCACTGCATCTCGGTGTGCTCAACATCCCAGAGTTACCTAGGCTGACAGAAATTTCCTGTGGTTTCTATGTATATAGTGCATATTTTTTATATATTGCTGTTATTAAGTATGTTAATATGTGTAGTAATACAATTTAATTAGTGCAAAATGAATTCGAGCAATGTCACCAATTACCTGACTGAGATTTGATGCCCTGAACTCAGTACCATGGTTATTAATTTCCAAAAGTGCCTTCACCTGTGAGCTAGCATTATAACTCACATTGCAAAAAAAACTATGTGACTATTTGACTAATTGATATAGGTTTAGGGGATACATTTCCCCTTCTGTTTATCTATTTATATAATTATTTATGTTAGCAGTATTACCCACAACTAAGAGTGTTTTGCTTGTTTTTTAGCTTCACACTTAATGATTTAGAACTATCAAGCAAGAATTAGACATATGGAACCCAGTAGGGTTTTTCCAATTTATCTCCAGTTTCTTGTCCTTCCTCTAGGGAAAAGTTTTCTCATCAAAGATAATTCTATTTTCCTTTCTCTTTTTAAAGCTTTCTTTAAATATTTTAATTTTATTCAGACTCACATTTTGAAAGAGGTAAGTGTTCTATTTGACTGGCACTGTCCAAGAAATAAGGAAAATTTCACTTTTAGATAGAGCCCCATGTCTTTCTTCTTCATAACTATAAGATAGTTTGTTTTCACTAACTTCTATTTTATTTAGATTCCTCACTGAAGATAAAAAGTAAATCATAAGGAACTTGTATTCATTTTTCCTATTTAGGCATGGGGGTCATAATCACATTTGTTTCTGGACACTTTTGAATTTACACTTCCATAATGCAATGTTATACTGTACATATGGTTCTATATACCTGATGTAATTCCTTCAGGGCCAGAACATCTATCAGAAGTATTCTTGTGACATTCATGTCACTTGCAACATTGGGTAATTTACTCAACACAGAGCATAAATTTATTTTGCTACAGGTACTTTAGTGTACCTGAGCCATTTTTATGACAGCTCAGGTATCTTCATATGTCACTGCATTACACAAGATCTGCATATCTAAAAGTGCCCTCTTATATCACATCCTAGCTGCCATCTTTTCTAAAGACCTAAAATAAATTTCTCTTTCCTGAACGCCATCAGCAGATTGAATACAGTATTCCCTATCTTCATCATTAGCACTTTCCTTTCTCCTCTTAAAAATCATACCCAATGCATACTAATGCGTTAGAGTCATCCTGTGATTGAGACACCCAGATCTTTCTTTTGTCCATTGTTTCTAATGAATGAACCCTATTTACTGCTGAAACTCTGACAGCACAGCACAGTACACTACTCTGAATAAAGAATGAGGTCCTCAACAACTTAAAATGACCAATATCTATATTCTGTTTATTTTGAAGTATGATGGTAAGAGTGTCAGATCATGTGGGATGTGCACAGTGATGGTTAATCCGCGTGTACACCAGGAGTTCTTTAAAACATCTGTAGTCCACACATACTTGGTGTGGAAAAAGCCTGATGCTGTAATCATCAGAATAGAGAACAAAGCCTACCTGCTAAGCCAAACGCCTTCTGAAACAGAGGAACTAAATGGAAATGATAATCACAGAATTTGTAGAGCAAGCTTGCTGTAAACCTGCAAACATCTTTGGTAAGGCACTGCTGATAGAACACTAGAAGCCAGTGGTATTTAATTACAGTTCGTTTTCTTTCCAGGGGTCATTTTTTGTGTAATTAACAGATTGTTGGGTTATGTGTGAGAACACACAGTTCTGGAGGCTTTTCCACCCTTTGCTTCAGGACAGATCACAGGAAAAGCCAAATATTCATTTCCTGGGATAAACATTTGTGTTGTATTTAACAGCCTTTTCAAATATACTTACTAATACAATTTATTTGGCAGCCAACTACTTCAAAAAGAAAAAGTGCGTATCCCCAAGTCCTCTTTTGCACAGTCTATTATATTTTTTCTTTCTGCCTTGAGGTACTTATGAGACCACTAAGGGCAGTCTTGGAGAAAACCCGGAATGAGTTGGCTTTCATTCATAGACAATACAATGCTTTGTACTTCTCTCTTGTAAATGGTCTGGAAAAGTTGAAAAGATTATTCTGTGATTAGGAGTTTGGTTGGATGACGCCAGTGTATTTTTTGATATAAGAAAGAAACAGTAAGAAATGAAAAAAGACTCTATAACCTTTTCCCCATTTTTCTCTCACCATGTTCTGTATTTTATCACTGAACATTCGACTGTCACAAGGTGCTCAGATACCTGCCGTAATAACTTTCCCTTTGGATTTATTTTTTCTTTTCCTTCAATTGAAACTGTAAATTCTGCTCACAGTAATCATCTTCTCTCTGGGCAGACAGATTTTTTCATGCATTCTCAGGAGGTACAGCATTAAGATCATTCAACTTCTACCCAGTCTGGCCATTTCTTTATTAAGAGACACTTTTGGTTATGTAATTTGATGAATCTGTTAATTGGATCTTCACAGACCCACAAATTCTACCTTTATCAGAATAAGTACCAAAAGTCATCATGTTCTGTGAGAGGTACTCAACATGATTCAGGGGTAACTAACTCCCAGCCCTAGTGTGCATAGATTCATATTATCTGAGAAAGATCATATCTTCACATAACAACAAATTAACACGTAAATTTAACCAAGCTGTTTTATGAACAGCACAACACACACCTTTCATCTCAAAAGGCAGCAAATGGATTTGCTAATTTTACAAAACATGTCATCAACTGAAAGCACTGTACCTGGTCTCATTGTGCAAGTCAAAGTTTTTGCAAAACTTCATCTTTATTCTCTATATGTTTTTATTCCAGATGATGGAACGATGGGAGAATCAAGGCAGCCCTCAAACAAGTGTGTCTGCTCCAGCTATGCCACAGAATATTGCCTATCCACCCACTCTTCACAGGAGTTCATTTCCTGATTCTACAGAGGCCTTTGATCCACGAAAACCTGACCCATACGAGCTGTATGAGAAATCAAGAGCTATTTATGAAAGTAGGCGTAAGTGAAAGCCCCTTTCACCCTGCTGACCATTTAATATCTTAAGCTTTTGCCTATGAATGTGTCACTTCTGGCATAATTTTCTATCATCTTTTGTAATTTAAAGGAAGCAACTATAATCCCGGTTAAAATAGGCCATTATAAATTATTCACAAATTTTACACTTACATAATTTCCTAGATCATGCCTAGATTCTGGTTTGACTTTCATCTTTTCTTTTCCTTATATTTTTGCTCTCCTCATTGTGACTGTTACATTCGCAGTGAAGAACAGTGTATGTGCCACCACATTTTGCTGTGCTATTTTTCTTCCTAGTTAACCAATAGGAGGATGTGAATTTGTCAATAACACATCATTTCTTTTACTTTCACTTTAAAGTGAAATTTATGAAAGAAATTTCAAATTTATTTGTTTTCATAAAAATTACTTTTACCAGTTTTCACATTGTCCCTGGTAGTTAGAAAGAAATCCATAGCACTAAGTACTATTTGAAAATCTATACAAGACAATACTGAGACATCAAGATTCCCATCTTGATTTTATTTTTCATGCTTTGGGGGGATACACCACATATTTTTCACAAGGGTAAAAGAGGTTAAATTTATTTGATCCTTATCATAAAGAACATTTTATAAAAAAATATTGTTCTAAATTGTCCAGAACTTTTGTATTTATCTTCAAAATCTTCAAAATAGTTTACTTTTTACTGAAAGCTTTTTCATAACAGCTATTACTTGCATGTGCCACCTTTCAATTCATTTTATAAATTACTTTAGTCTACAGATCAAATTACTTTATAAATTGCACATAAAATACTGCACTGCAGCTGATCCAGGTCAGCCCATTAATATTAGTGGGACCCAGAGACACAGAGATAAATACAGACTGTCGTAATCCATGATATGGAACATACAAGTTTCTCCAGAATGTAAAGTGGCAGTCTGAAGGAAATATGTTATTGTCCCAAACACTGGGTTGTTGACTCTCTTACTTTAGTTACAGTATCAGCATCTCCTGTTTAGCTTTACTATTTCCAGCCCCCTGCAGGATGGATGTTCTGGAAGAACACCAGGGTTCAATTTACATCATCTCTGAATTAACTCTATCTTGTCTATAAATTTCATTTCAGATTCCTCAATTCTTTTCCACTGTTGCCAGTGCTACGATCTTGTACCACTTTGGGCCATTTAGTGGAACATCTTTCAGTATAGATTATCACCATAAAACTCATGTAGTCCAGACATGTGGGGGGGGGTTAATTTGTTTGGGTTAGTTTTCTTTTTAATTTATTTAACAGTGCTTGAAATTAAGACCCCAAGTTTAGATCTAAGTGTTTAATTGAACTGCTGGCTTTTTTAGCAAGAGCAAGTATTTTATTCCCCCTAAATACGGATTTGAGGACTTACTTTAGACCCTTTATTAAAGGTATTATATCTTAAATTATAAACTGTTAAGTGTAGGAGCTAAGCTTTTCAGTGTATTTACAGACACCTTGTAGCCCATGCTGGCTGAGATTTTAATATAATAAACATTATTCTTTAATTTGGTATCTTCCTCTTCTCCTGATATTATTCTTGATTGGAGAGGGTATTCAAGGCAATGTACAGAGGCTGCAATTTTATAAATTTTAAAATCTTCTAAGTATTGATCAGGATAGTGTGGGGGGTAGGCCAAAAAATCTTTGAAAGAAGTAGGACTAGCTTTGAGAAAAGTTTGGAAGTAACTTTCAGACATCTGTCCTCATCCTCTTTCTCTTTTCCTTGTGCTTTAAGGGCTAGAGTGACAACTAAAACAGAGTTTTGCCAGAACTGAAATGCTGTTTTTCCCCAAGTGATGGGACTTAAAATCATAAAGAGAAATTAAAGAAAATAAACAATTCCATAGATAAAAGCTGTTTTATCTGTTTCAGCACTGACACTGAAAGCACTGTTGACTCCATAGACTGCTTTAAAGAAGGGAAAACCCTTTACAAATAAATGTTTCCTGTAGGGGTAGTTTGTAGAGGTGAAGTATTTTAGCAAAAATATGCACTTCCCATTCAGCAGATTCAGAACCATCCTCTGTGATTAAAGCCAGGCTTTCTACATTGAAACTAGAATATTTATAAGACAATTAAGAAAAAGCTATACATGCCATATGTATATATGGGATACATATTTATATGGCATCTTTTGTCTTAATCAATAATATGAAGAGTTCTATATATACAGAATTGCCCTAAATACTAATGAAAGCAAATAAGCTCAATCCATGTTTGCCCTTCTTAAAACTGTGGGAATATAGATCTAATAGCAACTGAAAGATTGGCCTACATCCCAAAACATGATATGTTACACTAAAAGATACATTACAGCATTCAGTAAAAGAATGAAGTGATGCGTTATTATTCATGAGTGTCTTCTATGAGTTTTCTGAGTAATTCTGTGAGCAACACAAAGTACGATTTTTTTACTCATGTAATTTACTGTGTTCAGGAGCATATGCTATATTGGGGAAAGAGATAATAACTCCTAGGTTGAAGTTTTGCTAAAGCCTGCATTTAAATGGTTTAATTGCATTTGAGCTCTGTCCAAGAGGCAACTGGAAATTGTAGGCAAGCCTTTTTAAGCCATCTACAATCCACAATAAGAATTAACTATTAGGAAGCTCCTAGGACCAAAACAAGAAAGTGAGGGATGAAAAGCAAGACTGAAGTAACCACTCCTTCCAGATTTCCATAACTGTCCTCATCTTCCAGCTAATCCTGAAAGATTTAATTTGTTCTTTTCTGACACTAGTATCCTTTGAACATTTTCTCTAAGCCTGATTCCACAGTTCCTAACCAGATCTCTTCTGCATTCATTCATAACCCTTGGTCATAAATCACTGCCTCCAAACATCTCTATTCTCTGTGACATTTTTGTTTCATGAATGCCATAAACGCACATTTTAGAAAATTCAATTTGTCAATCCTTTGATTGCTTTTATTCTCTACATAGTGCTAGTGTTTCCTGAAGAGAGAAACAGCAGGCAGGAAATCCATTACTGAGTCAAGAAATTGTCATCTAAATTGAGTGTACAGGAGGGATAGTTTTAAGATAATACACTCTTGGCTTCCTACCATATGACTGTCAGGTCGGTTATCTTTGGTGAATATATATACCCTTAAAGCACCCAGGAAAAGTTCAGCTACTTCGGGGTTTTTTAAGTTCTTCTTATCTCAAAGCAAATTTGCCTAATCTCCTGGCAAGAATCATATTCAAAAACCAGTGCAAAGAAGCAAACAATCATGACCTGGCAAACACAAAACAAAGATACAGTGCAACATTTTTGTTTCTCTCACAGTGAGACTGATACTAAACAGTTCAGTTTCGTACTGCTATAGCTATGAATTGCTACAGATACTTTCATCAGAGGATCTTACTGCAGTGAGCACTCACCTCATCAAAGCCTTCTGCTTCCCTGACAGGATGTTGAGCACATTAGGCATCACAGAGTAGTTGTGTGAGGAGCAGAAGTGACATGACTCAAAGCAGAGCAAGAGCTAGACCCAAGGAACCTGATTCAGAAGCTTTTGCTCTATCTGCTAGATGTGCTCATCCCTGTCTAATGATAGCAAGAAAGGGGCTTCAAGCAGAAATGTCCATGGAAAAAAAGACAATTTTCCTTCGTACAGGCAGTTCTGCCAGTGGAAGCTTGGAGACAAATCAAATGGTGCATTAATACAAAAACAGAGTGCAAGTCTATTTTGTAAGTCAGCTCCTTGGAAAATTGTTTGTCACAAGTTAACTATTGCCTGTCAGCTCTTACCTGTTAGCTGATAGCTGCCTCTGCTGTCACCCATCAACTGTGCTCAATAGCTCCAAGCAGCCAAAAGAAGCATAAAGTGTTTGCAAAGACTGATGAAGATTACAACATCATCCAAAACAGCAGCCTAAAAGCAAAAGAGGGGAAATTGTTTTCCTCTTTCTTTATCTGTCCTTTCTGCAGCTACATCTTTCTCTCGCTGCTTTTTAAAAATCTTATTCTTCCTCTCCTCCCTTGCCTCCCTGTCTACCCCCGCATCTCCCAGGCATTTCTTTTTCCTGGTAAATAGAACCTACCTAGACCTAGTTTTCTGCTGTCACATCATTTTGCAAAATTCAGAAATAGAGGTAGAAGACTTTTTTCCATCCAACTATTTAGGCAAAACTTTTAACTCCTTTCTCTTTGTAAAAACAGAGTGTGTTAGCGTAACTCTGCTGATAAACATGGAAGTCAGTTACAGAAGCTAAAAAATGAAACATCAGATCAGGAATTTCCTATTAATGACAAAAAATACTAAGACTTGATATGCACCAGTTGTTACAGCTGTAACTAGAGCTCTGCAGTTGTCATTGGAAGAACTCATTCTTCTGGATTTGACATTTTTGCTTAAAAAATTTTGCATTGTCTATTATATTTTATATTGAAATCTGTTTGCTGTAAATACACAGTTTCTAACAATCTTTGTTCAGAAGTGTCTGTAGGCAGATATTAGTCAAACAGGAGACACAAGCTGTTGGGAGTTATAATGTTTCCCTAGTTATAAAATGTATTATAGAAGATTGGGCTTATACTCCTCTAAAACATTTTTTTACATCAGTTAGGTTACATTTGTCCTTCAGTTAGTGTGGTAGTCCAAGACTGGTGGTGTGACACAGAAATGCCAGTTGGAAGAATAAGCCAGTAAGAAGAACGAGCTCTCATTAAAAGTGAAATCTGAACAATTACAGTTCCACCTTTTACTGAAAGGACAAAGGTTACTTCCTTCAAAATCTTCCATGTATTTTCTCTTCTGATGACAGTATCATGAATTTCCCAAGTTCCTTTCAAATACATCAGCTGATTTATGCACTGTATTTTTTTATTGCTGCTAGGAAATTAGACTGATTGGAAAAGAACCAAAAAGTAAAGTCCATCACAGCTGTGAAATATGCAAATAACAAATTTATAAGCATTATGCATTATTAGCCTTCATAAATTAAGGACCTTTTCTTATGAAAACTAATGAATACCTTTCTCTAAGGGTCACAGACAAGCATTTAAATACATATTCACAAGCCACCTTTTCTCTGGAATATGACTGCAGGTATTCCACACGGTATCAGCAATAGGAAGGATTTGTCAGACGGCATTATACTGACTCATAATATGTAACTTTGAAAGTATCATTGATGCAGAAAAATACTAAAGCCATCAAAGTTTCCTAAATTTGATAGTCATAGAAAAAAAAAAAATAAAATATTAGGTGTATAGAACTGAATGCATCATCACCTGATAGAGTCTATGTCATGGATGTCTACAGCTGGACTACATCTACAGATGGAGTCTACAGCTAAGCAGAATTTTATTGGGAGTGCCTGTTGGCTGAAGAGCTACAGAGTTACAGTCTTAAAAACTGAAGGAACTTTTTCACGTAATTGTTACTACAATTTTTTCAGTCACTATTTTCCTGACAAAAATTTCGCCTTTT
Organism: Chloroceryle aenea; assembly: GCA_013399075.1. Classification (NCBI taxonomy): domain Eukaryota; kingdom Metazoa; phylum Chordata; class Aves; order Coraciiformes; family Cerylidae; genus Chloroceryle; species Chloroceryle aenea. Next base: position 726,381 of record VWZY01009603.1, read on the forward strand.
ACAAATTTTTCCCATTTCTGCTCATCTCTAGTCTAAGAAAAAAATCACATTTTGGTTATGGTATTTTAAAAGATATATGCATGTTTTTGCATATACATATGTACATAGCACTATGATAGTGTTAAATCTATAGTATTCTGAATTATTATATAAATATAGGGGGGGGTTGTATGATTAAAGGCTTTGGGACTATAAAATTAAGTGCTAATTTAATTTCTTCCCTGAGCTCAATTTGACATATCTTTCAATATTTCTGTCCACAAGTTACTGCTCTTTATAAGGGCATGTAAGACATGGCTGTCTTTACTTAGTAAATAGAGTATTGGGAAATTACTAATTAATACATATTATTATGAAACTACTCCTTCACATAGAGTATGAATTACAGGAATGTAACTTTTCAAAGTAATTTCCAAACAGTATGGGTTGCTGTTTTCCTTGCATCTACTGCTACTCCAAGGAACAACATAGAGAAAGCCTAACTTGTTATATTTCTAAATTAATGTAAACTTTTTTTAAAATAAGAGATGATACATAACAAAAGGAGATGAAACTTATTAGACCAACATCAAATAATTTTGTATTATTCATCACTGCAGAAAGAGTTACTTGCCATGACAAAATGGATTAGTTGGTTATAAGAACTGACAGTGAAACTGAAAGCATTTTCAAATGGAATTATGGGAATATCATCATCACAATACTGTGAATGCAAAATGATTTTGATTGCTGGATTGCAAAGTAGGTCCCAAGCAACCTATGCTAATATGAAGTGTCTGTTTTACAACTGATGTTAGTAGTCAAATAGATTTTCATCTGCAAAGTGATAAGGAGCGCCTAAGTAATAATTTAATAAAACTGACTTATGAGCACTGGAGAATTGGTCACAGGTGCATGAGACCAATGGAAACTCCATTGCCACTATGCTGTTTCAAACTGTTGCCCAGCTGTGGTAAGGACATTGCAGCATGATCATGTCCATTCTGCTCATTTGTAAAGCTCCTATTTACCTAAAACATGGCTAGGATTGAGATGCTGAAATAGAAATGTTTCCTAGTGCTAGTTTTCTTCCATGTATTTAGCATTCAACAACGTATGATACGGAAAATACCGTAGTATGGATAATTAAGATTATCATCCCTATCTTTCCTCAGCATAATTATTCCTACAGAGAATACCAGTGACTCCATTGATGTAGATAACAATACCCATGTGCCATGTTGTAGGTGAACTGTGCTTCTAGGGCTGTATCTTGACAGCAAAGAAGTTTGGTATGTTCTTCCTTGGTTTCAGTTAAGTCAGGATTGCCTCCCAGGTCTTATTTATTGTTTATCTGTGTTCACAAATATTTTGCATCTTATGGTTTCAGAAGCATGAGTGTAATTTATGTTAGATTAAACATGAAGCCAGATATCCAAGTTTTTTACTGCTTTGTCTTCTAATAGCAAAATTAACCTTGGCTTTGTATGCATATTGGAATATTGATGTATATATAGCAAGACTATATGAAATGTATAGCTGCACCCTCATTCTTCAGAGTTCATAAAGTAGTCCCCATGGGAAAGATTTATTTCAGGTGCTGTTATATACAAGTAGCAGTTCAGAAGAAGGATTCTTAGTTTTACTTCTCTGATTCTTTTTTCTAGGACAGGTTAGCTGACCCAAAAAATTAATGCAGCAGACTAACCAAGTATTTCATTATTCATTCAATCTCTGTTTTGTAATTGTCTCATTCCTATTTCACATAAAACACTACATAGAACTCCTCATGGCAGAATTTCAACCAAAAAGGCTTCATATGAAGAATACAGAAATCTTATGTCAACATTTTAAAACTTTTTGCATTTTGAATGCCCAGTGTTGAATTATCTGGTCTTGGCCTCTCCAAACATGACTTCTGCTGTCTCATTTCACAAGAGGTGGGGGCAGGAAGGTTAACATGGCAAATCTTTCAAAAATGTCAAAATTAATTTAATAATAACTAAATTGAAAGTTTCAAAGTACCTTGTGTAAAGGTTAGCTTCCTATAAAAAACTAAATGACAGATTTTTATAAAGCAAAGCTTGCTACAGTCTCTCAGTATTTTAGTAAAATTACCAGTTCAATCATTCTGTTCTTAGCAGATAAAACACACAGGGATGTGCACAAGTGACATGCATTCTGTATGGCTGAGGACCAGTCTCAACAGTCCTTCTTCACTTGGAAGTTGCTATTCTGTAGGGTCTTTGGGACAAGAACTTTGTGAGTTTTGAAAAGAACTAACTGTATCACTGTATTTGGCATTGGGAGACATTGCTAACAAAGTTCCTCTTATATGTTAAATGTTCTTCACAGATGTTTCCTCCAGTTTTCTACCAGTTGCTAACAGTTTGCCTATCCCATGAGAACAGCTATTTAGAGGTTGTATTCAGTTTTTCAGAGTGCCAGTGACATAATTACAAATATCTTGTACTGCACACGGACCCAGGCTGCTGACTGCAACTTCTTCCTAAAAGAAACATCACTTTACCAAAAATACAAGTCTGCACTTAGGTTTATCTTCCTCCTGATCATACATCTAAGAACTGTAAGACTTGATTCAACACCTTCAGCATAGCACAGTTCCAGGTTATGTGTGTAAGTTCCTAAACTACAATGAAAAAAAATGCTGAATGATTGATTACAAGATGATAATTAGCACCTTGAGACTCCATATGAAGTTCTGCAAGGCAAAGGAAATACAACTATTCAGGAACAAAAAACAGACCAGACTTAATGAGAGTAGATTTGAAGGAGACTACCTCATTGACAGCCACTTTGCTTGACCACAAACAATAATTTATAAAATATAAGGCTATCTTAACATAACAAGTTGTTCCTTAATTTGTCACAGTTTGAGCATAGTTGTGCTTCTTTCACTTTGTTGCTGAGGCCAGTTCTGGGGGATATTAAGGTGACTGCAAGCAGAAATAGAAACACAGAATGAACCAATCTTAGAGCAGCTCCAAAGAGTAATTCTAGATGGATGACCAAGAAAAAAGGTTGCATACTTTCAAATCTAAAAGCTTATTGAGACCTCAAGATGAAATTGCATTTTGTGTCTTTTAAGAATTCCATTTAAATCTTTAAAAGGTGTAAGTAAAAAGATAATTTCTCAAAGTTCGCAATGAAGCAAAATCAGTTTCAAAGGTTTTGGTTTTCAGGAGTTGTGCTGGTGGAATAATTTACATTTAGATAACACCTCTCATCTTGAAGGATACCAAATCACTTTATAAAATCTGAAGTGTGTGAAGGATCTACCTCCTTTATCCACCAAAGTAAAGACATGCAGCCAGCTATAAGCTAAAACACCATAGATCCACATGACACAGCTCCTAACACAACCAGAGAAGACAGATACAACAGGAACACCAAATGTTCCCATCCAGTAGAATCCCTAGACTGTATTTTAGGTAAGCAGGGGAGCAGTCTGAATTTGAGCAGGTCATGGCTGTTATGTAAACACTCTTATCAAAAAAGTTTTCAGACATTAAGTGACATCCATCTCTATTTTTGGAAAAATGTCTTTGCCTTAGAACAGCAGTTCAGCATTGACTAAAGTGAACTATGAATTTCTCAACTCCTAGCATTACAGTCCATGCTGCCTTTAGGAAGCAGTCCACCATAAGGCAGTTAGCTTTAGGACAAATGCGTACAAAGTGGCAAGGAGCTGCCCACAGATTAAATACTGTCTTCTGATTTCTCTCACCTCATCCACATGTTTCCAGAAGGCATAGCTAAACTTACAGGTCAGTGCATTCTCTGGCTTCTTTCTGCCTTGGGCTACCTACATACAGTATTAAATCCACTCCTGTCTTCCTTCTATCTCAGGAAGATAAAATACACTCACACGTTGCATCACTGACCTACAGATGCTGATGTAACAGACCTTATCCCATTTATACCATGAAATATGCATGGCATGATATTCTGGTTTAGAATAACATTAATGTGTTAGTGCCTTATTTACCTTTTTGTTGTTGGTAGGCCAATGTAAATCACCCCGGTTTTGGGATGTTTTGCATTTCACTCTGGATGCTGCAGAAGTAATAAAACAGAAGTTCTAAGTCAGAACATTTTGAAAATCAGCAAAGGAAGTCTGTCAGTGGATTCAGTTGTGGACTTGTTGCAAATTCCTCTAATGCCAGCAAAGCAGTTATATATGAGAACAAGTCAGTTATTTACTGCATTTCATGTAGTGAAATGCAAATACTTTGAAACATCCTTCTAGCATAATCCTGCTCTTCTTGGTGATAAAAGACAATTGAATAAAAGCAGTGATCAAGTAATCTAAACACAGCCATTAAACTTTCCCTTTTATTGCTGTAATTGAATAAGCACAAATATTGCCACTAACTTTCACAATTCTAAACACATTAACAAGTTTATCTTCATCAAAACCTATGTTATGTTAAAGAAACATTTCCATTTTACCATCTGTTTCACTTTGCATAGAAATACAGAGGTGTACATCTAGCAAGAATATGTACATGTTATCACCTAGGAAGACAGGAAGGAGGGGAGTAGGAAAAAAAAAAGTAGGGAGGGGAGTAGGAAAAGTAGAAATTGCCCTTCAGTAATTCAAAACACAGCAAAGAAAATGTATTTCATCTTTAATTCCCCATTTTCCTATTCAGAACAAGTGCTGCCCAGGACTGGTTTTCGAGTGGATTCCTCTGGCAAGTATTCTTCAGCCTTCATTGTTCTGTAAACTAGTTGTCCTTCATTTTATGTTTTAGTTATTCTTCTTTCTTTAATCATTTATCTAGATAATGGCCAGTCATGACTGCACAGTCACCATTTTCTTTTTGTGTGAGCTTTGTGGGGTTAAAGAATGCTAACTCTAAATCCTTTTACAATAGACTTGCATTTTGAGCAATTTTTTTCTTCAGCCAGTCTTTGTGTATGTTTTATGTGTACTTTTATATGTTATTGTTTACTCTTTAACATAAAATGTATCTCTATAGATCACACCCATAGCTAAGCTTAAGCAGTATTTTATGTAAAATTGAAATTAATTTTATCTTCATTTGCAAAAGAATGGAACTGATGCGTTATGCATAACCACCAATTCCTTGCTCCCATATATATGCCTTGTTCTGTAAAAACCTAAAAGCAAAAACTTTCAAAAACAGAAGCTTATTTGGGTGTTTGAATCAACATTGGTCTTGTAAAGTAGGAATGGACTTGTTTAAAAAACAGCAGTATTTTATTTCCCAATGTGAACTTGTTAAGAGAATAGTTGGAATAGGTGTCCCATATGAAAAAGGTGATCCTTTTCTAATCCTACACAGGTTAGAAAGAGACCCTAAATTAAATATGATATTGTGCTGGGTTTTCATACCTCAGTAAGATTTATACACTGAATAGCTCTCCTAGCACATATATTCTTTTTTACTTTATTTGGTTTTACTTTGCTAATTTTTGTACTAAAGTCTTTATTTATCAGCCTTTTCTCTCTATACATAAGAAGAGGAAATATATATGTTTTTTAAAAAGTTACTCACATTGGAGACCAGCAGACTGGTCTGAGAACGAGACTGTTTTCAAGCTTTTCACATCTTTCAAGAGCATCTGAAACTCAGTTGAAATGTTATTGTAGATTTGTGTCTAACATATTTCATGATTTACAGTAATGATTTATGTGGAACAAAAATCTTTACCATCTTCAGCAAAGGATTTTAAATTAATTTTTGTATTTAGCAGGAAAGTTGAGTACACCCAGAAGGACAAAGCAAGCTCATTTCAATTGCAATATAGAAAAGATTTCATTTTTTAAAAAAATCCATCTCAACATTTACAGCAGCATCCCAAATACCAGGTTTATCACTATAAAAATCACATAGCTCTTGTGCAACTTGACTTATACAGAAAATGAATTAATCATCTTCGGGGATATATTTTCTCCACAGACTTTTAAGAAACAATTGCATGTTCACTTATCAATGTGTAGTTCACCGAGCAATTCAAATGAGTACAACACAGAAATGCAGCTGAGAGTTGATAATCACATCTTCACCTATGAGATCTTACTATTGTTCAATAACAATCTATTCTGGTATTTTTAAATTTAAAGCTAATTCCCTTTCATCCAGGAAACAGAATAATTTCCCAGTGCTCTTTACCATCCCCACTGTGCAGCAGTGATCAGATCATAGCTTGTCCAATACCATTCTCAAATTCATTGGGGAGCCAGCTGGTTTTATAACCTTGCAAAGTGAATTTTTGTTTGGGTTTTTTTTTTCCTTCTAGGCCAAATGATGAGTTAAGATAGTTTTCCTTTACACAAAAAGAAGAAATAAAATGCTATAGCTTTAAAAAAAAGACAATTTAGTTACCAGCAAGCAAATCTAAAGTTCTTTTTCTAATATAAACAAGTAGAGAAGCAAGGGAGAAGAGGCAACATTGTCATTCTTTCACAGGATACCCGTATTGTACAGTGGGAAATACTGGCTTTAAGCTGAATCTCTACTTTGTGAAACCGGTAGATGGGACATTCAGGTGCATTAAATTGACTGGAAGAATAAGCAACGTGTGCAATAGACTGTGCTAATTCAGTCTTTGACACAGTGTCAATCTTGGCTCTTGTGTCTGGAAGCTATTCATTTCTTCTTCCTTCACATGAACCACAAGGTGCTGCTAATCTAGTTTACCAAGAGAAAAAACAAACAAACAAACAAACACAAAAGAAAAAAAAAATAACAAAAACCAAACCCCAAACCAACTCTCATTTTCCATAATGAAATCGTATTAACTAACAATTTGCAGTATATTGCAAGGCACAGGAGCATCATCTTTTTATAAGCATAGGCAGTTTTCTTTGTAAGATCAACTGAAAGTCTGCTCCAGAAAGAAAATGCAAAATTTAGTTTATCTAACAATAATTTCTGAGGGAAAAAATAAAAAAGTAAATGAATCCTAGAGAATCAAGCACTAAAAAAATATCATATGAAAGATAATCACTTGCATGGATAAAAATATTCAGGAATGCTGAAACTGCTACCACATAATATTAGAGGGTTTTAGTAAATCCACTGTATTAAAAACACATAGTAGTGAACACTTACCTGTCCTTCAGAAACAAGAAAAAAGGATCTCAAATAGCAAGACTTTAGAACATGTTTTTGATTAAAGACTAACTACAAATATGGAGATAAACTGAGACCTGATGCAAAAGTTTTACCGAAAGTTGTGTTGGACTAGCCTGGTAAGTGATTTTTTACACCAAACAAGTGATGCATGCTCAACCAAGCTATACTTCAACTAAATGCCAGTTATAATTGAAACACTTCAATGTTACCCTAGAGCAGATGGTACTTAGCATAAAGTGCAGAGAAGAATGTTTAGAAAGAACATAAGCAACTCTACTAAAACAACAGTTTCTGGACTGAAAGGGTAATAATAGTGGAGAGCCTTGCAATAAGTCTTCTGTGTTATTTCCAAAAATAATCTAAGCTCAAAAACTAAGGGTGGGAATCAGGTTCACATTCAAACATTCTATGGTGTAGTTGTCTCCAGACCAATAACAAGCTGGTCAATGCAGCTAATGGAGTCCTATTATACCATGTGTGAAAGCTAAACCAACCAGCAAGAGCAGCAAAGGAAGCACTCTTAAGTGTACTAGTCAGTCACTGGAGATAGTATGATACTACTATCATGTGAAAATGTAAGTAAAATTATGGAGTGCAATCCATCAGTGAAAATTCTGAATGAGACAGGTGATCTAGTGACAAGGGTGACAAACCATCTCAGGTACCAGTGTCATCTTTGCCTGTGTCTTTGCTGGTAGAGTCTGTTCTGTTTGCCTTCAGAGGCTTTCAATAGCAAGGACTAGGTGACCCAGGGATCCTTTCAAGTCCCGTGTTTTGTTTGTTTGGTGGGACAGAAAAGAACATTATTTTTTAAAGGCACTTTTCAGTGGCCTGGTAGAATTGGCAGAGAATTTGTCTTCATAGACTTTCAGCTATTTGGGAAGGACGGTACTTCTGAGCAAGCACGGTGGCATGGTCAGTTAATTCAAAGGCTTCCAAAATGTTAGAGCTCATAAAACTATGCCCATGTACAGTTTTTTTATCCATTCTAAATCAGCAGAAAAGCAGCATCTCTTAAAAAACAAACAAAAAAATACAAACCAAAACAAAAAATGCACACCACATTTTATTTTGGAATTTGATGCCAACATTGGTTTGGATCAGCTTTATCAATGTATCTGAGGGTGATCTCGGTGTGCTAGAGCATGAATTCTTTACAACCTGACATTCTTACACTTTATTAACATTCCCAACTGCGCATATTGTGGCCCTGCTCTAGCAGGGGGGGTTGGACTAGATGATCTTTCGAGGTCCCTTCCAACCCCTAGGATTCTGTGATTCTGTGATTCTGTGATATCCGTTCATGTGTTTGCAAATAAAGATAGTGCTTAGTTTGTGACAGACTGCTGAAAACAGTGTCTTTGAGTGTTAGACGTGGGCTATAAATGGTTATCCTACTGTGGTGATCTTACTGCGTTTATCTACAAAGCCCTAGTACTAAGCTTCATCCTTGTTACACTTAGGCAGAGCAAATATACACTTAGGCAGAGCATTTTTATCTTATGCCTATTGCCTCTTGCAACTTTAAAACAATCTTTGCATTAATTTAACATGCTGTACATGCACAAACTTCATTTGTTCTTTTATTCAGTGTTAAGGTACATCAAATAAATTGAAAAATGTCAGGATAATATGTTGCTAGCATCTGTGTGGATTTGTCTTCTAAATATGTGAAAAGGAGGTTTATAGGGAAAGGTAATACTTATATTTTATCAGCTGAAATATTTGTGATTCAGTCTCACTCATACTAGTATACATTGCTGAAATAATGCACTATGCTGCAGTCTAGAGGGGATTTTTATTGCACAGTCATAGTATAGAGCCACTGCATATAGTACTGTATCTCTGTCTTTGCAAGATCCAACTGAAACTGAATTGTCTTTAATCCCAGACTAAAGCTAGGATCTGCTCAACTCCACTGCTTGTCAGGTGTCTGTTGATGGCTCTTGGGGTGGGATCTGTAAACGGGAGTCGCTGAAGTACCATGTTTCAGCTGTCGTCCCTCCCATCCTGAGGAATCAAGGCACAACTGGAGTCATTATGAACAGTTTGCTGAAATAAACCTACTTATCCCTTTTTTTCTTTTGAGGTTGTCAACAACCTGACACTGGCCAAAAGCCATCAGAATTTATACCAGAGTGTAATCTGAACAAAAGACCATTCCTGTTAATCACTGCCATGCTTTAGGTGATGAGCCTAAGGCATCTGTGAACATGCAGACAAAGAGTCAGACAAATTCTTGATCCTCTAATTGCCTATGGTTTCATTTTATACCATTAGAAATTTTATTCATCTTTTTTTTTTTTGTTTATTTTGAGGGTATCAAGACCCAAAACAAACAAAAAAAAACCCCTCTTTCAAATGAAGCTAAAGATATTTCTGTAAGCAACTGCCTTTTAAAAAATAGTACTTTCCTAAAATGATATATTTGAAGACAGAATATATGTTTATAGGCAAGATATGTGGGCATATGGAAGCACAATTTTAATGATTCTTAAAGCTGTTGAGACTTTAATTGAGTAGCATTAAGGAGTTCAAGTTAATGATGTTAGCTTTCAATTTAATTCCTAAGGCTCAGAGGCTTATAATGATAGCTTTCGTCAGAACTCTCTATCAAGGGTTCTCCTGGAAGTGGAGTACTTAAAAGCTACACTGCATAAAAAGGCATACTACTTTAGATCTGTGGAACTAAAATGTCCTGCAATGATTATTCATCTTTTGTAAGTTAGACTGATAATTTTCTGATAATATTTAATGTATCTCTATCTCCCATTTCAGTTTATTCTCTTTAAGTTTTAATGAACAAATAACACAAATAACACAAATTAACAGCAGTATGTTATGCAAGCAGTTGTAGGACTGCTTATAACCTCTGTTTTGGACAGAGTTTTCCATTATTGTTCTCCTGTGAAAATGTTCCAGCTTGGTTTAGTGTATCCTACTGAATGTAGTCATCTTCCAAGAGTTACCTACATTTTCAAGTCTCCTCCTTGTCTGTGTACAGTACATTGTGTCACATTTCTTTCCACTATCTCTAACCAGGATGCCATTAGTCATGTGCATTGTACGTAAGGTGGGAGGGAGGATATTTCAAATTCTCAAGACAAAGACAAAATACTTTAAATCAGTGGATTTCCCTTTAAACCAGGTCCCGATTATAAGGAACTGGATGTTCACCTTCGGAGAATGGAGTCTGGATTTGGCTTCAGGATCTTGGGAGGAGATGAGCCTGGACAGCCTGTGAGTTCTTTCTTTCTGACTTTAATTTTTATAACTCTAGAATGTGCATAAAAGATGGAAAAATATACTACATGCTTGAACCCAAATGAACACCATTTTAAGGCTATAAGTAAAATGTTTTTTTATTCATCCATAGAAAAAGACAGGACTCTCAGATTGTTCACATCTAAAAGATGTCACAGTAAATTGTTAGAATCAGAAGGAATTAAGTTAGAAACAGTACATCACTCAGCCCTTTACTGCAGAGTGTGACCTAGCAACTTTTAATCTTGACTTTCCAGAACTGAGACTAAGCAGAAGATTTTAAGTCAGGTTATGTAAAGCTACATTTAACTGTGTTCAATGCAGGTAGACTACACCCATGCATAAGGTTAAAAGGTACTGTTGACAATGCAGTTAATTGCCAGAAAAATAGAAGGCCCCACCAGGGGATGGTCGTCCATGTTCCAGGTTAGATGACAACTTGATGTGATGTACCAGGAATAAAAATGGTTGCTTTATACCTTTAGGAGGGAGACATATATGTAACCAAATAACAGGAAATGAAACCAATATAGGCTCATTGCGTGTGAAATAAAATACAAAATTAAGCATATACATAATTTTTAATAGAAATGTCTACTTTTTAGTAAATTAGTGGTATATATGCATACTACCATTTTGAGGTAGCAGGCAGAATTCATATTCCTTCAGAATAGCTTTGATAACGTAACCAAATTAATAACGATAACATTTTTCAAACGTATACATAGTCTGAGTCATATGTTACCACATTTCTGAGCTATTCTATTACTAGTTCATAGATTTTTATATGCCATATTCAGATTCATACAGAATAATATAGAATAGCAGACTAATAATACTTGTTATTCAAGCATTAACATTAACCTACACATGGCTCCGAGAAAGAAAGAAGGTCCACTCTTTTAAAATTGTCAACATCTGTTGAAGAAAATATTAATAGTTTGCTGATGCCTCCTGTAAAAAGAAACAAATGCACTGTTGGTGCTTCAAGTGCTGACTGAAATGCAGAGACCCTATTTTAAACTAAGAGTTTTGGAATGGATTTTCAAAGCTAAATAAGATGTCGCTGTATGGAGGGACTCCAAAACTACACTGTTTCATCATCTACACTTGCAGTGTGCCTGAAGTCCCTCAAGCACTTGACTTTCTTCTGTGGAGCACGTCCCTCAAGCACATAAAATGAGTCCACTGAGCCATCATCTGCACATTCTCCAATTAAGCATTTTTCCCGTCCTTCCTGGATGGCCCAGCCAGTATGGGTTCTCAGATCTCACCTACTAGGTGAGGAAATCTGTTTGGAGCCATACCCCATTTTATCATTTTATGCTGCAAAGAATTGGCACTAATGGAAAATTTTGAAATCTCCTTCTACCTGCTTTAGACAGTAGCATCTAGTGGCATTTTTCACCTCCCAGGAAGCCTTGTCCCTGTCTACAAGGATGCTCAGTATTCTAGGAAAGTCTGTCCTGGTGTCCCCTTTAGTGCCTTTTTCATTACAAATGGTTAATTAAGTAGTCACAGGCTCAATGTCTGACTGTGCAGTTTGGAGGTTTACAACATGATCATGGGGAAAAGAGCAGCTGAAATGCCTCATCTAAAAGATGTTTATATAAAATGGAAAGATTTTACCCTAAAAAAAATGCAAGAAAACTGGTTTATAGTATCTAGTATTCTGATGGTTAAGAGTATACGCTGGAGTTGTGACAGACCTGAAATTATCTCTTTTCAACAATCCACTAGAGTGGGAATTTGGAAATTAATCTTTTGCCTCCCAGCTACATGCATTATTCACTGAACTGTTGCAGAGGACCCAGCTCTTTATCTAGTTTTTCACCAAAAGACTGACCTGGCTTTACTGTCCATAATCAAAGAGGCATAGCTGGATACAAAGTGCAGAGATAAGCACCTTGCTATTTTTGGAGAGCAGGACCAAAAATGCTGCCTTCTGTGAACAGCCTTCTAAGACACTTCACTGTCCTGCTGAACAATTGCTCTCAGCCTGCTCTTAGCCTCAAGTTTGCAATTTCTATATCAGCGCTTGCAAATGCAAAACCAGTTTTCCCCCAGATATATCAATCTAACTTCAGAGGCTTTATGTGTCCCCATAAACCATGTCTCAAAGTCTTCAGGAATAAATAAGATCCTAGCTTGAGCCTGAAGCTCCTACAAGGCAAAAGGACACTTTCTTAGTGCTAGGTGCTGCAGTGCTGAACTTCTCAATTCTCACTCCCCCTTTGTTGCCCATCTACTTGTTTTCACAGCTCAAATTCATCCCTAATAAAAATGACAGATGTACTCTAGTTTTTAGTTTCCATTTATTTTATATTCAAAATGCAAGACATCTTAAGTCTGTTTTCTCTCCTCCACTGTTTCCCTGCTTCCCCACGGGCATCCCACCTGCAGCCTCCCATTCCTTTCACCTCCAGAAAAAGAGAGGCAGTTTCTGCCTGTCCTCTAAATTCCTACATTCCCTATGAAACAAGAACTGAGACCCTTTGAAATGTTTGTTTCAGCTCTCCAGCTGTGCAGTCAGGTAACACAGAACAAAAGGAAGCTTTCATTGCCTCTTATCTTTGTGGTTTGGTTTCTAAAAGGGAATTGGATTCTTTGGCATAAGGCAGTAAGTTTTTCAAAGAAGCAGAATCCACATAACGTTTTTTGGAAGGATAATTCTGATGCTTTGGAGGGAGTGTAGCTTAGATTCCTTCTAGTTATATCATCTGCCTGGCACCTTAGAAAGAGAAAATGCTGCTGGAGTACTCCAGATACCATATTTCTAAGCATAAATATGCATTCCAGAGGGCTTAAATTTCTTAAGAAATTTCAAATAACAAGACTGGGTTGTGCCATGTCCAATCACCTCTCAAATCTCATGAGATCATACCACCACAGCTATTTATCACATCTCCCAGTAACTTGAGTAGTTAGAGATAATCTGACTCTATTATCGTGAATTGTAATATCACAGAAAGGTTATAAATATTTGTAAATTGGAACTGTACTGAAGATGGAAATTGCTGTCCCCAAACAAATAAGTATATGGGATTCATTTGTGCAGCCCAGACTCAGAATCATAAGAACATATACAAATTACACTAAGACTTTCACCTTTTCAACACACATTGACTGGTATTCTTCTCAAAGATGTCTGCAAGTTGTATGCCTATATTCCTTTTATAATCAGTGGCAAAAAGCAGACATTTCTAAGACATAACAGATGTACATAGAGCAAAACATTAGGGTAATGCAGACCACACTTCAGGAACTCCTATTTTTAGCAGTGATTAGAGTTCAGTCAATTAGCTTGGATTTAAACATCACAGATACTTAAATTAGGTGAGATGAAGCACACCTTTTATGCATATTACTTAACTTTTACTTTGGGCCTATGAAACTACTGTGTGATATTCAGAGAAACTGCACCACAAAATCAAAGAATTGCCAAGAATCAAGAAGAAATTCAGTATCAAACCAGATCAATGTGTATGAGTTAATAGACTCAGTCTTCAATTTTAGATTATGCTCTGTCACAGTATTCCTAATCTCAGCATTTCTTACTTAAATTTAAGGGATATGTGAAACTTTCCCTTTTCTCTACAACACACTCCTTATTGCCTAAATGTCATCATCCTTTTCCTCACATATTCTAAGCAATCTCATGCCAATATAAAACCGCATTATAGAGGTGATATAATCCCAGTAAATATTTTTCCAATTTGTGTTTTGCCTGTAGAATTTATAACTATATTTTTCCAATTTTTTTTTTTGCTTGTAGAATTTGTAACTATTATGGAAACTAATCAGCCATGAAAGATACTGGATAAGAAACAAGTTCAAATACAGAAAATGAAAAAGAAGGAAAAATAAGTTATTCTTGCTATTTAATACAACAAATAACAGATATGGTGGCCATCATCTTGACAAACACATCTGTCTGAAGTGTTTAAAGTAGGACTCTGCTGCTTATTTTAGGAGGCACTTCCACCACTGAGATGAATAATTCAATCTCATTCCATTGTGGACATGTGAAATATTAGCAATAATTAATTAATTAGTCAAGACTAGAAAGAGCTTTTGTGCTTTGCTATAGATACTGATGACCTACCATCCTGTGAGCTGCATTTATGTTTTTCCAAAGGTTAAGTATGCACAGATTGTTCAATACATCAGTAACCAATTACAAAGAAGCTGCAAATGCTCAATGAAACAAAGGAAGGCAGTCCCAACAGTCTTATAAGCTGCGAAGTGTTATCACTCATCTCTTCCCACGATAACTAGGAAAAAAATATTGCTTAGATAAGATTCCCAAATGTAAAGGTTTTGAGAATACTTTGTGGCAGTCTAGCAAAATATAGCTTTAAACAGCTTCTTTCCTGTCCGGTAAAGAAGCACAAATACATATTTCATGGTTTGATTTGCACAAAGTATTTTCCAAAGCTTTGAGATATATTTTTTCACTATTTGAAGAACAGAATGGAGAAGCTGAAAGAGTTTTTCTGGCAACTCAGCCTGGCACTGCTTAACAGGATCCCAGGAACACCAGGAAGCAGGAAAATGCCTCATCATGTTCTCTCTTTGCTAAGTTTTGAAAGCAAAAGTGAGCCAAAGGGTGGCTAGAAATTCAGGAAAATTCTCAAGGCTCCACATGGGGTTTAATTTAAACACTCCGCTGGGAGACTTGCAACTCTGCAGCTAAGACCACAAAAAAAACCCCACGAGACCACCTGCATGACTACCGCATCTAGCTTTTGCAATTCATCATGAAAAGTGATACTTGATAGCTTTTATCTTTTATTATTTAAAGTGGATTGTCATACAGCATGTCATGTCCATCATTCTGTGCTCACTCTCACACGGAACAAGAGAAAGGAAAACTTGGAACACACTCTGTGAATGCTTTAAAATCCTTTCAAAGAAAGCAGGTTTTGTTTGAATCAATCTCAACTGCTCTACCAGTTATTCCACAGGGAAAATATATATGTCTTCTTCTAATAAATTATGTGAATTTATGTGCATAGAAAGTGGAGAAAGTCATTAAAAGGTTTTGAACAGATTTTTGCTAGTTTATAAGTCCCATATAAATTACATTTAAATGTCGATTTGGGAAAACAACATCTGCCCAGAGTAAGCTGACATTTTTCCTCTTTTTCCATTTTGTTAATCAACCACTACCTGTGCAATTTTTCATTATGAGTAACAACATTTGATATAGCACTTCTACCCTGAAGAGTCCCAAAGCAAACTCTGTGTAGTGGAGTCATTCCACTGCTGACCTCAAGTGTATTATTCCAGGTGCTTAAACCACACAGCTGTGAGGAACTTTTGATAAGAAATATGAAAACTAACTCATTTTAAGTCAAAAGGACCTTTACACGGAATTAATCTGCTTAGGTCTTCTGCACAATGTAGTTTATATAAACTCAATACTCCTCACAGACAGGTCGTCTTGATTTGAAGATAACAGCTAGGTGATCCTTAGATCAGGATTCTCATCTCTATCTCTCCTACACAGGTAGGAAACATCTTACCAAAAGCAAGGAAGCATCTTCAATCGTACCCACAGGGGAGGAGCACAGCTTTCAGAAACACACAAATACCTTCACCTGAAGAAGATTACTGAACCACTAGCTTAATTTGAAAAGAAAGGGAAAATCACTTGAACATTCATAGCACTAAAATTGGAGGCTCGGTGTACATATGACGGGATTTTGTTTCTTTGCTGCCTAGATTCTCATTGGAGCAGTAATTGCCATGGGCTCAGCAGACCGAGATGGTCGTCTCCATCCTGGTGATGAGCTGGTGTATGTAGATGGGATTCCAGTGGCCGGCAAAACGCACCGATATGTGATTGATCTTATGCATAATGCTGCCCGGAACGGGCAGGTGAATCTTACTGTGAGGAGAAAGGTGCTACCCACGGGTGAGTGAAGGCTGGGAAAGGTGAAAGGAAAAACAGATCTCAATGCTGGCAGCACAAACAGGTGGTGTTTTAAAGAAATAGAGAAAATTAAAATCAAAGTGAATGGTTGTGACATTTTGAAGAAAGAATAATTGTAAATATATATCCCTTGTTTCTGTGACAAAAAAAAACCAATCCTACAACTGCATGTTGTTTCCTTCAGAAGTGGAAACTATATTGGCAACCCTGGTGTGGTTATCATGAATGCTCTGGATTTGTTCCATGCTGTCTTGGTCTGTGATGTCTCTTCTTGTCCACTTTTGGGGCAAAATGTTCACCTAAGTTAAAGATGTTAAATCTGACTGTGTTAATTAGAAATAAGAGAAAGCCTCAAAGACTGTTCTCTGTTTAAGGCAGGAACTCATTTCATCCTTGTATGTGTTAAAAGCCCATTTCTGGTCTCACTGATATCATCTGGAATTTCCCTCTGATTGCAGCACAAGCTGTCTGAAAACCCTCTCTACGGCCCAAGTGGCTCCTAGGAACAGGGCCAGATCTTCCTTTCGAGCAGACATAATTTAGAAAGTTCACCTAAAACAATATGAGGAATTTGAAGCAAATTAAACCTTTAGTCTAGCTTGCTCTCAGTTACAGAAAAACACTGTAACCTGGAAAAAAGTGTGGCAGCATCTATTAAAGCTTTAATGGGAGAACTTGCTGCCATTCCACTGCAACCTGTGCTTTCTTGAGGAAAGAAGTTTTTTCAAGAACTTTTAAAACATTTGTGGTGAGTATGCTTCATTGAGGCACCAGAAATGAGCAAAGCCACATTCCCAGCCTGTCCTGTTGCCTGCCTCCCTGTGCCCTAGATCTGCTGTCATTGCCTGCACTGTTCCCCTTCACACCCCTGCCAAAAAGCTGCCCTCCCACTCGCCCTCGTCTTCTCAGTCTCCCTCCCACTGCGGCACCACAGCTCCCTGCCAGCCGCACTCCCGCGGGACTGACTTTCTTCTGTTACTGACTCCAGAGTCCTCCAGCCAGAAAGGTCCCCCTGCGCCCGGTGCGACGCCCCCTCGCAGCTCCCCCAGCGCTAGGAAAATGGCCAGTAACCAAGGTAATCTGCTGCTTGCGATTAGCACCTCTCCTGGGTCAGCCGGCTGTGCAGACTGACATACTGCAGGCAAAATTAGCAGGAGGATTAGCACAGAGTGGGTTCCAGCCTTCACTGCTGCTTGTTAAATATTAGATAAAAGGGTCTATTAGACTTTCTGGTCTCCTGGCACAGAAAATGAAGCAAGCTAGTAAAACACCTGGAGTTATTATTGGGCCTTAAGAGTGCCACACAGGGAAGTATAGTGTGTATCTCATTAATGTTTAAGCATTTCAGGAGTTAAACGGGATTTTAATTTGGTGTGTTACAACATAAGGAAAAATTTTTAAATGACTGGTGTTGGGCATGACTGAAAAATGCTTTACTAACACATCAGGCCAATTGATTTTGTGTGAATTTCTCACTAGTGTGAATGTATGCAACATGGGGGTCTGGGGCTTTCTTACTGCCTGATAGCTGAGGTACATATCTTAGCCCTCCCCTGGAATTGCCATTTTACACAGATACGTACCCATGTCTGGAAAAAAAATCACCCTTAACAAGTTCTGGAAAACAATTTGATTAGGAAACGTATTCAGAACAATGTGGATTAAAATGCCATTTTTTCACAGGCAGAAAAAAAGTGTAAGTTTTCTGATGAATATCTATGGCGCAGCTGAAAATCAAATAGCCCCCTTAAACTTTTCCTCCTTTATCTTCCTTTTCCTATACTTAATGCAGTTCAGTTGTATTCTCTTATGGCCAAGCCAGCTCTTGGTCATTCTGCAGGGTAAGATAATTTCCTTTGTGTTGCAGCCATACTGACATAAACAATATTCAGTTTTCTGAAACATGACAGACAGAAAATGAGATCTCTCTTGTCACTGACTATGGCATTTAGTTGCTGATTTGGTTCAATAACTCTTTCCAAATCATGATGCAGGAGTATACTTTTTTTTTTCTTCCTTTTTATTCCCTCTAATCACTTTATTTCATAGTTGCAGGGCTGCTAAAGGACACACCTGATTGACAAAACAACAGCTTTTCCTTGGATGGTGTTTATTTTATTAATATATACACACTGACGGTCTAATTTGCAAACTTTCTTCTTAGGATATTCATGCTTTTGCGTAAGCTCTTCACATGCTCAGTAGAATCACTCTGCTGCTCTTACTGCTCCAAACAGAAAACATATTACTTACATTGATTTGAAAGTTCTGTATTAAAGCTGTCAATAAATGCTGATTTATGTAAACAACTTAGGGCTGTGAGGAATATATATATTTTTTTTTCCCATCTGGAAATGTAACTTTACCATTTTCAGTTGCCAAAAAATCTTGTACTAAAAAACATGTGTAATCATGTAATCCCACAAGATTTAACTTCTTCCCTGTTCTTGTTACTGTAACTCAATACTGAAGTGTGGCTGGGCACCATTTTCTCCTGACCTTTCAAACTTGCCACACAAGAGCTTCTTCAAAACCTTTAAATGACCACTGCTTATGTTATGACACCCACAGAAAAACTATTTGTGGGGTTATTTTCATTGTATAACTGCTCTGTTCCATGAACATGTTTTAAGCGTGCTAATCAACTTGTAAGAAGAACATTATGCAGCTAATCCTAATTACCCTGTGTTAGCTGCCTCCTTAAATTCTTTTTAATATTAACACAAATAATTTTATATTGGATTAGACGGTCACAAGTTCTTCTTGCTGACAGATCAACCAGCAGACAAGGGAATAATGCTTTCTAATGTTTTGGCAGTCCTTATAGCCGCTGTTTATTACCTCACTTTCCTCTCTTGTAGATAGGTTATCAGTGAGTATTCATGCTTGCTTTATCTGATCACCCTTGAATGTTTTGCATAATTGTGTAGATTCCTGTCTCTCTGCATCTATTACAGTTCCTAGCTTAATACTTTCCGTAGTCTGGGCTATAGACAGTCAACTGTATTCATGTTGCATTAGCAAATGTACTGTAAATCACAGAGCCAATGAGCAAGTCAGACTGTAATACTGGGGTGATTTATGTTGTAGGAGAACCGTGCCCAGAGAATGGCAGAAGCCCAGGCTCGGTGTCTACGCACCACAGTTCTCCAAGAAGTGACTACACTACTTATGCTAACAGTAATCATGCTGTCTCTAGCAGCAATGCTACACCCCCCGAGGGCTTCACTTCTCACAGCCTGCAAACCAGTGATGTGGTGATCCACCGAAAGGAGAATGAAGGATTTGGCTTTGTTATCATCAGTTCCCTGAACAGGCCTGAATCTGGGTCTACGATAAGTAAGTAAATCACATTTGCAGCTCATATTTTTCCAAGTTCTCCCCTAATATCAATAATTCAATCAATAATTCAAACTTGACATCTGCTAATTAATCACTGCAGAGACTAAACCTGACTCTCAAGGTTACTTCCAGGTGTATCATTTTTTTGTCTGTTTTGTCTTGGACAAAACCAAAGGTTCTCTGTCCTCTGAGGCTCTGTGCTTCACATGCTTGTTTGGCTATCAAGAGTATACAGCAGGGTTCACCTATGAAGTAGATTTTCTCTGTTCCTGTATACTGAAGAGACACTCTACAGGTAACCAATAGGCTTATGTTAATAAATTATTCTGCTACATGCAATTGAATTATACCTTTTATTTTATTTTTTTTTTATTAAGATGAGGTTATGGAAGTATAGATAGTGTAAAAGTTACAGCTGAGTACTAGGAGATTATGTATATAGTGTCAGAATCTGCCCTTAATAATTGCAACTCATTTTCTGTCCAGAAAACAATTGTTTGGTGGGTCTCAACTTTACTGCTTCAATCTAGGCATCGGATGCCCTTTGAGATGCTCTGAGTACATCTAGGTAGAGGTCAGGCAAATGTGAAATAGAACCTAAAGGAGATTCAGACCCTTTGGGAGTGGCAGCTGCAGGCACAGGGGCACCCTTGGGTGTTTTAATTGGCATTTAACCAACTGAGGGCTGAGCCCATTGGAAGCATAAAAAGACTTTATACTGAGAGACATCCACATCTCTCAGCAAATCCCTCTGAAGCTGTGAATTCTAAGCACTGTTGAAAAATCAAGACAAGTGAGAACATTTGTCATTTTGCAAGTTGTCGCCTAATGCAGTCCTTTCCCTGCATTCGAAACATGTTTTAAAGGAACTGTCCTTTTACCCAAAACTGATTCCTGATGAAATACAATCACTATTTCAACTTTCAGGGCCAGCCTTCACTCTTTTAAATTCATAACAGAAAAAGCAACTAAGAAAGTACTGGGAAAGCCATATCTTACAATAGCAAACTATCTCAGAAAACTTCTTTGCAGTATTTCATGATCATGCAGTTATTAAAAGAGTTGCTTTTCATATTACCTCAGCTGAATTTTAAAATTCTATGATTGCCAGAATTAATACTGTAACTAAACCATGTATAATGAGCCTCTTGGCACTCTGTGATTTCACTTTATTGAATATAATAGCCAACTGGAAGTTCTTTGTGAAAGATCAGACAGGGGAAAAAAAACACATAGAGGACATTGAGGTACATACATACTAATCAGTTAAATCAGTCATGAATTTTTCAAGAAAATGATTTCACAAATGCAGTTTGTGGTTGGAGGAGATGAAGAGGGAAAGAGGAGAGGAAGAGAAAGAAAATGCCCAAGCAGTCAAAAGTTCTGTGACTGGAGTATTCCTCTGAAGACAACAAACACAGCTTCAGGATCCTGCTTTGCCTTCTATCCAACATGTTCTTGTGATACTTTTCTTTCTCCCCAAGTCCCTGTTAAATCTCAGTTGAACATCTCCCATAGTAAAGGAAAATGACAGTCTGCTGTGGAAGTGACAAGTGAATTTATTCAAATAATAACTGCATTGAATTTCAGTGATCCCAAAGAGCACCCAAATCCTAAGTTTAGAATAACAGCAATGAACCAAAAAATGACATTTGCTCTAGACAGTGACAGAACAGAGAAGGAAATACCCTTTCTATGTGAATTCTGTTCCAAAACTAATAGAAAAAATAAGCAGAAAATGACATAATCTGTCATGAGTGATAAAAAGTATGAAAATAATTTACTATTTTTAGTTTAAGGGAAGATAATTTTCTTTACTTAATATTTATTTGAGTGAAGTAATTTGGGGTGTAGTAACAGGAGCATAGCCAGAAGATTGAGGGGAATTTATTACCCACTCATTAGAGCCCATTTAGAATACAGCATCCAAGTCCTGAGTCCTTTGGTAGAAGGTAGAATGGAAAAACTTTAGCAGCAGCCACTGACACCTCCTGAGGTTCCTTCCAACTTGAAATAACCCTAAATCCTTTGATTAAAATGCACAATGAGGAGTAGAAAGCATATTAACAGTAGGAAAATATCAGCTGAAGGCGGAAGGTGTAATGTCCAAAATATATCTTACAAATATGGATCTACATGGCACATTGGCAAGCATCTTGGTAGTCTCTCACTTCTCTTAAGAACAGTGTGTTAATTTGGTGAAATGTTGTACTATAGTTCCAGTGTTTTTGTTGCCAGTGCACTTTTGGCCAGCTCATGTATGCCCATGCGGCATAAAATGTTGCTACATAGACATACCCTAAACATACACAGTTAAATGTTAATGTTATAATTGCAAAGCAACTCTGAAAGAATCAAAATGGGCAAAATAGGTCAGAAAATATAACTTGTGTGCCAGACACTACTAGGAATAGCATAGCCTAAGAAATCATCTCACTGGGAGCATCCTCAGGGCAAAGTGAAGAGTTCCTTTGATTTAAGAATGTTTACTTTGATAGCTCTATTCCCTTCTCTGCTTTCTTGTAAAAGCAAAAGACTTGAGGACTTGGAAGTGTTAAGCATCATCACTGCTTTTACTCAGGAAGGTAATTAGTCGTTCACTGAAATTACACTTAATAAACTATGTTTTACAACAGCTCTTGCTGAGTACAGGAGTCTGAACTTTGTGTCATTAGGTGCTTATGCTTCAATCACTGTTAAAACAGAGGTAGTCATTCCAATAGAGTTTCTACTAGCCTCAGAGCTGCAAGTTCATGAGTTTGTTGCTTTGCAATTGGCCTAAAACTCAATGGGTTACAGAAAAGCTCACCCTCTGTTTGCCAGATGAATTAAAACAAGCTGTGGGTAGTTTTGGCTCTGGCTTTGTGAAGCTATACTACCATCCCATGAAGTGAGGGTAGCAGTGCTCCAGCTGGGCTTCATATCGTCTGTTGGGGTGTTCACTGTCCTGCTCCCACATAACCTGTTAGGAAATAGACTACTTTTTCACATTTTATGATAGGCAGTACTGGAGTAGCTGTCATTTAAATAAATCAGTGTCAAGTAATTAGGAGACACCCTTTAGATCTGGACGGAATTTTTTCTTAGTTCTTGTGGCACATTTCTTTTCCTGTGTTTTATAATGGCAGAAATTTGTGTCCTCTTTGTCAAAGCATGGCTTGGGATGTTCTCTAATCCAGCACAGGGGATTATCTTGCACCAAACTACAGTTCTGATGGGGGGCAGACCAGGAGTGGAAAATGAATTATGAGGATTGAATTAAGAGATTTCACAGGGAAAAGCAGGGGTGTAGACAAGGTCAGCCATGCTTCAAAATTATATCAGTAAAAGAAGATAAAGTGGTTAAATAAAGAATGGTGTTTGCATGGTGCGTCCAGGAACAAGTCGTTTTGGCTAGTGCAGAGCACAGGGGAATTTAGAGTGCTAAGAGATTAAAAAAAGAAAATACACCTGGCCAGGCTCTTGACCTGTTCTTGATGAAAGGATTAGCTTCCACTGCCCCTAGAACATATTATCACGCTTACCTCCATACCCTGTCCCCAGAAGAAAGGGTGCTTTGGCTCTCATCCCCAGTCCAGACAGGCCAAAGACACATAAACTTGACCTTACTCTGTGCTTTGTTTTGCTATGCAGACTACATACAGTTTATTGAAATTTTGTTATCTCCAGTGAGATTTCTTTAGAGAGTTCTGTGTCACATTCTCAGCTGAATGCTTGGAAGCTAAGTCTAGTTTTTCACTTGAAGTTTAGGGTAGGTCTGGACTGATCTAACATCACAGTTCTGTGGAGAACTTCCCAGACATCATCTTTTAGGTGCCCTGGTTCAGTGGCAGAGTTATGTGGCTAAATGGAGCAACCTACAGCCTATTTCTGAAGTCCTATCCTGAGGAATATCTTCATGCTTCCACTAGAAAAAACATTTGCAGTGTGTGTGGCTCTGCAAGTAAGGGCTTCTCCTGAGCCTGTTCACTCTGAGTCCTCAGTGTCATGTGGCAACGTGTGAGGCTGTGGTGGTGCAGCTGTGCCTAGGGTAGCATTGCCTCACATGGCAGAACTGTGTCACATTGCAGCTGAAATACTGGACCAAGTTAATTAGTCTACCTTTTGCATTACATTCAGGATAATACTCAATAGTGTGCATCCCCTGTAGTAAAACTCCATTCTTGTAGAGCTTTTTAGGGTATCAAGATAAGTTCACTGTCTGCATCCCATAGGAAAGCCTTAGCAGCCAGCTGGAAATGACCAAAAGAAGAATTCTGGATTAATTTGTCTCAGAGCTTTTTGGAGTACAGTTGTTCCTGCCTGCTTCATATCTTCCTTCTGCTTTTACTTCATGTGTTTGGGATGCAGCTTCCTCTAGGAGAATTTGAGATCCCCTGTTAATCTCTTAACACCCTTATTTCTGTAGAAAGAACCCATATGTTAGAAATAGATCTCATTAACTGGCAACTTCTAGTGAAAGTGGAAAATTGGCAATATTTCCATGAATTTTACTGTAGCAGGTACTGTCAATTAGCACAGTTAAAGTGTAAACCAACTGAAAATACAGGCAAAATCAATAAACGCTTTTAAAAAAATAAAAGGCAGACTACTGTGCATACTTGTTATGATCTTCCTTCTGATGAAGAAAAGAGGAGTTGTAGATTTAATTTACCCATATAATGCATATGTCAACAACTGCTGGATTTTCAAAGCATGATAAAATAGGGTCTAATAAAAGAAGTTTCTCTAATTTCTCAAAATATACAGTCTTAACTAAAAAACATTTATCCAATATATGCCTCTGCTGACTGCAGAAAACAGTATTCTGAAATAAGTCCCATTCAGTCACAGAGTTTCTTTGAACTCCTTGTAGTTTAAAGAACAGCTTATTGATCAGTGATAGCTGTGTGATCTGGGCAAATTTGAGCTACAATTTTATCCATGCTTCTTCCTGTGTAAGATGATGCCTGGGGAGAAAATTTTCTGTGATTTAACCGCATATTCAAAAGAAAGCAGAGCTTTGGAAATTTGAATGTTTGTTTCCCCCACCTTGAACATCTTTTGGCATAGAGCAGTAAAAACTCACCTGCAGCACCCGCCTGTGGAAGATACTTGTGACATGTGGGCAAAGAATCTGGTTTCTCATTTCTACCTAGCTCTGATACTTGGGTTTGAGTTGTTCATCTTCAGCTAGAAAACCACATTTTTGAATCTTATTTAACTGATAGTATAATTAGGAGCAACAAGAAATTTTTACATGATTTAGCTTTTCAAATCATTATATGCAATTAATACTAGGGAAATAACCTGAAAAAGTGAAAGAGATTTTTAATATAACTGAAAATACATTGTTGCAGTTTGCAGGCATGAAATACTCAAGTGTCTATTTGTTATTTTTTAGAGAATAGAACATGGTAGATCTTAAACACATCACTCCCCTCTCCAGGTGACTTCTATCCTCCAGTGAGTTCCTGAATAGGTCATGTGGACCTAGTGGTTCTGCTCTTGTGTCTTCAAAGAGCAAACTGTAAGTTTTCTTAGCACAAACCGAGGAGGGAATCAAGGTTTTTCTAGTGATTCCACAGGACCCGTTTTGCTTTCATGATAAGACTGAATTAAAGTACTTAAGTTCCATTAATTTTTTTCTTAGATCTTCAGGTTTATAAGGTATATGCAGTCCTTCCCACCTACATTCTTACGCCTGTGCTATGCAAGTAAATATGCTCCCCATCAGCACATGATGGGATGTTTCAATTCATAGGTTCATTAACTTTATAAACAAAAGGGATTATTGTCATCTGCAATGATGCAGCATTCTATTTCTATTTGCCAGATAAGTATCACATAAAATAGCCCATCCATTTCAGGAAAAGATTTTCATTACATTTTAATATTACCCTTGATAAAAAGTCCACTGTACTCAAGCTTCCCAAATTTTGGATTATTCAGTAGCGATGAAATTACAGATTTTTACATTTAATATATTCTCCCAATTAAAATCTGATATGCTGGAGCCTGCTGGTTGAATGAAAATTTTTGCACCTTTTGAGAATTGAGGATATGATAAATATTCATGGATCAGCTGTATAACATTGAAAAGGACAGCTGGCTTAGGAAGGTTCATTTGCTTTGTTTACTATCTATAACATTAGAAAAAACTGCAAAACTTTTTCTGCCAGAGGGTTTAATAGATAAACTAGAGGGACTTTGTTCCCTTAACTTATGATTTTTGACATATAGCTAGAGATATATATATAGGAGAAAAAAAAAGGAAACTTTATTTCTGGAAAAAACAATCTCAATAGTTATGTCGAAAATTACTGAATAGATGCAATGAAAAAGTCTTTATATAAACCAGAAAAGCATTATTTGTTGGTAACATCTTCTTAGAATCAGCTATTTCTAGCATATGGATTCTCCAAGTAGGGAGAAATCATTCTGATTTTCAAAATAAGGTGTTAGAAGCAGTATCTGTATTCATCAATGGCTCTGGCTTTGGGTACAACTAACCCAAGCATGTGGACCCTCAGGTGTAATGAATGCCACAGCATTTACTCTTTCTTTTCTATCGTGTGAAGATATGGGAGAGATCTTAGTTGGGGTCATTGAGAGCAAAACCGTGTGATTTTGTCAAATAAAAATATTAATATATATATAAATGTGAATTTGTAGTTACCGGTAAGTTTCTGAAAAGCAGACCTTAGCAACTTTCTAATGGAAAATATTTATTTTAATTGTTTTCTCTTGTTTTTTTTTTTTTTAATTCATTTTTTGATAATGAGCTTAGATCTGATCATTGCACAATTAACTACCTTCTGGGAAAGCATCAGCTATCAGCTGCTGGATGCCTGTGCTGGGTCAGTGTGGCTTCCTGAGATTCAGGCAGAGAGCTTGATGGTTTCAAGTATCTTAGAAGTTTTGGTGCTCTCATGATTCAGATCTTCCTGAAGTCATAAATTTTTTAAAAAACATGCTGCAGATTTCATTTTTCTTAAGGTAGATACCCATATATAACCCTCTTGAGTATCACTTTTGGATGATTTATAAGATTAGAGAAAAAAACCCTAAACTATATTTCTATTTTTAAGGCTGTGTTTTTGATATACATATAAACTGCATCTCGTTAATTTCCCATGTTTTCAGCATTAAAAAAAATCTGTATAAATCCCTGTGTACCATAATATTTTTCCCTTTCTGTCTTATCCATTGTGTAGTCTGAGACAAGTAAGAAATTAATTGTCCTGCTAAGGGGCACCTTGTTTTCTATGCTCACTCTTAGTATGAAGAATGGTTTTATTGAAAAAAAAAAAAAAAAACCATCAATCCAAGTGTTTCTGTATATTCTACTAATATTAAATGCTGCTCAGGTAACTCCATGTTTTGAAGTAAGTCTGCAGAGTCTAATCCAGGCACATGCTGCCACTGTTCAAAATGTACATATGTTTGGAGAACAGCTTGTGACAAAATCTTAAAAGAGGTGTGACTAGATTAGTAGAACTTTTTAAGGGTGAGTGGAATCATTTACCACCAGTCAAGTGATCTGGGACTTCCTTTAAAAGGTTACATTATTAAATGCTCTATTAAATGCTAAAACTGAAACACTAAAAATGCAATTTACGACAACAATGTGCTAAAAAAGCTCTAATTAAACTTCTTGGGGAGGTTTCTTCTAGCAAAGAGACCTGTGATGCTTGGAGAGCCAGAAGAGCTGTGCAGCTCTACGCTGTTCCTTGGTCATGACCAGTGGCAGAGAGAACAGAACCTACAGCAGACAGAGACCTTCCCTAGGCATCTCCTTGGCTTCCACAACCATGAGTCGTTGATTTAATCAGCAGTGGATCCACCCCTGTGAAATACCCCTAATCCCTTTTTGATTCCATTCAGTCTTCTAGCCCTGCAGAAGGTTGCCCACCTTCTGTTCTTCAAGCTGCAGTGAGTTCATAAGCTACTCCTTTGAGCAGAGGCTGTTTTCTGCTTCTGTCATTTCTCTTTCTCTGAATCTTTGCTAGTTAAGTTTGCTAGTTGAGGATCCTGAAACTGTCAGCAATACTCAGACTTCAGGTGCAATAGTTTGTTTCATTTGCTATTCTTTTTCTAACTCTCAAAATTCTATTTACTGTTTTTCCGAGTTTATGTTTTTAGAGAAGCAGGCACACTTATTTCGAGATCTCTTGAGTGTAATTAATTTAGGGCTCATCTCTGCTTAACCTTAGGTGGGGTTATTTTTTCCCCATATACATCATCTCACATTTATTTTCATGAGATCTTGTCTGCCACTTCATTCAACCCACTCAGTACTGACAGTTTTACTGCTCTTCCATGCCTGTTTTAGATGTGACCATTCTGAATGATAAAAATTATCTTACAGAAATTCACAGTTCATTTCTTCCTTTGTTCCTTAGCTTTTACCTAATTAACCCCCTGAGAGTAGCTCCTTCTTACCCCTTCACCACCAAAGGCTCTTAAAATTTAAGTTTTTTAACGTATTCTAATATGCTCACATTTTCTTGAAAAATATGCACAGATAACCTGCATCCCTTAGAAGCACCCATGGTGTCATCTCACAAGTAACTAGTGATAGAACAAGAAGGAATGGCCTACAACTGCACCAGGGGAGGTTTAAACTGGACATTAGGAAAGGTTTTTTCACTGAAAGGGTTGGCATGCATTGGAACAGTCTGCCCAGGGAGATGGTTGAGTCACCGTCCCTGGATGTGTGTAAAAGCCATCTAGATGTGGTGCTTGCGGATATGGCTTAGTAGTGGTCTTGGTAGAGTAGGTTCAGTGGTTGGACTTGATGATCTTAAAGGTCTTTTGCAACCTAGATGATTCTGTGATTCTATGGTTGTGAATAAATCCTTACATCAGTCCTCCCTTCCCAAGGTAGCAGCAGTGGCCATGGTGGTCAGAATATTGTGGCTTAGGAGGAGACTCAGGCAGAGGTCCACTGGGGAGACCAAGAAGAGAACAGATCTTCAAAATATTACTGGGAGAGGAGGAGACAGGAGATAAACTTGTCCTTATATTATCTAGAAATGAACAGAAACAAGCTTCTGAACGGCTGTGAATCCATTGGGTTTGCCCATAAAACAGTGACATTGAATACCACTGGTCTGCTTTGCAGAATCTGATATTCAGGTTCCTTCTGCAAAAGCCCCCTGCACACAGTTCTGCAGCAAGGTCGTATGATGACAAATTGCACCAACAAAAACTCACAAGAGGAGCATTAAATCTGCTTTTTGCAGTAGAAAAGTTGCTTTGACAGGCAAGGTCTGTTCTGAATGTCACCTGCTGTTGATGTTTTTCAGCGGTGCCCAGTGACAGGATAAGGGGCAACGGGTACATACCGGAACACAGGAAGTTTGGTCTGAACATGAGGAAAAATGTCTTTACTTTGGGGATGACAGGGCCCTGGAACAAGCTATCCAGAGAGTTTGTGGAATCTCCTTCTCTAGAGGCTTTCAAAACTTTCCTGGGCACATTCCTGTGCAACCTGAGCTAAATGAACCTGCTCTAGCAGGAGAGTTGGATTAGATGATCCCCAGAGGTCCCTTCCAACCCCTACCATTCTTTTAAAAATGGACAACACTAGTTGTCCCTATATTACAACAATAATTTAATTTATATTCTTGACTGAGCTATAGTGGTAAAGAAGCATGCAGTTTGATTATGGCTTGGACTACAAAGTACTCATATTTGTAGTTCTCAGAAAATCAATTTTTAACGGAGTAAACAAAACTTGCATCCATACTAGAAACAAAAGTCACTTTGAGATATGTATATTGTGACTTGTGGCATGAGATGTACAATCTGTGTTTTTCACCATCACCTTCAGGGAATGTTCTTCAGAGGGCTGAGGAATTTGTTCTGTACACATTTCCCATTAAAGCTTTGTTTTATGTGAGCATTGATAGACTATACATTTTTTTAAAAAAATATTACTTTGATCTTTTCTTTCACCTTTTCCAACTTCTCTTTTGATATTAGAATTTTAAGGATTTAAAACAACAACAAAAAAAGAAACACAACACCACAACTGTTTTTAAACACGAATTGCAGGTGGATAGTGAGGCCAAGTAGCTTTGTGCCAAGTGTGCCAAGACTGAAGCGTGAAATTGGTAAGAGATACTCAGAGAACATTAGAATATTAATAGAATATATAGTCAAATTTAATTGTGATAAGCATATTTATGAGTAGTAGCGAAAAAGAAAAATAACATGCTCCTTGGGGAGCCTAGATAAAGCAAAAAGAGGAGTCAGTTATAATATATGTATTTAGTTTAAAAACAGAGAATAAGGAAGAGACACTGGGAGAAGGATCAAGAGTAATATTTACAAAATTCAGTGGGAAGTGGTGGAAAAGACAGAACAAGAGAATGGATGAAATTCACAGAAAGGTGGAGAACCACACAGAAGAGCAAAAGAAGCAAAGAAGCAAAGTTGACCTGTAATGTTGTGAGAATACATGTAGAGGGGTGTCTATTTGATGTAGTAAATATTTCTATGCTCTCAGAATTAATTGTAAATTTATGCTAGCATGTATCTAATTAGGAAGCTGCACATATCAGTAAATCTGCAGTATGATTTCTGTATATCAATTAACATAGTTGAATGGAGGAGGAGAACCCTGGACATTTTCTGTAATAACATCTATTTGTACATAAAATAATCTTGTTTGTAGAGCCTCTATTGCAACAAACAGAAAAAGAAATTCTGTAAACTAGGATGTTGGAGGCAATTTATAACTACTACTTTTTGTGTAAATTTATCCTCTGCAGTTTTAATGCCTTAATGTTTTCCTGATCTGTGTATTATACTGTTATGTGCCAGGTTTGCAAACTAGCTGAACCATCGACTGCCTTCGTATCTTTAAGCCATGTGTATATATATGCACACCTGAATTCTGAATTTTAAGTGAAATCTGTACCGTGTTAATGCAGATTACATTGTATAAGAATTTATATTCTGATACAGAAGCTGTTTTCTGATTCATATAGACCTGTCTTCCAAATGAACTTATTTTCTTTTGCCTGTGAACATCACTACTTGTTTTAGCGTATGTTAACTGTGACTATTGTTCCTTGTTTAGCTGTACCCCATAAAATAGGGCGGATAATTGATGGAAGTCCTGCGGATCGCTGTGCAAAACTTAAAGTTGGAGACCGGATCTTAGCTGTGAATGGCCAGTCTATTATTAACATGCCTCATGCAGATATTGTGAAGCTAATTAAAGATGCAGGTCTCAGTGTAACTCTTCGCATCATTCCTCAGGAGGGTAAGTCAATGGCCATTAAAAACAGGAAGAAAATTTTAAGTAGCCTCCAATTAGCTTGAATTATGTCAGCGCTTGAAAGAACATCTTTTGTTTCACTTTCTCAGCTGTAATGAACAGCACACCAAAATTACAGCCTAAGAGCCAGCTCAAATAATATCTGAAATCTTGAAAATGTTTCTAGTTATGAAAAGGGTATTTAGAGCAAGCCTGGAGAAACCTGAAAGAGAGCTGAGTACCAGAGAGTCAGTGTTAATGTCTTTTAGAAGGATTGTCTTCCACATGGAAAAGCACCTTACAAGAGAGCCAGGTTTTGAGTCCATTTCTTTGTATCCTGCTATAAACCAGTTTGTCAAAGTGATTCACAAGAGACTGCAATGGCTGTCACCAGGCTTGTTCAGCTACCAGCTACTGTGATAAAAAGTGATGTGAACCAAGAGCTCAGATTTGGTAGTTTCCTCCACATATATCACTATAACTGCGCAAGGCAGGAAAGAACTGTACTCTAGGTGGCCCTGCTCTAGCAGGGGGGGTTGGACTAGATGATCTTTCGAGGTCCCTTCCAACCCCTAGGATTCTGTGATTCTGTGATTCTGTGAACTGAACCTTAAATTACCTTATTTGTAGGATGAAGATAAGGGGGGCAGATTTATGATTCTGTTCATTACTCCACGGATAATCAGTGAAGATCTTTTGATGCTGGTTTCATGGATTTGGGGGTTCTTTTCAAAGCTTTTTTTAGTTTAGTGATGTGCTGTACTGGTGTATGAATTGTACTATTTTAATGAGAATGGCTTTATATCTCGCAGCAAATAGCATTAGAGCTAGGAAGATCACACAGTAAGTAACGTAATTACTTAAATATCCATGCTCCAGTTAGATGACCTTCACCTTCTGTTGCTGTATCCAGCAACAGGACAAGGAAATAGTTTGACACTGGCCGTGGAATGCAACCAGGGGAACTTAACCTGCTTTGTTAAATGAATTCACTGAAGGGAAAAACACAGAGTTCAAAATCCACACAAAAGAGCTGCTGTATAGTCACTGGAGGTCATTTTTGCAAGCATCTCCAAATGAATGTGGTTCTGCATGTGGTCTGCGAAGCTCATTGAAGCCTCTCTGGTATACAGATGAATGCATATTAACAAATTGCTAATTATTCTGTGTTAGAGATGGTTACCTTAAATTAGAGAGAAAGCAGAGCTGCATCTGAGATGCAGTGCTACAAGATAGTCTCAGGTGCTAGTATTGAGAAATGGTTTGTGCCCAAGTCATGGATTCCCTGTGTGACTGTGTGACACAGGACACCTCATTTGCCTTCTGATATTAGCTTCCCAGCTTATAAAATTAGGAAAATATCTAATGCCTCTGTAATGTACTTTCAGGTGAAAAAATACCATATAAATGCAAAGCAGTTTTAGAAGCAGCTTATGATTTGACTAGTTCATCCATAGTTATGAGAGTAATGCAGAAATGAGGGACAGAATTCCTACTCTTTGTCTCTGAAACTGCAGTAGTAGGAGACTCGCAGATTCAAAGTGGGCAATTAAAGCCTTAAGTGTAGTAATTACAGAGGCAAGTATTGCTTATGCCTGCATGAGGAATGTTTTAAGTGCAAATATACAAGCTTTTTTGACAATTAAGACTAAATTGAAAAGATTTCTAATAAAGTAGGAAAAATTTTAAAAATAATTATGAGCATAAATTAAGTAGAGAGCCATTAGAAATGTGCAGTCATAGGGGACTAACTCACATGTTAAAATAAAAAAAAAAATCATTCAAAATTCAAACTAGGTTCAAATATAAAACTAGGTAAGATCTGGAATGTGCATAGCTATTGCTGTTAGGGATGCTCAGCCGTACGCATACCCATCTTGGATGCTTGGCACCACGCCACACTGGCCTCACTCATTTTGGTGCAAGCAGGAATAGAAAAATACAAAGTGTACCTTTGCTGTTGATAATGCATGAGCTATTACTTCTGCAGTGCTCTGTTCTCTTGTGGGCAGAGTCTCTTATTTAAGCTTCTTAAAGGGTAAATGAGGAGCAACATAACTGTGCTAGTGCAAGAAAAAAACACTCGATATGAGCTTAGTACCAAATGCATCTTCCTGCAAGTGCAATGGGAATTCTGAAGGAAGATTGGTGTCCTTTATTTGTAACAAGGCCACAAGGCCATATTTCCTACCCCAGCCTCTATTGTCTCGGAATGTTATGCTGTTTGGAAAGACGGATTCTCGTTTTCTGCGGTGTTCCTTCATAAAACCCTGGTTTGGCACCATACAATGACATAAAATTGGTGCCAGTACTGTTTAATATCTTCCAGATAGGAAGACAGGATTGAGTGCACCCTCAGCAAGTTTGCAGAGAGTGGTATGATTGACACACCTGAGGGATGGGACACCATCCAGAGGGACCTGGACAAGGTTCAGAAGTGGGCTGATGTGAACCTCATAAGGTTCAACAAGGCCAAGTGCAACCTCCAGTATCAATAAAGGCTGGAGAATGAAGGTATTAAGAGCAGCCCTGCAGAGAAGGACTTGGGGGTACTGGTGGATGAAAAGCTGGATGTGAGCTGGCAGTGTACACTCACAGCCCAGAAAGCCAACCATGGTTAACAGGTCAAAGAAGGTGATTCTGCCCCTCTACTCCTCTCTGCTGAGACCCCACCTGGAGTACTGTGTCCACCTCTGGAGTTCTCTGCACAACAATGACATAGACCTGTTGGAGAGGGTCCACAGTTTTTCAATCTGGAAAATAGAAGGCTCAGGGGAGACCTTATTGCAGCCTTTCAATACTTAGAAGGGGTTTATAAGAAAGATGGGGACAGTTGCAGCAGGATGAGGGCTAATGGTTTTAAACTAAAAGTGAGGAGATTTAAACTGGATACAAGGAGGATAGTTCTTATGAGGGTGGTGAAACACAGGAACAGCTTTCCCAGAGAGGTGGTAGATGCCAGGAAATATTCATGGTCAGGCTGAATGCAACCTGCTCTAGTTGAAAATGTCCCTGCTTATTGCAGGGGTGGTTGGACTAGCTGACCTTTAAAGGTCCTTTCCAAACCAAACTATTCTGTGATCGATATTTCTAGGCTTTAAAAGAAAACATGAAACACAGAAGCAATTTGCCTTGTTCAGTTGGGTTTTTAATAATAGAGGTGTCAACCAGAGTTCTAGAAGTGAACAAGATCTCAGATCACACAGACTATCAAAAGGACCCCACTGGGTTCAGATGTCCTAAAATCTAGAGCTAGTGTTTGACCAAAAATTTTCAGAGCTAGTGTTTGACCAAAAATGGTCATTGTCTACTTTTGCCCTTTATTAAATGCTGCACTGTGACAGGTCTTTAATCTCCAGCTTCCCATTACGCAGAACTGAACAGCCCATCCTCAGCCCCCAATTCGGAGAAGCAGAGCCCGATGGCCCAGCAGCACAGCCCCATGGCCCAACAGAGTCCCCTGGCACAGCAGAGCCCTATCGCCCAGCACAGCCCTGTCACCCAGCCACCGCCTCCACAGCCCCTCCAGCTTCAGGGACATGAAAACAGGTAAGAGTGGCTTCTCCAGCCTCTGCCTCCTGTGAGGAGCATGGCACACACTGGTGCTGAGTCTTCATGCTGTTTCTAGAAGCTATGAGCCATCACTGGTGGGGATCTAACAAGCCATGGCCTCATGACTGTGCTCTCAGAGCATGAATCGTGCATGCTGTGAGAAAGCACATTATTATGAACAAGGTTCTAGCTAGCTTTCCTCAGGATCATATGTTTGCCCAGGAACTAAACACTGGTGTATTTCTTGCTAAGAATTTCACTGCTTTCTTATATCATTACAACTTACAAAGTAAAGGTATAGGAGGGTATAGTAGTATGTGATTGTGAGATGGCCTCTTTTTTCATTGTCTTATATGTCTTTTTTGTTTGTTTATTAGAGTTCTGGAGTCAGGAAAATATTTTTATACAAGGTTTTTTCTATGGTATTTCATTCTCCAGACAATTTCTCATGTGTAATTTATGCATATGCATTGACAAATTTATCTGTGATAGAAACTGAAGCAGAAGGGATAGAAATTTTGTGAACAGCTGTACCACAAGCTATCTATGTGAAAGGCACACTCAGGCTATGGGATGATACAACTTTCTGTGATCTACAGTGAACACTATTTAGTCTTTGGATTAATTTTTGGCATGTTAAATGAGGCTGATTACACTGACTGTCTTCATTCTAATCTTCAGTAACAGACATACCTCATTCAGATGGTCTTCCCCAAATAATAGATACTGGTCACAGGATTGTAACTTGTTGCTTCTGGACATACTCGAGTTCAGTTGTGATTAGACACTATGCACTCTAATTTCCCTTGCTTAACAGGTGTAACACTTTCACGTGCCCAAAGTTATTTTCTGTGAATTAGTCACACTTCAAAAATTTCCTTGAGTACTTTTTTCAAAAGCAATAACCTCCTAAAAGACACATGTTTCTGAAAAAACTCAATGCACACCTTTCACAAAAGTCTCTCTGTGCTGTTTTAAGGCAGTATTAAATATCTGCTGAATTAGGAATTTTTAGAGGGGAACAATAAACTGTACTAATTAAAGTTACGGAAAGAAATTCTGTCATAGTTTTACTGAAAAGCGTAAACTCTAATTGGTTGTGTCACAATTTACATATTCAGCAAAAATTACAGTACTCCAACTGTAAATAAAAGCATCATCCTCCAGGATACAGCTGTGGTCATATATTGGGAACCTGCCTAAGGATAACTTATTCCAGAAACAAGTCCCTTTTCGCTAGTTCATGTAGCACCATTTTCCACTAGATTTTATGTCAGATTACAGCTTGTTTATTATATAGCTGCATACATTGTTTTCTCTATCAAAATACTGTAAGATATTTAAAAAATCAGGAATACTCACTAGTATTTTTACTTCTATTATTAATAAGACTCAGTATCATAGTAAGCCTATTTGCTCTCCTTCTTCTTTTTACAGGATCATGATGCTGAGTAAAGAAAGTAAGAGGATTGCATTTATACATGCAGGTCTTATATAGATGCCATGTACAGGTTTTAAAAGAACATGTGGCAGCAGGCCATTTTCATCTTCTCAGAAAAGTCAAAGGGAAATAGTTCTGATATTTTTGTGTGTGGTTAGACATTCAGCTAATTAAAGCTAGTGTGTAGGATGATTTGCCATAATGTCACTGTAACTGTAATGAAGAAAATAATGAAGTTTTGAAACATATCTGAAGTATTTTGAAGTGGTTAGATTATTTAGATTATCTTTTCATCCATAAATTAACACGATCAAAAATCATGCTCTCATTTTTTCAGATCTTTTTTTTTTTTTAAATCAATAAGCTATTTTCAAAATCCCTTTCAAAAAATCCCAGTCTATATGTGTTCCTGTATCTATGTAAGTACATACATGGTCACTTGGTTGACTGGAAACTTCCAGACCATTATTAAAACAGAATTTGAAATTTATTTCCTGTATTGGAAAAAGTATTTCCTTCAGCACCTAGGAGAGTGTGTATAAACATTAACTATGTGAAATTTTCTGTTAAACCTAACTCAAAGCACATCTTGCTAAAAGGTTAATGTCTTCCTTTGTGCCCATTCAGCACATTACATGGCTGTGGTGTGGAGGTGTGCAGTAAGAAATATTCCTTACTTCACCCTTAAGTGTGAAATGCCATTATGCTCTGATATCCATGTGGTAAGAAGCCACTAATTCCCATGGGGGTAAATTAATTAACTAGTCACTGTACTACAGAAAGTCACATTTTCTTTGAAATGCTAGGACTCATCTTCCTGTATCCAGTTACCAATTAAAGCAGTGTTTTACTTGTTACTAATTCCTCATTAACCTAATTTGTTTTCCTTTCATCCTGTGTTACTTCTGTGCATAACTACTGATATGACCTGCTGTGGGCTTGTAGCCAGATTATATTAAAGAGAGTATGTAATAATAATAATACACACTATATTAACAGATGTTATATCAAAGAATACTTTTCATTAAAAGGGTAACAGTACAAAGAATGTCCCCTTTTTACCCTTAAAAAGCTCACCATAACAGCTTATGTCAATGAAACAGAAAGGCTATAAATGTCTATACTAATGTTTCATTTACTCTAAAGGAATCTTAATTCTGGAAAAAAGCACTTTATAAACTCAGTGACTATTGTAGGTGTTTTCACATGCAGCTTCATCTTCCAAGTAGGCAAGATAAGTGGGAATCAAGATGCTCTTCCTGTTCCTGTCCCTTTGAACCTAATCTGGATCTCCCAGATATGAGGTGGAAAGTCGCACAGTATCACCTGAGGGAAAATTGCTTATGTCCATGTTTTGAAAGTGCTCCTTGTTTTGGGATGCCTCAGCCATTTACCCTGGAAAGTTTTGCTTCTCTATGAAAATTTATTTTGCAGTCAGGCATTTGCTTTCACACCTCAATATTGCATATAATGCATATTCTTAGTGTTTTGCCACTTTCTGAAACTAAGTCATTTTGTCTTTCTCAGTTACAGGTCAGAAGTAAAAGCCAGACAGGATGTGAAACCTGATATCCGGCAACCTCCGTTTACAGACTACAGGCAGTCCTCAACAGACTATCGACAGCCTCCGCTGGACTACAGGCATCCTCCAGTAATGGATTACCAGCAGCCACCACCTCTCGACTACAGGCAGCCACCCTTGATAGACTACAGGCAGCATTCACCTGACACAAGGCAGTACCCTCTGTCAGAGTACAGGCAGCCCCAGGTACAAACTGAAATACTTTGGGCACTCCTAAACACAAAATAATAGGTCTCATGGGAGAGATCTTGTATATTAGTAAAAAAGACAACATTATAGAAGAAAAAGGCACCATTACATTTTTTTTTACTCTCAGTTAACTGTTTCTACCAAGGCAAAACTGGAAAGATTAATCTCAGTCTCAGGACACAGAAAGGGTGAAACTAAAATCTCTGATGTCCTACCTCCTCCTCAAGCTACATGTTCTAAAACAAGTGGTGACAGTTGCTGTGCTTTTTGACTGCACAGTCGAGCCTGCTGAATTCAGGAAGTGT
Organism: Chloroceryle aenea; assembly: GCA_013399075.1. NCBI lineage: Eukaryota > Metazoa > Chordata > Aves > Coraciiformes > Cerylidae > Chloroceryle > Chloroceryle aenea. Next base: position 764,354 of record VWZY01009603.1, read on the forward strand.
CTCTGAAACTGATTTTTAGTTGTGATAATGCTTATCCAGGAACTGCCTGCTACCTCTCTTGCCACATCAGCACTTCTGCATAGACATAAGCACTTATACTCAAGTCCCATGAAGTATTAATGGAGAATATGGAAACCATCTCAAGAGCTTTTGGTACCAGGCAACTACTGGGAGATGCTCTTTCAGGATGGTTTAGACTTAGGTATTTATATTTTACTGAAGTTTCTTCTCAGAAATGGCCAAAGTCTGTCAATACAGAAGTATAATTTGAAAGTCCCTTTGCTTATATCAATTGGATAGATGCACTTTTGAAGAGATATATTTTAAAGTTTTGTTGAATGTATACCATGACATTCATATGGTTAAATTATCTTTCATTTTGTATTTGTCTATACAGGACTTTGATTATTTCACTGTTGATTTGGAGAAAGGAGCCAAAGGTTTTGGGTTTAGTATTCGAGGAGGAAGGGAGTACAAAATGGATTTGTACGTGTTGAGGTTAGCAGAAGATGGACCAGCAATAAGAAATGGAAGGATGAGGGTACGTAAAATGCATTGTAAAAAAATTTTTTTCAACATTTGCATACGTTTGTTCATGGGGTCAAAGAGAAAGCAGTTTTTTCACCTCTGATCGTGTTTTAAAGAACAAATGCCAAATACCCATTATAAGCTTGTTCTGTAGGAGTTCAAGAAATGAATTGAAACATACAATAGATCTGTGAAGGCTTTTCTTTCTGGAAATATGAACCAAAATGTGCACACTCCTCTTACTCTTAAAGGGAAAACCTTCCACACAAAGGTATCCAAAGGGGGCAAGGATATATCCAAAAGAAATGTTCACTCACCAAAGGAGGGGCGAGTCTCACTCAACCCATGGAAGTTATCCTTCGACAGTGTCCCGTATATCCAAGGTGAAAATTCATCACTTTAAGGTCCACTTGCTCCAAGGGAACTATCTCAAAATTGGTTCTCTGTTGGAGCTCCATTAATACCTTAGCCAAGTCTGAGCTGTGATCATTCTGATTAGTTGGGAGTAAGTCCATGAGAAAGGAAGGCGAAGGGCCTGGACCCTGAGGTAATAGTTAATCGCTGAGGTGCTGGTTAATGCCCGTGAGGAACCAAACTGATCTTTACAAGGTGTCTGACAAGCCCTGGACTTTATTAGATTTTTGTTAGTGTGTCTGCACCTGCCACAGGTGTGTAACACCAAATACACAGCTTTTTTCAATTTCCTCAGTTTTTAGTTTTTTCAATTTCCTCAGGGTTTGGTTTTTTTAATCCTTTATCTTATAATGAAAAAAAGCTAATGTAATGTTCTAAAATAACTATTTTTAAAGGGTTTTTTTTGTTTATGTGGCCACAATACACAGCCAAGTCTTATTCTGTCCAGATAGTTGTAACTGGTTTTTTTTCACCCCTTTAAAAGCATCATTCTTTGGAATCAGTTTTCCTCTCCAGCTTTGTCATGGAGCCTGGTGTTATATTCTCCTCTTTAACAACCATTTTAACCTGACAGTCACAAATGGGTTTGAAACTTGCAAAAAATTTTATCACCTCTGGCCTGCAACTTATGGACAGCAGAAGCTCAAGAAACAAAACTTCTTCAAAACAAAAATAGAGAAACAAAACAAAACAAAAAATAATTGCTGAAAGTAATACATAACCTAGGAAGATGAGCAAAGGAAACAAAGTTCTGTACCCCTATCTCCTTTCCTAATCTTATATCCACTGTTAAAAATGAAGGTTCAGAAGCAAGAAGTAACTCAGCATGAGTTTTAATAGGCAGTCAAGTCTCTGTTCAGGAAAAAAGTGGCTATGGCTGTTGGAAAGCCTCTTGCAATTTTGCTTTAGTCACAGCAAACATAAAGGTGGAAAGAGAAGCAGTAGGTTCAGGTGGTGTACTGGGAGCAGTAGAGATTTATCTGCTAACTGCTTGACATGAGTGAGGGCTTTACAAGGCTTTCTCCACTGAAAAGTCCCTAGTATTTAGATATAAAATATTGATGTTATGTCCACAAGTAAGGGGAAGAAGTATACTCCAGGAGTGTACAGTGCTCCACCAGCCTTCCTTTGACTAAGATCTTGTGCACACACCTGAAAGACAAATGCTAACAGAGTGATTCATGTCAGTTAAGTAGCCAAACTTTTCTACATAAGTAGCACTTAGTCTTAAAACCTGAGGCATACCTGGCTTACTTTATGGGGTAATACAATCCTTACCATCATAATAAGTGTTGAGTAAATGTCCGCACTGTCATTACAATGGAGCACAAAGATATTCTTAGTCCCATCCATTTATTCTGTGATTTGTGACCCATCTGAACAGTACCAGAAGATATCAGTTATGCTTTCCCATCAAATTGCATGTCCCTTTGGGGTAATGTCATTCACATGCCCATTCCCCACTACATACATCACTGTTCAACCTCTCTTGTAGTGAGACTAGGTGTGATTGATCTGAACTCTGGGAATTGAACTGAGAAACTTGAGCATGTAAGCTGTATGCCAGCCTGTGGCAAGAGGAGCTCAGTTCTGTGTTAGTGTAATTGGCAGAACTCAAGAAAAAATATATTGAGATGCAGACATAAAGCTGACCAACATTCCTTTGTCTACACAATGAAGAAATGCAAACTGAGGTCCTCAAGGATTCTGAATATATTTTGACACTATGAAAAAATAAATCAAGACTAAATTAGCTGTACATGAACTATTATACAGCCTTTTTCAAAAAATCTGTGTATGTTTTATAGAACTTGTCTAAAGAAAGGTAAGGAGAAAGAATATTTCTCTCACACATGTAATTAACATCATTCTTGAAAAAATGTACTCAATTTGACATATTCAAAGCATCCTTGAAACTCGATGCCTAATAGCAAATTCCTTTACACCAACTGTGAAAAAGAAAGAATTCATAATCTTGCTAAAAATGGTTTAGTATGAAAATTTTTAGATTGAAATAGTTGGCGGGCAGACACCATATTTAAATCTGTATTTTATGGAAGATTTATACATTTCTTCAGGTCTAAGAAATTAATTATCCCTAAATGAAAAAAAAAATTAAAATCAAGAGTGTTGGGAAAAAAATGAATATACCAAATGATGCTGCTCTGGTAGCTGAAACATTTTGTCCAGCTACAGGAATGACAGAGGTAGACTCTCTTCTGTGTTTTCCCAAATCATAAGTAGAAACTGGGAGAGATCACCTATGAAGGCAAAAGGATACAGATATTAGACCCATTTCTATGGGTCCTATGGGCCCACACAGTCCGCTCTCCAACAAGGATAAGGATGCTTAGGGAAGGAATGTAGGACAAGAACAAAATGATTCTTCACTAAGTATAAAAACATCCAAGCCCATCACAATCAGCAGTTCACAGACTTTATGTTGGAATTTTCATATTTAGTATCTAGGACTAGTTTTTAACTATTTATTTGAATGTGCTCATGATTTTTTTTTTAATTTGGTTGGTCGGTTTGCTTGTTTTTGTTTTGGTTTGGGTTTTGGTTTTTGTTTTTTTCTTTCTGTTTGGGTTTTGTTTGTTTGTTTGTTTTTTGTTGTGATGGTGATTTTTTTTTATTTTGCTTTTGTAGCTACAACATAAAAACCTTACAACTGCTTCCTCTTTCTTCATATAGTTCCTTATCCTATTGACCTATACCATATACACCTTTTTCCCACTGAAGCTTACCAGTCTATTTCATCTTGTCTTATAATGAAGCTGTTCTTTACCCCTGACCAGCCTCACTGGTCTCCTGTGAACCATTTCTCCATCTATCACATTCATTTGCAGACAGAAGCACCAGAACAACCTGCAATTTTCTATATATTGGTGCTGCTAAATGACATAATGATGGCTTCTCCTTTAGTCTCTATTCTTTCCCTAATGGTTAATATTCTGTTTGCTTTTTTGACTGGATTGCCATTTTCAGCAAGCTAACCACAAGGGCTATAAGATCTATCTCTTGAGGGGTAATGTTAATTTACAGTGATTCTGTATGTAATTCTCCACATGTACTGTACTTAGAGCTTAGCACTTATCACCACTGAATTTCACCTGCTGCTTTTACACGCAGTATAGTGTTATGTTTTTACAGCTTTTGACTTCACATTTAGATTTGACAATCCTGCATAGTATTGTGTTGCCTGAAGATCTTATCACCCAAATCTTCAACCTCTTCACCATGCCATTTGCAAATATGCTGAATAGAATAATCACTATGGTAAGGTCTTTTGATTGTGAAAATTGAACACTTTATTTAAAACATTCTTTTTTTCCTAGAATTTAATCTCATACCTAGAAGACCCTATTCTTTCTCATCTCACAGGAGAGCCTTTTCTGTTAAAAGCTTTCTGAAAATGTCAGTATACTAACCAGATCACATTTATCTATATAGTCATCCAGACCTCCAGTGACCTGCAGTCGATCTGTGAGGAATGGCTTCCCTCTACAATAGCCACACTGACCCTTTTCCACTATATCATCATTATCCATATGCCAGCTAACCCTCACCATCTTTATTTCTTCCTTCCGTCTGCTCAACTGAACATGAGCCTCACTTGTTTACTTTCCAGGACAGTTCTTAAAGACTGGTGTCACACTTGCCACTTCTCATTCTTCTGTTATCCATCTATTTACTGATGTAAGCAGTAGATTACATCCTGTACCTACTAGTTCAGCAGCTTCATATCCAAATTCCTTTAGAGTTGGGGATGAAAGCCATCTACTTCTGATGGTTTCTTACTACCCATTTCATCAGTTTGTTATAAAGTCTTTGGCACTGGCCCTGCCATTGGAGTCAGTTCCTCAGACTTACCCCTGTTTATGTTTAAGCTGTCAGAGTTTATGTTCTTTTCTGTTTTGCTGTTTGGAGTCAACTTTAGACAAAGCAGTCACCATGTCCAGGCTTCTATGTAGGATCTATAAAAGCAGCTTGCCAAATCTTGAATTTGCTTTGCTTTTGCCTGATAGGAACTGCCTGAGGCCAGTATTATGCCTAACTCCAGGCAACAATATTAAGGCTTGATAGTACCTGGAAATTTACCAAAACAGATAATCTGGAGTTTTTATTCAGTCTCCAAGTACAGACAATCTCTCAGCCTTTAGGACACATTAACAATAACAATAACAACAAATAAAAACAAAAAAATGTTTTGGTCCTAAAAATAGAATGCCCATATAAAAGGAATTAAGTGTAATTAGTCTCTTTCCTGAGGTTTAATTATAAAATGCATTAATAAAATGACAGATGGCAATGCCCTCTGCACAAATCATTTGAGGCTGCTTTTATCATTAGATTTTCTCATTTGACATAGAATGAAAATGTGCGTACACAATTAATTTCATTTTGTGGGAACTCTTCACCTGCTTAGGGACTGTTCTGTACTCACTGGTGGAGGCAAACATACACAAGGCTATCATCAGTGCTTTAAAAGAACATTCAAGCAAGGAAAAACCTCTCTGCTGCATTAAAGATATATGTATTTCCTTCTGATTTCACCTGAATCTGAAATTCTGTTTGTATGGTTGGCTTTTTTAAACAAAATAGGTACCATAAAATATGACCAGAACAAAGACTTCACAGACAAACTCACAAGTACTTGAGGCACTTTTTTCTAATGATTCAGAGAAGCTTTACAATTTTCTTTCTAATTAACCTATCAAAACTGATGTCACTTAAACAGTCCTCAGGAATATTATCTTCTCATTATTTCCAGAAAACATGCTGCCCAATTTTATATCTCAGTTGTTCTTACACATGGATGGAGCATCTATATTAACTTGGACTGAAACAGATTTTTTTAACAGTTAGTTCCCATACACACAAACTACTTTCATAACTACATTTAAATCATTAACATTCAAATTTTAGAACATTAAGGGGGGGAAACATTCAGTGTTTACTTTGTGCTTGCACACTGTAAGAACATAACAAAGGAGCATTCTCTTTATCAAGTGCCATCAGGTCAGGAAGAGAAACAGTGCGTTTGGGTAGGCATTTATCCAAAGCATCATGAAAATTCAGTCAGGACCACATTCCATAGGAAGAAAGAAAACTATGTGAAGTCAATGTATGTAAAATTGGCACATTCGTAGGTGCAAATAGCACAATTCTTCAGAATAAATACAGCTCAGGCAGCAGCATGCAAGCTTCCCAGGCAGGTTTGCCAATGCATTTCAACCTTAAGCTGGTGGGAACAGCTGGAAGGAGTGGAGGCTGATCACTCCATCTCTGTAGTCTTTGCTGAATACTGCCAGGAAGGTTACAGATCAAAGCTGGTGACAGTCTGGGAAGTGTCCTGCAATGCACAGCCTGACTGTTGGGAGCAGGAAGGGTTCTATCCATTGGTTTCACATGACTGGCCACCCAACAGCTTCCAGCCTTGCAAAGGGATGCATTTGCTGCAGCTCTGCACATGGATCCCATGTAATGACACTTTCAAATTAAAGTTTATTCCAAAGGCTGAAAGAAGTCTGTGGCTTTTGTGAAATTAAAATAGTGAATTTCAAGGGCTGTGATCTCAAACATTTTCCCTACTATTTGTGAATTTAAAACACGGTGATTAGGATACATGTGTCCTTTCAGGTGACCATGAAAAAATTGTACTTGAATGGCATGAAAGCTGAAGGTATTATTTTAGGGATGGCTAACTCTCCAGGTTCAGCAAATTGGGGTTTTTTCTGTTATTTTCTTAATACTGAAATTTCTTAATAATGAAATCCATAAAGTGTAAAATGACAGAGGATCTAAATGCCATACAAAATGAGAATGTTGATACATCAAAGTTTACCTTTTAAAATATTCTGGTGTTGCCTCTGAAAAGCTTGTATCTCCATGGAAGGCAGGATGATGAAATGCCTCTTAAAAATAATGGTCTGATATTCAAAAGTGTCACTCCATGAAAGAAGTTAATGCCACAGGGTCATACCCACTGAAAGATTTAGACACTCAAAGTTTGATACTGCAACACTAGGAAGGTGTTTGGTGTTCTGCCAGGGAAGACTAAATGTGTCAGAATGATGTCCAAGTAGTCTGCAAGGAAAGTGTAAAAGGTAACAAGAAAATGTGACACAAATACATTTAAATATGAAGAGGAGGAAAAAAAAGAGGTCTATGGTTTGATAAGAATATGGAGAAGGCTGAAATATTCCATGCTTTCTATCAGTCTTCATTGAGATGCTCAGAAGGAACAAACTTACATCAACTTCAACAAAGTGAAATTAGTATTAATCAGAACAAGGAGAAAACTTCTCAAAGCATACTTAGATTAAAGTCAGTTGAACATGCTGATGTTCATGTGTGCTCAGTGACTAAGAGAAAGTAATTTCTGGGCTATTACTAATTACGTCTAAAATATGTTCTAGACTATTAGTAATATGTCTAAGTATTCATGGAGGACGAGACAGTAGGAGACACGAGAAAGGAAAGCATATTCCCTATTTTTGAAGTCAAATAGTAGAGAAAAGTTCTTTTAACCTTAATATAGAAATAATCTATGAAAAGTTACAAAAAAGATTAAAAAGTTCACCAACATGTAAATTGTGGAATGCAAATCTTGTCACACCAGACTAATTCTCATTTCTTATTTACTATTTTCGTTTTCTTTTTCTTTTGTGGAAAAGGTGGAAGGAGGATGTACTAGGCATCTTCTTTTCACCCTTCAACACCACCTTGTATGAAATTCCCAGAAAAAGGACGGGGAAATAGACTCTGGGTGGAATCACTGTAATGTGGTTACTGAAAATAATCCCTCTCAAAGGCTGGTCTGAATGGTTTGCTCCTGAATAATAATTACAAGTATGAAATGACGAGTGTGGTTCTGAAGGGTCTAGGATGATAACAGCTCAATTCATTAATTTCATTAATAATTGGAGACCTATTGATAAATAATAAAATAAAATCTACTGATGCCAAGATGTCCCTATTCATTGAGGATTTAAAAGGATTTTGAGGAACTGACTTAGATTTCAAAAATGCACATTTCATACTGAAGCATTCAATCTGATAAAACTCACCGAGGTTCATTGTGCTTAGTTCAGGGCAGGGAAATCAGATGCACAATATAAAATGGGGGATAACTGTCTAGACAGTACCGCTGGGGATAATCTTGGAATCCAAGCTAACTGTGAGTTGCAAATCCGATGTGGTACAAAAAGGAAAATGTTGCATTCTGGGAACATTATTAATAAGTGTTTATCCCACATGGGAAGAATGTTACCATTTTTGTCTGTTCTGCCTACCCTCAACTTAGCAATATCTCCAACTTGTAGACTGGACTCATGTGGAAGAATCCAGAAGACAAATATAGAGAAATGCTATGTGTGATATAAAACAGCAGGAATCAACCTTTGATCCTGAAAAGAGAGTAATGAGGATCCTATGTAACAAGCACTGGGTTCTTTTCAGACCCATTTCCGTGCTCAATATTACCTCTGCCCTCACCTTAGTGCATCTCTTTATGTGGGTATATCTGAGCTCCTCATAAACAGTCACTGGATTTAAAAAAGACAGAAATAGACCCACAATATCTAAAAACCTATTCCACAATAAAAAATGAGAGAGCAAGCACATTTGAATATCTGGACAGAAAGCAAGCACACAGCATGGATTCTTCCCATATCAGACATAGTGGAATCTGCATTGGTGAGTGGAAGTGAAGGTTATATATCTTAACTGCAGAAAATAAAAGAGCAGGAATTTGTACTATATTAGACACATGGGGAACCACTCCTCAGTCAAGGTTTTCCCTTTTGTATGAATTCCCCAGATATGATTGCAAAGTCTAATTGAAACTTTTCTCAGGGTAAGAGTGTTGGCAAGAATTCTCTTCTTTTTCTTATCCAATTAGAGCTGGGTTTGTGCTTAAAAGGCAGTGTAATTCATTTATACATCAATCAGACACAAAGCACAAATACATGAAACATAATTAACCTACTACTTCTGCAACTATTCATTTTACCTCTGGTCTCACACTTTCTGATATAAATTTCAAATTTTGCAGACTTGTTTTTCTCCCCTCTTTCAGTCATATAACGAGGATGATGGTTTTCTTAAGCTTTCCCAGGTTATTTACACATAAAATTTTATAATAAAAGGAACTATCAAATCATCTATGTGTTGCCTACAGAGCAAAAAAATATTTTAAGTCACTGAAATACAGAAAAGGTTACATGAATACAAGATAGTTCCTTCATACTGACAAATGAGAACAGAAGAAAAGGAAACAGCAAGGGAAAGTGTGACATTAGCTTAATCTTTTTGTATATTAACCTGTATTAAAATCTCTTTTTGTCTCCTCTGGAGCAGAGATTTTATATTAAGGACTGTATTTGCTCTATACAGCTTTCATCAGTACTCAGTTTAAAGGCTCTTTATCAAGGAGTGTTAAACACACCTCCTTCATTTCATGTAATCTGGCACTTCTCTCAAAACATGCTAACAAGACCATTTTAAATACCTTCTGCAAAACATGGTCTATCCAGGCAACATGACAGGAAAAAAAGACCTTTAAGCCTTTGGAAAATCTGAGTTCACTTTTATAGGATTTCTACTAAGATTTAATTGTTTCATGACATTTAGAAATGTGTTTTCCCAAATTGATTGATTTTTGTCTGTATTTGGTGTGACTGGTATCCTTGTGGGGATGCTACAAATCCATCTTCTGTTTGTGTTACAGAAACGGTAAGAGCAATTTTCCATTTTTGCTCTGAGTGTGTGCAACAGCTACATCCTAGCAACCACTCCAAAAGCCAGGGTGATGCAAAGAGTTCTGCATGGACAAACCTGGGGGAAATCTCTACACCTTGTGTCACTGTGGTGTGGAGGTCATCAGAAATCTCTAAAACTGCGTACTGCATCATATGACCAAGTGCATTCTTCCTAACAGGGAAAATACACTAAGAAAGACATTTACACTACAGAAATAAGGCTTTTTGTGCACAAAATAATCCTGGTTTTTTCCCCACTGCTCAGTCTGCACCATTTACAAAGTGTGATAGTAGGCCTGAGAGATTTTATTTGGATCAATGGGTTTTTAGTTAAGTAAAGCACTGGCATAGATTGCATACAGGATCCTGGGAGAGTTTTTAAAATACACTGCAACTCCTATTGACAAAGTATGAATTCCTACTGAGAAACACTGCCATAGTGCTTTCTGTAGCATTCTTTCTGTCTGTGAACAAATGCAGGGACTAGATAACTTCGTGACATCCGTTCCAGTTTTCTTTGATGTTCACAGTCTTCTTGACATTTCATATTATGCACATTTATTTGGTAAATACTATATTTCAAATTCAGGAAGGAAAGCCTCTGAAGGATTACACTTTTAGATGACAGAAATACAATAGCAGCAAAGAAAACATAAAAAACAGAAAACATTTCAATGTCCAAGGCCAGCAAAGAGCTGGTTTTGTCAAGACAGCGTTATAAGAAGAAAAGGAAGTCCTTGTCATCTTGGATACAGCCTCCTTAAAATTCTCACAAGGATGTATAGCCATTGTTACTGTAGTGTAGTGGATATGTACAGTAAGGAAGATGCAGATGCAGACCGAGGCAGGTGTGATCCTGCCGAGCAGATGTGCTTCTCTGGCACTGACAAACAAGTCTGCTGAACCCTCTCAACTGAAACCCTCATGCACCCCTCTCAGTTGCCTATCACCTGGACATCTCTACCAGTGCCAGATAGCCCTCCTTCTGGGCTTTACCTGGGTCACTCCTCTGTGGGGCTGTGAGACTTCTGCAATACAGCTGCAAAACATGAACGCCAAAGGTTGTAGTGCTGCTAATACAAAGCTCACACATTGCCTCACTGTGTTGCCTGTTTAAGTCTTTCACAAAATAAGTGGACGGCTGTGGTATTTCAGCAGCAAACAAGCTGTACAGCTGCTGCTTTCTGCAGGTGCTGTCTGCCCTGCTGACCAGGCACAGCAGAAAGCAATTGCACCCCTATTTATGGAGTAAGGTTTCCAGCATCAAAAGCCAGCTCTTCTCATGGAGAGAAGCAAAATCAAGACATCCCCCTGGGAGTCAATGCTGGGATGGAGATTGGGGTGTATGGGAGATGCAGACACCAGTGTCCCATTTTACAGCTGTAGAAATAGAGGCAGAAAAGTAATAAAAAAGCTAACTCCCAACTGGGAAGCCAGCCAGAAGATGAGTGGCAGAAACATGTAATCAGAGCTCTAGAGTCAGCTGCTCTAGACAGCTCAGACAGGGACTGTGCTTACTCCAAACAAAAACTTTCTATGAGTAAGTCAAAGCATGCTCTTGTAAGAACTTCAGGGTACCCGAGTGTCCTGTGACAGAGCATTAATCTGTCTTTGTTTAATAACAAACTCTTAATTTGGTGTGAAACTTTACTACTGAGATTTGAATTTTCAAATCATAGATCTTTGTATTTTTGCTTTCAGCCTCTCTTTTCTCTATGAAAACAACAAGTTAAATGCAGCAAAGGTCTTCTTGAGCCTACATACCACTGCAAGTTAAGGTGTAGAATCGTAGAATGGTAGGGGTTGGAAGGGACATCTGGAGATCATAGAGTCCAACCCTCCCTGCCAGCGCAGGATCACCCAGGGCAGGCCACACAGGAAGAGACTCAGGCAGGTCTTGAAAGTCTTCAGGGATGGAGACTCCACAACCTCCCTGGGCAGCCTGTTGCAAGTGCTCTGTCACTCTCACAGTGAAGAAGTTTTTCCTCATGTTGAGGTGGAACTTCCTGTGTTCAAGCTTGTGATCATTGCCCCTCATCCTATCACAGGGCACCACTGAAAAGAGACTGACCCCTTCTACTTGCCACCCACCCTTCAGGTATTTGTAAACATTAATAAGATAGCACAAATAATGTTTCCAGTGATTCCAACACAGCAAGCAATAAAAAAAAAAATTTAAAAAAAAAAACCAACCACACACACAAAAAGAAAAACCCACCAAGCTCTTACATGTAGAAGACGTGAGACAAGTTACAAATGCATTGCACTGATGTCAGTGGAAGGTGTGCAACATTTGATACACCACATTCAGAATCCACTTTGGAGGTTATTTAATCTGACAGTAATATCCTCAGACAGAGAAGAACAAATTTACCTTGATGTGTCTGTCTGTCATTCAAGTAGCCTGTGATCCATTGAATATGTCTCTTTCTGAAATGCTCATTTTACTGCAATTCTGTCTGACTCAATATTCTTCTTACCTGACAGGTAGGAGATCAAATAATTGAAATCAATGGAGAAAGCACAAGGGACATGACACATGCCAGAGCAATAGAGCTAATCAAGTCCGGTGGCAGAAGAGTGCGACTGTTGTTGAAACGTGGAACAGGCCAGGTTCCAGAATATGGTGGGTTTTCATCTTTACATTTTTCTATATGCATGAACCTATATAAATTAATAACATTGCTTTTGAGATAAGTAGCAATTGTAGATATTTATATATTGTAATGTCCTGTGTCACATTGACTATGGGCTTAAATGCTGACCAGAGTAGAGGTGGACTTACATGTTTGTTTCCTTGGCTCAAAACCATATATTTGTGTACATCACTGTCATCTGATGCCCTCCTAACACAGGCAATTGCTTATAAGATGTGCATTGGAGGAAGCACCTTGAACCCATTAGGGGACATCTCTGAGTGTGCTGGGAGTTGCTGATTTGTCTATAAACTGTCCTTTTCTTCCTCTCTTGGTACTTCTCTGAACATTTTGAACCATAGCACATGATCCTGTTGCCATGCAAGTCAATGGATCAGCTTTAAACTCAAAGTATTAACAAGAGTGTATGTCTTTCTTTGACAACTTCACCCATTATATTATTTCTGACAATATACACGGATGATTAAGAAGAAGCCAACTCTGAATAAAAAAGGAGACTTTGCTCATTGTGGTGAGATTCTAATTTTTTGTTTCAGAAGGAGACTTCTGGGACTTCTTTGTGTATTTCAAAAAGTGTGAGTCATTTAGACAATATAGAAAACTTATTTCATTACTGAAATGACAAGAAGTAAAAATAAATTATCCAAAGCTAATTTCAAAGACAAAAAGCTCTAATTTTTAATTGAAATTGGAGCTTACTCTAAAGTACAATGTGACAATGTTACGTATTTACATAAGTTTTATGAAGTGCACAGCTGGGCCTGAAGTCTCACAGGAAAAGGTTGGTTTTTTTTAATGAAAATTCCTTGACTTCTTTATGCTAGAAGGTCCAAAACTCTATTAAACATTTCTAATGTTACTTTTGAAGTTACAGCATCATTTCCCATTAGAATCAGAAATGGATTAGAATATGAAAATTGAAAGTAATACTTTGGCTTACCTGAAGGTTCAGGTCAGTTTTGTTACCAACAGAAATTCATTGCCTCTGTTGGAGGCAATTAAAGTCAGCTCCACAGAAAGTGAGCACTTTGTTGGCTGTCAGTATACATGGTAATTGCACCATTTTTTTCTCTAAATGAGAACCAGTTCTGCAGCTGAGGCAATACTCAGGATAGTGTATGTTGCATTTTTTTTCCACCTTTCAAGAGCTTCTTAACAAGGGCAGCAAGGATGTGCCATAGTCCACCCATATGGTGATAAATTTAATGAGTTGTACTTTTGCTGAGTAGGAACAAAGCTAAAATGTCTTTCTGGGATTATGATGAGTCAGCACTACAACATTTAATACCAACTATGATCCTTTCAGAGAGACCTCCAACAGAGATTCAGATCACCTCCAAAACAAATTCATCAAAGGGGGGAGGGGTGGGGAGGGGCAGTGGAGGTGGTCACAAAAGGCTGCTATGAGCAAAGAATCAATTGCATTTTTGCAATCAATTGCAATCAGTTCCATTCCAAATTACTTTCTTCAGATCCCAGTTCTGGATGACACTTAAACCTAGGTTTATGGAAGATCCAAATTAAACTTATAGGTTTATATAATCTTGCAAATCTGCATTTTATTCCAGAATCATAAGGAAATGTAAATAGATGTAATAAAAGTTCAGTATAAGTAGCATTGTTTCGGTAAGACACATCTCCCAAAAGGTGCAGATGTGCACAAGCCTTCCCTTCCCCAGAACATGAGTAGAAAATACAGATACACCACTGCAAATCCAGGCACAGTTTATAGTGCTAATGAAAAGAAACAAAAATTCAAAGACTATTTAAAGTCAGTCTCACCATTTGGAAAGGCATTTGGAATGCTTGGCATTAGTTGTTTAAAAATGCAGATTACTGCAAATTAAAAGTTGCTACAAAAAAGGGCTGTTTAATCAGATCATTTTCCTAGCTGCATCCCCAGTTTACAGCTCCATACAGGAGGAGAACTAAAGAACTGTTCTTGAAAGACGTGTTGTCCTACTGCACTGAAAAGCAGTAAAAGTGTTCAGGAGTTACTTTGTAATATACACACAACCTACAGAAAGCATCACAGCAAAGGATAACGTGCACATGTCTGTAGTTGTTCATATATGCATTATGCAGGCAGAGAAATGTTAATGCTGTATCCAGTCTGCAGGCAGAATGGAAGCAAAAATAAGAAGGTGTCTGTTGAAATTAACTGAGATACTGAAGTCCTCCTAGGTCATTTCCCATAGCAATGAGAAATACTCCAAGAACAAACAGAAGGTGCACATAAAAACCACCAGCAGCCTACTCAGGAAGTTAAAACCAGAAATTAACAAACAGAAACCATTAAAACCAGAGCCATGTCTCAAGAATGCCAGATCTCAGGATAAGTCATTGTGCTGCAAAGAATGTCTGACGGTATATTAATGACAAAGACCCCTAAAAAGAACATCCTTTCTAAATAGTGGAAAACTGAACACAGGGAAGATTGTGACAATAAGCTCCAGGATAAAGTGATCCTAAGGACAGTAGATAAACTGGTCAATATTTAGTAGTTCCCTCTTCTTGCCACAAGAATTGCACAGTTGAGATGTAACAAGACTAAGTGGAGCTTTTTCTACAGAAATAATCACCCTTTCTTCTGTTTTTAGCCAGTACATGTCAGAAATATTTCTTATTCTCATTAGGGTCCAGCTCTCGAGTCCATCTGAATATTTCTGCTTAGTCTCTGACAAGCACAATGGTCAGGGACTTCTTGACCTAACACTGTGTTTAAAGACCTTTCCAAAAGCAATGACATTTGGACCCACAGCATTAAAAAGAAGGAAACTCACCTAGAACAACCTAAACTAACCAGCCAAAAAACATCACATTATTGTCTCTCAGTCTTCAGCTTTTTGATTTTCCTTGTGAAATGTAATAAACGTTTTTTAGATTCCAGAGCCATGTTTCTGTTAGTACAAAATAAGTGCAAGAAATATCAGTGTGATTGACATCAGTAAAAGCAGTATTAAGGAAAAATAATCATTGGTAAGAAAGTGATCTGTGAAACAAAATATGTATTAAAAAGAAGGAAGCACTCATTGAAGAAACAAAAACAAGCTTCTGAGAGGGTGCAAATCTCCTAAATGAGTTATGTCAGTTTCTGCTACCTGCAAATCTGTCCCTACAAGTACATCTCAGAAAATTCTGACTGAGCAGAACCACTATTCAAACCCAAGGGAAGAAATAAAGTGTTAAAAATGCATCATTTAGTCCAGCTGCTGATTTTGCTTGAATACAAATTTCAAAGATCCCAATACACTTCACAGGGAAAAATCCCCTTGTAGTGTGCACAGCAGCATCAGAATATATGGGAAGGAGCACAGATATGATTAGTGCTCCAAAACAATAGCTGATCACACAGCAGGGTGCAACAAAAGAAGCTTAGAAAACAGATGTTTTATCACCCAGCATCTCAGAACACATTTGCTGAGAATAATGATGGCCAGAGGAACTGGGCTTCCAGTGAAGGTGAATTATCACAGCTCATCCAAACCTGAAGAACATTGGCCTTGTATTTCATAGGAAACAGTCTGCCAGACATGTTCTCCAAAGAACCAAGTCATAGTAAGAAATCATCTTACTGTGGAAGACAGACTAGAAGTACTGCTGGGAGTGCTGACTGTGAAACTTAATGCCCAGGGAGTCGGATGGGAAGGAATGTGAGTGTAATCTCTACCTAGAAGATTACAGACTTCAGCAGGAGCTACTGGGTGTGCAGCACTATTAAAAATCTGTCTGCTCACACAGTGAGAGCCTGATTACAGATGCTCATATATTTCAGGCCTTAGCCACAGCTGTATAAACACCAAGAGAAGGACAAGTACATTGAGCAGCCAAGCATTGGGAGGAAGCTGCATCCCTAAAGGCAAAATGTGGAAAAACTGTTGACTAAATCCCAAAATAGCAACATTAAATATTAAGTAAAACTAACAAATCACAGTTTCTCCATCCAGCAACATGTTCACCAAGAGGCAAGTTAATTCTAATGATGGATCAGCCCCAGGAAGCTACAGTTTTCTCTGAGAACAACCACTGTTTCCTCTAAATATTTATGGAAGAAGGTCCCTAGGACAGCCTAGGATAGTTCATTCTCAGTCCCACAGTCCTGGCAGCTTGTCTCTTCTGGCTTGCTGCTCCTAGCCTTTCCCAACTGGAGATTTCATTACTCAAAGCTACATTAAAATAGTTAAGTTCCTATAAGTACCTGAAAGAAATGAGTTTATAACCAAGTAATTGCAAACAGGGCAGGAAGGTAGAGGAGACTGAGGCATGGTTGTAAGGTTCCCATGTTGTTCCCTCTTGAACAACATCTTGCCCCAGATGCTTTCTGTCTGTCACTGCAGAATGAACAGAAACACTGAATTTCACCTGTGACGAATATCTAGAAGAAAGCTAATTTGTTTCCCTTCCTGCTTTCACAGTAAGACTTCAATATCATACTTTCTATCACATTTGCTAGTTTTTTTAATTAGTTTTAAGTTGTTTAATAGTTCCTGCAGAACATTTTAAGTTTTATGTTTTAGAGACTTCTTCCCATTCACACAGATTTTGGAAAATGTTTGCATTGCCCTGTCTTGGAAATGTGGATCTGGCCCTGAGGGTGCTAGGTCGTGGTGTGATGCTAACACACATGGATCCATGAAAATGAACATCACTGAGGTCTGGTGAGCAAGCCAACCGTGTTACAGGGCTGGCTGGTGCTTTATGGATTTTCACAATAGTGGTTCTTTCCTTCTCTCCCCACCCTTGCTTGACTTCATTAGAAGACATGTCCTGGGGTTTCAGTGTACATTTTTGGAGTCTCTGTTGGTTCACACAATGCTAAATTATGTGCAAAACTCACCCCATGTGTTCATGACACTGAGATGATTTTACAGAGCTAGAGTTCAGATTCGTCTTTGGTTACTTAAGGAAGGAAGAGTTCTGCATGGGAAGGAAGAGTTCTGCATGCAATATACATCCTTTTCAGTATACACAAAATCATTGCTCGTTAACAGATAAAAGCTAGAAGTTATTTAGCAGTAAGTAATTTTTGAAGGGCTTTGAAGAAATTCTCATCTTACATTTCAGCACAACTCAACCAACCAAGCCAAAAAATGTCAGAGTTGATACCAATACAAGGATTTTTCGTACAAATAAATTGGCACAGTTCTGAAATGCATTAAACCCTTTGCATTTGATATATTGTAACTCCTTCAGAAAGCACCTCAAGATGTATTCCACATCCATAGTCCAGGCGAATCTACATCGTGAATATATATTTGCACAGTAGTTTCAGTCATCTACTCATTTTTAGACTTACAGCATGCTTGTTTGTCTCAGCTTTACAGAAATACTTATTTCCTGTTACATAGAAGCTTTTTACTCAGTTGTTCTAAACTTACTAAGAATTCTCTGCTCTAACAATAGTAAAATATCTGTATGTCACTGGTTCTGTTAATTCTAATGATTGGTCCTAGGCTGTTCCTCCCCTTCCTTTAGGAATGGTACCTTCCAGTCTCTCCATGTGCATGAAAAGTGACAAGCATGGGTCCCCATATTTCTACTTATTGGGCCACCCTAAAGACACGGTTTGTAAACTCTGCATGTATATTATCTTTCTCTAATATGCTTTTGTTTCTTACAACTGTTAATAGTCTTTTCCAGCTTTTTCTTACATGCTAGCTTGCTTAATAATTGCTACAGTATTTGACTTTTCTTCCGTATTTGATTATCTTAGCTATCAAAGCATCTACACCCTTTACAACTGTCTTTCAATATCCTAGATAACTGGTCCTTTATATTACACTGCTGCTAGTGCAAGAAACACAGCCATATGTCTGCTATGTCCGCTTTTTCTCATGACAAAAATGTATACTCTGAATATGACTTTTCAGGTAGAAAATCTTAAACTTTTGAGAGCCAAAGCCGTATTTTTCCCGTTCCTTATGGTACTTGGCTTTGCAAAAATATTAGCAATGTGAAGGTGGAAGTTAGATGTTGATCTCAAACAATATTTATATGCAGCCTCTTGAAGAAATAACTGATGTAAAATTGAAGTCTTTCTGGAAGGCAATACTTGTTTTTTAAACCTAGTGGCTATGGTGAATTTACACATAGCACATTGCACTTGATTTCAAGCTATTGTCTTCATAAATCAGATCCAACTGCACAGATTGTTCAGACACATAAAATTTGTGATATAGAGTCATGGCCCAGAAACAAAACCTGGAAAGCAAAGGAAATTTTTTTTAAAAAATCATATTTTTTTAATTAATTGCTGTCATCACAGAAAAATGCAAAAGTATTCAGATGCAGCCAGTCTGTCTACTGTTGACTTTGCACAATGTAGTATATTTGCTAATGTTATAAGGCCAATCTCATGCTACTGTAGACAGATTGGAAGTAGAAAGGGAGTTATATCCAAAGGTTTCGTCCCAGCCTTTGAGCTTCGAACAGCTCCTCCAGTGTGACGCCCTCAGAATTCCTGCCTCCAGCACCCAGACCCTACACTGTGCTCAAATTACCAGCCTTGAGCATGCAAATCTGGGTAATCTAATAGATTGCTCACGTGTGTTTCCTATTACATCCTTTTCCCACTTTGTGCATATAAATAAGATTCTTTTGAACACAGACATGTCCCTATGCTTTGCTAGTGCAGAGCTGAACACATCTAGAGGCCATTTGAAAATTGTATCCAGGTAGTTCAAGCATATATGTCACTATCAGAGATGTCCCGGGAACAAAAAATATCCTGCATCATGTAGAAGTCCAAATTACACCATACCTCACAGTCTTTCTTACCTTATATCTGCTTTGTTACTCACTTAAAGTAGTTCATAAAGTTAAAAATCCAGGCTGACATTAGGGTCATTTTGCAAGCCCCAGTTGTCAAGCATAGGAAGATCAGTGAACTAGAGTTCCACCACAAGTATTTTATACTTTTATATCCACAACTTTCTATGCATTATCTTTATTTTTCCTCCTATAGCATAATGGACACAGGAAATAAGTCTTTTTTCCTGAAATAAGTAGAAACATAAATACTCTATAAATACAGATAAAGTTAGTTTTGCACAATCTCTCAACTGTGAATGGTGTTGATTATATATTTGGCAGGAAGGCTTTAGGACAGATTTTTTTTTTCTGAGTAAAAATCTATCCAGAAAATCAAAAGCAATTTAGTTTGGGTCAACACCAAAACTGGAATACTTCCAGTTGGGTTTCCCAGGTAATACCTGATAAAAAGGTAATATCAGGTCAAATGAAAATATATGTGTTATAAAATGTTTCTATTTCAAATGTTTTTAATGAAATAATTTTGAGGGGTAGGATTTTCCTAAAGAAACAGCTTTGCAATGGGGCTTTTCCCAAACAAAACTGTGGCTGTGCTACCATTCACTGCAGCACTGACCAAGGACGTAAGTCATATCTCCTGGTTTAGAACATATATTGATCTATGCCTGACTTAGGAGAGGCCCCTACCATAACATCATAGTGCAGTCTCTTATGAGTCCACATTTCTGTCAGAAATTCCTGGGAATCTCCCACAATACTTCAGAAATTGTCCATTTAATATAAATAATCACTTATAGAGAGTGATCAGCAGACTTACCTAAGTTAGATATAGCACAGGGGAGATGCAGGCGCTAAAAAGTGGTTTAGAAAGTATATCCAGATCAAGAGATACGTGTCAGTACTTCCTTGCACAATGGCTTTGGTAGCCCTTCCTAGTGACCACTGCATTTATATTTGGAAAAACAGATGAAAATTTGGGAGTTATACTGTGTTTTTATTGTTTGAGTAAAGTTTAAACCTTCAAAAGTCTCCAATCAGCTGCAGACTGCATTTTTCTAGTTGTTTAACTCTTGTTAGTGAGTCTGAAGATTTTATGTTTCTCTAATAAATGGCTAGAGCATGGTGGCCTGTACATTTAAGCCAGATACTCATACTTGTTCAGGTTACTGATCAGGTAATCCAATTCATCCTATTTTTAATGCTCATTTTATAAATATCTAGAAGTGAAGTTGGGTGTTATTTGAAACTTGAAGTACCCTATATATCATTCATCTGATGTGAAAGCAAAAATCAATAGTAATTTTGGGAAAGTGTATTTTCGTTCTGTGACCACCTTGGTGGAACTGCAAACATTCAATTCATATTCCTGCTGCATTTCCAATGCCAACTTCTTATTTCTAGCAATACCAACTTAATTTCAGGAATCCATGGTGTGTAAAAAAAAGAAAAAAAAAAAAAGGCTAACTAAACGAATCAATATATTAGTTAATAAAATTGGCCTAAAACGATCACGCAATTTGCATATGGGCTCCCAAAGCTTCTAGCTGTTTTATTGCTATGGGTAAAAACTATTCAAGGGCAAAATTGAATATTAAAATTTGCTTTACACACATGTCCTTAGTATTTAATAAATATGCAGCAGCTGGCAGGAAAGTAGAACATCCTTCTGTTAAATAACAGTGTATGTGTATTTATATGTGGGTATGTATAGTTATTTCTGTCTTACAGCGAATTTCCATTAAGATATGTAGACCTTTTACATAGGTATCCTTTGATGAAGAAATAGAAAACAGTTTTGAAAGAAAGAGGAACATATGGGAAAACATTTTCAGTTTTGTGGCAATGTTTTTGAGTTTCCAGAGTAACAATACCTTTTCCTTACTTTTTAAATGCAGAAATACTGAGTCTTTTCCATAGTCCTAAGCACTGCTTTGGCAATTACACTCCAGTGGCATCACCCAGTCCAGATGAATTCTCTAACCCACGCTTCCCCCATCTATATAAGAGGGATAGTGATATTTACTTACTTATCTCATGTGAGTGTTATAGGGATTAATTATTTAATGTTTGAAAATCACTTTAAAGAATAAAATTCCTAGTTAACTTATTAAAGCAGAATCTCACTAATCCACACACATTATAATCCACACCAAAACTGGCAGTCCCCCCCCCACCATCAGAGCAAAGATTTAATAATAAGGCTGTTGAGTTAGCTCTCTTATCACTAGGACTTAATTATTTTGCTACAATATTCGGGAGTAGATTTACTAATATGATGTAAAGTGTAGATAATTATGGCTGAACTACAGTGAATAAAACAGATGAACAAACATTATCCTTGGTTTTGTTCACCTAAACTGGCAAGCAGATTTACCAACCAAAGAAAGGAAAACTCACACCCACAAATCTTTCTGTAACTTTCTTTTTGTGGCTTCCTGCGTTTCCATCCTGTTGACTATACTAGAACATAAGCCTGAAAGGAAATATAAGGCCTAAAAGAAAAGAGCCATCCCGCTGTCTCTACAGCATCAGTGTTTCCGTTCTTCATGTAATCCAGATAAATAGGAAAAATGGGAATTCTGTAACACTTACTGTGTCTTCGCAGTTTGTCATAGGATTAAGTCCAGTCTTCAGCTACTGCAGCAATATGTCCTGCAGAATCCCTCTCTTGATGCTCATTTTCATTTGCAGATTTGAAACAGGCCCCCAGTTAATAGTAAGATTCTATCACTCCAGCTTGTTCTTAATCAGAGTTAGTTTCCCTATGCATCTGTGGTGGGATCCTTGCAATGTAGAGCTACGTATCAAAGGGAATAGAGTGAAGGCACAAATTGTTATTCCTGTGGCCTGGCCCAATAATTCTCATCATGAGGGCTGTGCAATATCAGCTTCACTGGCTAGACTCCATGGGATCTAAAACTGGTTCCACATGGAATCATAGAATCATCTAGGTTGGAAAAGACCCTTAAGAACACCAAGTCCAATCAATAACTTAGCACTGCCAAGTCCACCACTAAGCTATGTCCCTAAGCAACATGTCTTTTAAATATATCCAGGGATGGTGATTCAACCACTTCCCTGGGCAGCCTGTTCCAATGCTTAACAATCTCTTCAGCACAGTCAGTCCTTATACCTCTCAACAAAGACTCTGTCTCTAAGAATATCAACTGAACTTAGGGCACAATGGCTTTGAACTTATTTATGTGATCTTTTAATTGATCTGTGGTTATCCAGGTGTAAAAACTGGCATTTTAGCTTGCTCAAAAGAATCAATAAACAGCTATCAGCTCTTTTACAGACAAAAGCATGGTCATGGAAGTACAAAAGCACAATACACATGTACAGCAAGGCAATGCATCTATATCAGAAAAGCCTTGCCAGTGTCCTGATGCTGTGATACCCAAAACTAAATTAAACTAACAGAGCCGCTGATGACTCTCATTGTTGGCATTGGAAATGTGATGAGTCTAAATGGTCACATAGGGAGTGACATAAAAAACTGTTATTCCAACTATTTAAGAGGAGCAGGCAAGCTTTGTCCATAGAGGGAATTGCATTTGGTCCTGACTCTGCCCTTCTCGCTCTGCCATCCTGTGGTACAATTCCCAGCCGATGCTCTGTGGCCTGGCCACAAGGAGAGGTTAGCAGAGCTTATGGCCTCTGTCAGATTTCTTACAGCTTGTTACTCCTAGCTTGGAAAAAGCCCTTATAAAATCAAATGTTGGGTTTTTTTTACTTTGATGATATGAGGAAACTGCCACTCTCCAACCAACACTTAATGAACGTGGCCATAGAGCATGTTCTATTTTTCAGAGCTACAAGCAACACATATTGCAAACCAGAATTTTAAACATCTGGGTTTTCTAAAAACACATAGTTTGTGTTTACTCATTAGGATCTGAATATTAAAATGTGACATTCATTTATTCGTGAACTTCCATCTCATTATACGGTTTTCAGAGCATTGTCTCAGCGTCCAAAAGATATCAGATACCACAACAGCCCCGACAGCAAGCATGGTCCAAGGGTCAACTTCAAACCTTCAGAACCCAGCAGCCTCCAGTCTGAAAAGAGTTTCCTAAGCAGAGACTGAACTAATTTTGTAGATTCTACCCTAAGCAGTATGGGAATACTTATTCATGAGCTTTGCAAATAAGGATGCATTCAAACCAAGTTATGTGCTTTGCTTAAGATCCTGCTGAGTTCTTAAGTGAGAACCATCAACACTCAGTGCCTGTCAGAATCAACTTTCTAGGGGCATTTCAAATACAGTCAAAATGCTCTGAATTCCTCGCTTATTAAATAAATTTTATAGATTATCTACATATCTTTAATAATTACAGCTATTTATTGACCAGATAGGATGTGATGCCTACCGTTAATGCCCATTCTAGCTGTGATAATTAATACTTTTAATATTTAAGTTTAATTAAGTGTGTAATATCCAACTCTTAAATTATTCAGTATCTGCAGAGTGTTTTTCATTAATACCACACATTCTATTAACATATTTATGAACACCTTTTATGACTTGATGTGGCTTAATTCTATTAATAAAAACTAATTTTAAAGTCATTATCTTCTTCAATTATACAGTAACTTGCAATGTAGATTTTCCATCGTGGCTCTGGAAGTGAATTACTGAGGTTTCTGCAGCTTCCACTCCACTGCCTGACCACAAAGAAAAAAGGCACCTTCTTTTCTGAATGGATGAGGCTCTTTTCCCTGAGTAGCTCTGATCTGATAGATATTGTGAGATGCTCTGTACTTCAAAAAGGCTGCCAAACTGCCTCAAGGACCTAGTGAATGATAATGTGTGTTCAGAGCAATGTGACTGAAGACTAACAGGCTGTCCATAGACTTAACACTGACACAGCAGGTGAGAGGCTTGCTGTGAAGGATAAAAACACTGGACAAGCTGCAACTTTTAATTTCAGCTGTTTGCAGTACTAGTGAGTAATCCTGTAACATGTATGCAGATACATTAACTTGATTCAAGGAAAAAATCAAGTTTACCAAATTCACTCAGATTAGTGAGAATGATCATTGATTTAAATATTTAATGGATAGGACTGTTTACTAGATCCATATCTCTTGAACAAGATAAAGTGGGTCTTGAAATGACTGATAAACCATGTACTCATAATCATCTGGCCTTAAGATTCACAGCCAGAATATTGGTAGAGCAAATTATTCAACTGAATTTACTAAATTCATTTACCTGTTTCAGATCTGAAATATAGCTTCTTGCTAAGTGTGGCTCTTGATTATTTTTTCCCTTTCCCAGTCTGCACTTCAGATGCATTGAAAATTTTTCTGCACAGAAAAACTGGCCATTATTGTTCTTGCTATTGTAAAGGCACTGTTAAAATTCTCTTGGTCCTGTTTCAAGGTGTGACTGATGTTGCCGGAGAGAATCAAATGATGCAGAGCTTAGGCATTATTACAAAATCACAGTGAATTACTTATGGATGTTATTTATATTTAATGAGTGAACAGCAAGGTAACCAATAGAGGGCTAAAGCAGCACCCTAAGGTCTTTCAAGTCCAGGAGACAATTCATTATATCTGCTTTTTCCGGGGGAGAAATTCTGAATGCTTCTGAATTCATTAATGATCTCCTGTATTAGCCTGAAAAGTCCCAGGCCACTCACTTGCAGTGACCCTTGTGTGCTAAAAAGGTTCTGATGTGGGGTAATGGCTGTTGATGTCTGTGTCCATCCACTCAGCTTTGAGCCACAACCTCCAAAAGGGCTTCCCAGAAGGAGCTCCTCAACACTGATTGTGTACACATTCAGCAGAAGAGCAGACATCTATTTCCACAGGTCTGCTGAGACATATCTCTCTCTCTGACTCTGTAAGGCAATTAAATTATTATCTCGAGTGATTAGGAGAGTAAAAATACTGGGGAAGCAGAGACATAATTAAACACCTAACTTGGGGAAAGGGATTTACTGAGGACGTACTGGGTATCATGTAGGATCAGAAACAGCACAGAATGAGAATAGGAGCTCTCCATGTCAGATCAATCACTTCCCATGTTTCTTTGTTAACCATATTTAAAGAACACATTACATAACAAATTGAAAAGTCCTTTCATCTGTAGTGCTTTCGACAGATTAAAGGCAACACAAATCAATGTATGTGACTTTCTTGTTCCAAGAAATCATTCAGCATTTTTCTAAAATATTTTTAATTTTTTTTTTATTGCAATATGCAGTTTTGCCCTCTCTGTCTCAAGTTAAATTTTCCCTTTCTCTCTGTTCTCTCAGCTCCAAAAACAAGCAACATTATCTCCTGAGATTCTTCAGCTTTGGTTTTCCAAGCATAACTAACAATCCACTCTTTCTGAAGCGCATTTCAATAATTCTAAAATTCTAACTCTCTGAACATGAAAGCACTTTTTCTAACAGACTTTCACGCAGACTACAGAAATGGTGATGAAAGTGAATTTTACCTGAGATGAGATCATTCAAAGTTTCATCAGATGTCCCGTGTTCAAGGACTCTCTGAACACCATCTCTTCTGTAATGGCATTTGGGGCATCTTCCATTTAATATCTAAGTAAAATATACAGTGGAAGATGGATATAATGAATCCAAAGGTACAAAATTGTTGCTCATCAGCAATGATGAAAAGTAGGGCATCAATGTAGAGTATCAATGGCACTGTTCTTTTGGACATCTGCAGAAGCAGTGGCACCATAGTAGTAGTGCCTCCCTCGTCCAATTAGATCAATGACAAAAGTAAAAATGCACAATGACTTTGGTGACAGAGAGACTAGGCCTGGCATTGTTTCATACTCCAAAACATTATTTCTTAAAATATGTTTTTTTAAAATATGTTTTTTAAAATATGTTTTTTTAAAATATGTTCTTAAAATATGTTTTTTTCTACTTTTCTGACAATGCCAAGCACAAAAATCAGAAGTAAAAGATGCAAGGACTCAGACTGCATGTTTGTTCTCTTGTAATCTTTCGTGACTTTGTTAACTCAGTCTTGGTACCCTTACCAACCATCCTTAACATTTTCAAAAGCAAATATACAAAGCCAAAAAAAAAAAAAAAAATTGCTAGAAAGCAGAAGATTTCCACGCTAAAACAAAGTTGTATTTACAAGCTAATGTCACCATGACATTACCGAGTACAAACAGGCAAGCACTATAATGAATGTGGTTACATTAAGATAGTAAAAAATTAGATTAAGCTTTCATTACATCAGAAACAAAACTTCAGAATACCAAATAGATCACTTAACTGCGTGTGTAGGAACGGAAAAGTAGTTTATATGCCAAAATAATTGAGTATATCCTGGATTTCTTTTTGTAAATATATGTGATATGTATGGCATTTCCTTACACAGAAGCAATATTTCTCACCCGTAGCACACTGTAATTATAGCTTAAAAAAAAAAAAAAATCATATGGGCAGTACTGCCCATAGTAACTGACCAAATGAAGGACCATATGACAGCAGAAGGAGACTAAATCCATTGATGCTATTTCCAGAGCTATTGGTGATGAGGGATCTGACTGTGGATAAGTGCAGTGGAAGATGAGCCAAGCAAAGTATAATTTTAAGCCAAAGTGTAATTGGAGAGAAAACATTTGCATAATGCTATTGAATAATTAACAAGAAGTGCAATTTTATAGCTAGGAGTACAAGGAGCCTGTAAGGTGGGGTCAGAAACCATGGCCACTAACTTTCTCGGAGAGGCTGGGGAAAGGGTGGCATATCATGTCACATTTGTGTAAGGCTGACAGCTGGACAGAAGGTACCAAGAGCTTTTCTAACCATCAAAACCTCAGAGAATCATTTATTTCAGGAGACAAAGGGTGCTGTGTGGCTGGCTTGTGGAAGTTCCAGAATGAAAGATTAAAGATTCTTTAAATATTCTGAAATACTGCTTCTTAGAGAGTGTCAAAGACAAGCTGCAGGAGACCAGTGCAATCAGTAACATCAAAGACATGTCAAGCTATAATGAGAAAGAGCCAAATGCATTCCTGGTGTAACACTGCCAACATTCGTGTTTACACACCAGGGGACAATTTGTCCCATTCTCTCTATTAGTAGCATCTGTAAGAACTGTTTGTCACCTTCTGGCAATGGATAATTTCAGACAAAAAGTGGAATAAACTAATAAATAAATAAAGCACCTTATTTTTTATTCAATCAAAACCTCTTTGATTCCCTAGGAGCATAATTCTGGGAAGACACAAGAACAGGAGGTTAAGACATTTCAGGAAATGTTTCATTCAGACTACTGAAAGTGTTCAAAGTTTTAATATATTGTTCATTGTTCACATAAATTGGAAATTAAAAATACATTGAGACTTTGTACTTAAGTAATAAAATGTGATGTCATTTTAACTCTTAACATGATTTACATATTAAATAAATTAATATTAGTACTTTATGGTTAATTTTATCTGATTACATATCTCACATTCTTGATAAACTACCAAGAAATTCTTTAAAATATTTTCTTGCAAGAGAAAAACCTAGTCACAAATCCAAAGTGTAACCTCACTTGCTCTCAGATCTTGGCAGAGCAGACAAGCATAGCAAAACTAGACCTGACAGAATCTTAGGACAACAAGTAAAGCAAATTTAAGTGTTGCAGGCAAATAAATAAGCTGAGCTAATGAGGTCAGTAGGCTGAACTCTTTGCTCTGACATAGTACCTAGACAAGGTTCAGAAAGTAAGACAGTCAGACCTCTCTTGTCCATTATCAGTAAAGCCAGTTTTCTCTTGCTAGTGGTTCAAACACAAGCCATCAGCAAGCAACTGATCCAGGTAGAAGGTTAAGCTTTAGTTAAGAGAGGAGCAATTAGACACATGAGAATAGTACCCTCATTTTCATTTCACTGACTGTGCATAAGCTGACGTAGCAAAGCAAGCAGTTCATGTATATGGCAGCTTTACCTCAAAACAAAGAAAAGCATTCAGCCAGAAAACTTCTGCTCCTGATGTTTTGTCCTTGACACTCTTCTTCCAAAACGGTTGTGTTCATGTCCTACTTGTCCTCCTACACACTCAAGATCTTGTGTCTGTGGTGTCTCTTACTCACTTAGCAGTTTACTCATTGCCTGGGAGTTTTGAGGTCATAGCGGAGTCATTCTTACACATCCCATGGAGAAGTGCTGCCAATCTGCATGACAGCAGCTTGTAGAAACTGAAAGCCACCCAGAAAACACTTACTAAATTACACCAAATCAAAAGCCATCACAATGACAGATTATAGTGCTGCTCCCAGCTCATCTATCTTGTCTAAATTAGGAGGTTAAGGGAGATTTTGTCCCTTCAAAGAAGGGAGAAATGTATCTGTTAGCCTTCAGTGAGATGTATACCTCTGAAAAACAATTTCTGTCACAGTAAGGATGATATCCATAGTGACAAAGTCAGAAATAATTTTAAAACTACATTATCCCTAAGTCTTTGCAGCAGCTTCAAACAAATTCTATTTCCTTCATTTCATCTTGTAAGTTGTTTGAGCATTAGTAGTTCATGGTCTATTAAACAAATACTGTCTTCAGTTCTTCCCAGAGGTGAACAGAGAGAAAAGTAAACTTACTGCCCTGTCTCTGGTTTAGTATATTTGCAAAATGGTTTGGGATACTTTGGAATAACAGGTAGTGAAAGTAGGTAGAGTTCACAATTATCATAAAGGTTTTATATAAAGATTAAAAACTACATAAAAATATATATTCAGAAATATTAATAACTCTGTAGCTGTAGCAGAATTAGCATAAAGAGAAAATCATTAGTTTAGTAGCTCTACAGAATAAAACTTGGCATTTTTGTCTGTTTATATTTCTTATGGAAAAGCAATTGGTTTTATGTTAGTTGAACCTTTATGTCTTGAATGCAGCTCTTTCTTTAAAAGGTTTTTCTTTTGAGAAACAAATTACTTAAATTACTGCACTTTGCTCAGCTGAAGTAACTTTGATATTTTCCCACAACGTTCAAACATTAGAGGAAAGTCAGTGACAATACCCTCACATCAGTATTCTCCTCACCATCCAGGGACATATTGAAACAATGGCTTGTTGACATTAACATCTACCAAGGCTGAGGATGACTTTCTACATAACTCATTTTATTTGAAAGAAAAAGCAGGTTGGGTTTTGACTGTCTCAGACTGATGGTACCTAATCCTTATAGAAAGTCATTTTGTCCTGCAAGTACTATATTGCCACAGAATATGAATGATAGTTTTATTTCATGGCAGCTTTTTCCCCAGCCACTGGAAATATGTCCTATATAGGTGCCTCTCCAACAAGAAGGCCAAGCACAATGTTTTAAACAAATGGCTACCAGTGGCCCACTTGGAGTACTCCCACAGCCAAAATTCCCTGTCAGCTGTGGCTACAAGCCTTCTTTAGTTGGCCAAGTTGTGTTTTTCATAGGGTTTTCTGAAGGAGAGGCAGAAATCCAGTAATAATTCATATAATATTACATCTCCTAGTTTATAGATAGCTATATTTATATATCATTACAGGTAAAAAAATACTTTGATTCAATTTCTTGAAATAGGTTCTAACCTGCTATGATTTCTCACTGCAACATTTGGTGGATTTTCCCTTCCTTCCAAAACAAAAAATTAAAAAATAATAATTTTTAGAAAAAAATTGTCTGAAAGAATAGCCCACTGGCAAACCCATTCTTTCATCTCTCAGGAATAAAACAGAAGGCCATTCACCCCCAGGTCTCCTCCCCTGAGTGTCCCACAAAGAATTGGTACAATATTGCCCTTCATGCCTTAGAGGAACAGTGAGAGGTGTTTGCCACCCTGCTTTTGAACGGTGACCACCTGGCTTGTCCTCCTGGATGAGAAACATCTGATTTGAGCATAGTGGTGCACTTCGTACAGAGGCAATCTTGTTACTCAAAAGCATCTTGCTGCTCCAGGCCATTTGATGTTTTTACTGGTGTGCAGCTGATACTTCCCAAAGAAATAAGCTATTTCTGTAACTTCAGGTGCTCTCAGAGCCCTGCACAAAATCTGTTAATGGCCCACTGCTCTTCACTACCACTCAGTGAAAAGTATCAGTGAAAAAGTATCTTCTCATGGACAACTGGAAAAGACCATAGTCAAATCAGATACATTGGTCAGGTCAGTGATCAGCACAACACCACCCTGGGGAGGTGTGATAATGCCATAAACCCCACAAACTTAATTTTCTAAGGCCCAAGGTGGTTTGTTTAGTGCTAGCTCAGGTACTGCACTGGTCCACACAGGTGGCTTCATGCTGCTTGGCAGAGTCTTCAGATAATTTTAGAGAACCAGGCAAAGTCAGTTGGACCCCATGCATAGTCCCTGATTAAAGAATTAGCCAAAGTGAAATCCTCTGGATTTCAGACCTAAAAGGAGCTGCAGTGGGTTCTGCACCTCCCTCATCAGATGCAGCCTGTGGTCTCCTGCTGGGAGGGGTGGTGCTGAAGAGCAGACATAAAGAACAAGGCCACTGAAGTAGATGCTTTTTATAGGCAAGCTCCTAGGAGCTGATCACTCTACATGCATGAGCCTTCCTTCTATTTTTTTCTTGCTTAAGTGCCAAGCAGAGAGCAGATGGTACATTACTCAGCCCTAACTGGAGGGTAAGAAAGTGTGATTTTAAGAAAATAAAATCATTCGAGACCCTCAGCCCATTTAAATTCCCTACTCAGAGTTTATTTGCCTTACACAGAACTTGTACTTTCTACCCCTCTCAAATGCTAATCCTCTCCACACATATGCTCATTATGCAAAAGCATATGACAAACACCATCTGGGAAAATAAATAGCTCCTCAGCTAACTGCTCTGCTCCCTCCCTTTACATCACCCACCTCACTATTGTCTCTCCTATTTTTATCTTCAAGACAGCAATCACTTAATCGAGCTATTAACTTGAAAGTGCCATCTCAGTCAAGCAAGCTGCAGATCCCAGGCTGGGCAGTAAAACCTAATCCATTTTTTGAGATGATGTGCATCTTCATGATGATTTGATGGTGGATATAGCACAGAAAAAAAAAAATATATTTTTTAAAGGACAGTTGATGTCACTGAGAGTTACTAGTCCTGTCCTGCAGAAGTCCATGCTTGTTTTTCAGAAAGAAGGTTCCATTTTCTCCCCCATGAAATAGGAAACTCTTGCTATGAGTTCTACCTTGTTTCCATGGATTTCCGAGATAGTCCTTCATCTCTGACAGATTATTGCTCATACAGTTCAGAGCCAGGCAATGGTGCTAAATAGGGAATGACATTAGCCAAGTTCAATGATTTCTCTAACATCTATGTAGACAGGAAAGAATAGGAGTCATGCTGTCATTAGTCATGATGGATTTGTTGTCTGTCAGAACATTAATCAAAATAAATAAGGATTGTGTATGCAAGAGAAAGGCATCTCAGAATATTCTGTTTTGTACCAATGGATTAGGAAAATCATCATGATTCAGCAAAGGAGACATCTATTTGCTAAATTAAACAGCATCTGCACAATCTAACCATATTGTGTTGAGGCTAAGTAACCAGGAGAAATTCAAAATACACAGCCCAGAGACTCAGCAGCTGACGCTGTGATATAAAGGCAGAGCTTTGTAAGTGCCCTGTAAGAATTGTGGGGCCATAAACACTGCAATATTATATTTGTTTAGAAAACACATGAGACAGAATTCAATGATGACCTTATCTGAGCTACAAATTTTTGTCCATTATTATATTCTTGTAGGGACATGTTTAATAGATGGCAGAAAGCCCTTCTCATTTGTCCTCAGAGACAGCACTGATATTGCCCAGCTAAGAAATCCATTTTACAGCTCCAAAAAGGCAATTTGATTTCATGAGCATGTGCCTTTATTATTTTAAGAATAATTTAATGTAGGCGGAGGAAGGCAGAATCTGAAAAAAAAATCCTGAGGTTTCCAACATTTGCAGTTACCAACTGTGTGATTCTTGCTTCTCCTGGACTCTNATTGACTCCCCTGGGAGTCTTGCATCATCTAAGACAGAGGAGTTTTTATCTTGAATTCCTAAAACAGAAGGGTTTTAGTCTGTGTTTTGGGTGTTGATGTTGTTCAGAATGCATGTGCCTATGCAATACATGTTCTGCACTACTGAATGTGTCCTTAACTCCCTTCTCTTTGTTGTTACAACAGACGAACCAAACTCCTGGAGTGCTCCCTCTGCCACCTCCCCAGGTCTGCCGGAAGTAGCTCTTTCCCTTGATGACATAATCTCACCATTATCTTCATCACACATAGCCCCACCTTCTGACCCTTCTCACCAGATAAGCCCAGAGCCAACATGGGATATCAAGAGGGAACATGATGTAAGGAAACCAAAGGAGCTTTCGGTGAATGGTCACAAAAAGAAAAGGTTAGGAGAACAAAGAGAAAGGTCAGCAAGTCCTAAAAAGCTAGACAGGTCAAAGCATGAAGAGGCTTCTTGGAAAGGCTATTCAGAAGGAAAAAGTAAGACCAATGATGGTGGCAGGCCCACCTCAGAAAGTAAAGTGGTGGGACACAGCATTATGATCGAGGCTGGCACAAGAGAGCACGTGTGTGCTGGAACCAGCGATGAACAGTTTGGGAGGCTGAGGAAACCAGAAAACAAGAGAGGAGGCTCTCTTAGCAAAAAAGAAGATCACAAATCCACAAATACCGGTGAGAAGTCATCTGTGGCATCTGACCATGGCAAGCTTGATACGGGGGCTACCAAGACGTACAGTAGCAACTGCTGCAGCTCACCTGGAATTGATGTGGACCACAGCCAGAGGGACCCTGATGGGAAACCCAGCGAGTTCCCCAGGAAGGGACATCTCCACTCCATTAGCACTCGCAGCACCAACACCACAGTTCGAAAGGCAACGGTCTCCCCAGGGCCATGGAAAATCCCTGGCTCAGATAAGCTACCTAGCGTCCTGAAGTCTGGTACTTCTGCCATGAGCAGATAAGCAAGGGACTGTTGCCCTCTAACTGTCTCAAACTGACGCAGAACATTCTTCTTAGTTTTTGTCTCACATTGGTTTGTTTTAATTTATTTTAACTATCACACATATACACAAAGCATTGAGGAATGAAAACATCAGTGTGTAATTCCATGACAATGTGCACAGTATCTAATAAGTTCAAAAGCATATAGTCAACCCAGAGATTTAAAATCGACCCTAAAGTCCCAGTTCCATTTTAGGGACTTTGGCAGCTATGGAAGAAACCAAAACAATATGAAGGACAATACATCAGAGAAGGATAGTGCAGTGTAGCTTTAGCATTTTTTTCCCACTGCATGAAGGACTTGGATTTCATTCAAACTTTATATCAAGAAACTGGAACAAGTTAGAGCAATCACAAACTGGAACATCGCCTTAAATATAACTGCACGGAGCAAGCTGAAATTGAGAGGATCTTTTCATGGAGCTAAAATGTTGTAAATAAATTGTTCTCGACATATCTAGACAGGGGTTAAAGGGTTTATTTGAAGCATTGTTTGGAACTGTACACCCATGACACATCTCCACTGTTAACGCTTTGGAATAGTCCATGTGATACCCTGTAGCATAGTTCACTGGGCACTATGGGAGGAGTGGGGAATCCAGTGGATTAGTTTCTGTGATACCATTTCTACTGCCATTTTTGTGAACAAACCATGTTTCTGTACATTGGAAAGGAGTTAGGGTGGAGTTGTAATTTGCAAGTTATTCTCAAAAGCGCTTTATTACAGGTTCCCCAAGTCCTGTGAGGTAGCACACCAACCAATTGGTCAGGCTCACAGCCCAGACAACTGCAAGGCCCTTGCAAAGAAAGGAAGAGTGCTACAGAGAAAAAGCTGCAGTTTCCTTAAAGAACAGCCTTTCCCTACTGCAGAAAACAAGAGTTTCACTTACCAACAGTGCTATGTTTCATACCCATCTACATTTCGTTAGGACACTCTCACCTTTCATCCCCTCAGTTTGGCAGAGCAGGTGCCTCCAAGGCACATGTTAACAATAATTAGTCTGGTTTCTGAATACAGTTGTCAGTGTCTTCATAAATTTGATATATTTCCATTTTTAAAATGGTTTCCATTCTATCATTTCTTCCCTACCTCCATTTTTTTTAACTTTTTTTTTTTTCAGGTTTATCTTTCTTGCTTGTCCGTTTTGAATTTCAAGCCTTAAGTGCCAGGTAAACATTCCAGTCTGCCTTCACAGGAATAACTCCCAAGTTCGGTCAGTCATTATCTTGTTTTAAACAGATGCATGTGTGTCTGTGTAAGTGTGCATATGCTTACTTGTCTGTCAAAATTAAAACAAAATCCTGGGCAATAATACATTGGTAATTAAAGAAAAATCATAAAGCTAAGTACTGTCAAAAATTCTTATTTAAAACTAATGTTGTCTAGCAATCTTAGTTCCTCACATGCTCTGCTGAAAAATTAGATTGAGATTGGCTTTGTTCCAAGAAATTAGCACATTACTGTATGTCTCCAACATTGCACTGGACTGAGAAATTTATAGGCATGCTTCTTCCTGTCTAATTATTTGAAAAGCCTCAAGTCAAGGATTTTGCAGCTTTCAAACAATTATTTTTTTTAGAAAGAAAAATCCATTTATAATTTCTAAAAAAGCACAAGCCCGTGTAGCTGTTTATAAAACTCTTATTTAATGAAAAAAAAAATCTTTATCCCCTGAACTAGAATCCAATATAATTTGTCATTAATTTATTGAATCTGATTTTGGACAATGCTTCTGTAGTGTAGATGCACGTCCCAGTATCTTATTTTTATGTATAAAGAAAGCAAACAATGAAATCTGAAAACAGTTGAGATTATGCTTGCATAAACTCTAATTTGCACAGTTCACAGCTACTCCTCGTGCAGTAATTGCTTTATGCGGCTGTAATCGATAACCTGTGAAGACAGCACATCATCTAAACCCCATTCCAAATAATATTTCTGTGTAGTGTTAGCTGTGAATTTACCCTGTACAGCTCTATCTCTATAAATATAATTCCATGTATTAATAGTCACAGAAAGGCTGTAAGTGAGCAACTATTTTTATGAAACGCACCACTATGGATAAATTAACTTTTACAGAAATCTTGTTTACTGTATGATATTCTAAACCACTGTCAAATAAAATATATATCCAAAAAAAATTATTTTTTTTTTCCAATCGTACATAGTCTGTGGTAATTTGGAATGACAGGCTTCCGTCATACAACAAGAAACAATCCTTTACATGCATATGAGTAGAATTAATTAACTACCACATTACAAAAAAGGCAATGCTGCATTTTGATTTCTTACTCCAAAGAGGGGTACAATTTATAACTACCCATGTAGGTGACCAAACAAATTCCATATAGGCGGGTTAAGATGTATGAGGCTACACAGATGCAGAGAAATCTCTCCCTTAGAGGATAAGCCTCAACTTTTAGTCTCCTTCCAGTCCCAGAAGACACTGGAGCAGGATGGCCAGGCTCCCAGCATTGAGAGAGGACCTGAGTGTACACCACATATTGGTATATAGCATCTGGCAGCTCTACCTAGCCCTAGAAATGTTTGTTTACAAGCTGAATGAAAGGAGCATAAATTGGTTTCCAGTTTGCTTTACAGAATCAAGGTCTCAGAAAACATCATAAGGGTGTAAAAAGAATGGTAACCAGACAGCCTCTTTTGGGGCCTAATCCATCCCCTGTCAAACAGGACAGAAAAATGTTCCTTACCTTCAGTTAGGCAAAATAAATCACCAGTGTTCAGACATAGGCACTGTAAGATATGCTGGCTGGAAAACTAGTGGTATTTTTCACACAATTATGACATTTTTTAAAGTAAATACTTCCTTTTTCCTTAAAAGATCATTTTCTTCAGAAAATAATAATTTGCCTTCATACACACTGAGTCAGTTTGTGCAGAGCCTCGTTTTTCAGAAGATTAATGTTCCACATAAAATATTTCAACCAGATGAATTAATAACATAATTTTTCAATGCAAGAAACACGAAAAATATTTGAAGCACCTTTAATACTCAAAGAATACTTTCTAGTTTTTAAATAGCAACCATTGTCATGATTGGAAATCTGAGTAGGGGGCCTGATTCAGAACCATAAGTTTCACAGGGAAGTGTGTTGAAGCTGTGTAGCCTCAGGTGGTCTTTTTCTGCTAAAACATGTCCTTTTAGCACAATAGTACAGCATTTGCATTGCACTGCCATTCTTATGACCCCTTTTTATGGGGTCATATGGGGGTCACATACCTATGTAATGTATGTATGTATGTATGGGGTCACATACCTATGTAATAACATGGGAAGTTTATTTTGACTGCAGATTTTCTGCTCCAAACTCCAAAGCATGGGTGTAAGTAACCTTGGCTGGACACCTCAGCAACACACATGGGGAACAGTTTGGGTAAAAACCTCATAGACACTGGTGCAGGCCTTTTCTTAATCAGTGGCAAATGTTGTCTCTGGGGCTTTCTCTCTCTCTCCAGGTATTTCCCTACTCAGTAGCTCTGGGAGGTCCACACAAACTGCAAAGCCTGGAAGAGCAGATCTTCAAACAAGTTTAATAAAATAGGCAGAAAATTTAACAACTCCTGCAAGGTCTTGCCAAAGATGCCCTCTTTTCTCCCAAAAAGCTGTTGGACTGACAGCACTCTTCAGTTAGGTACAATAGAGCACAGACTGCACCAGGTTCATTATACTACCCTTCCCTAAAAAGAAGGGATATATCTACCTACTCCATGACCTCAGTGGTAAGACTGCCAACAATTTAGAACCAACCTGGATAGTTGTCTGCTAGGAACTGATGCAGAATTTCAAGCATGGCCCCATTTCTTCCCTGATAATTTTCATCTTCCACCTGAATGTGCAGCCAGCAACCATTGCCAAGAATTTCTCATCTCCATCAAAGAGATCAGCTTCAGTCCGATTTATGCCATCTCTGCTGAATATGAACATCTCATGCTTAGCTTCCTCTACATTCAAGATGCCCTCAGCACCACCAAATAGATCTATACTGCATTTCTTCTTTTCTTTCACAGCTCCAGTTCTTAATCCTTTCTCTGAAATAAATGCTACTGTCTTTTGATGGATTGAATCTTCCACTCTCCATTTTCCCCTTCTGTCCCTCAGACCCTTATCTTTTTCCCTCTTTCCTTCTGGCCTTCTGTCACCAGCAGACACCATTTGCCACTCTCAACATCTACCTTATATGTCTCAGCAGCCTCACATTGGACACCTCTGCTGAGAGATGTCATGATCAGTTATTCACACAGGTCAAGTCATTAACAAGTCCTGGGTGTACTATAAACATAGAGACATACTCAACACCTTGTACTGATGTCCAGCCCAAATCACCTGCCTTGGTCTCCAGAAAACAGCAGCAGTTACTGACATAGTAGACATACTAACTCTACATGCAGCTCTTAAGTCCCTTTCCAAGTACAAATAATGTTTTTTCTTCAGTGCTACTATAGCTAAATGTTTATACTGAAACAAGCCAAACATTTAAGTCAGGTTCTGTGGATGCACCATGCTATGATCTCTAGTGGAAGTCTCCAAATTCATTTCACAAGGACAGGCAAAAAAAAAAACAAAACCGAAAGACAAGGATGGGCAAAGTCGCAAGCACATTTCTATCTTCACCACTACACTTTTAGTATTCCACTGCTGCAGCAGAAACTCAGCGCCAGAACTGCAGAGGCGAAAGTAGAAGAGTACACTTCATCTAATGAGGATG
Organism: Chloroceryle aenea; assembly: GCA_013399075.1. Classification (NCBI taxonomy): domain Eukaryota; kingdom Metazoa; phylum Chordata; class Aves; order Coraciiformes; family Cerylidae; genus Chloroceryle; species Chloroceryle aenea. The sequence goes on from VWZY01009603.1 coordinate 802,192, forward strand.
TTGCCCTCCATGCTTCTCCTTGCTTGAAGGGAAGCTTTGGTGTGAAGGGGAGAAATTTCTTGATACACTGTCATGAAGCTCGAAGTTAGGCATTGGACTTTCCCAGGGATGACTGATCTCATTAGGGATTTACTTCACAGCTCACTTCTGTAAGTTCCCAAAAGAGTCCTTTCCCTATTTTATCCCCTTGACGCCTAGGATATTTTCTGTAATTGTTGCTAAATGGACCACACAGACAAGGCAGGCTGCCTACTCTCATGACTAATAGAGGACTTGGAGAGAATTTCCATGGCTGTGTCATGCAGGGCTCCCACCCCCATGGCTATTAGACTCAAGGACTCCCAAGGCTGTTTCTCCAGTTATCACATCAGAGATGACCATCACCTTTACCTTCACAGCTGTCATCAAAACAGTGAGCCTTTTTAATTAGCCATTACTCTCAGTGCACTGTCTGGACAGAAACAGCAGTGCTTCAGGAGGAGCCAGGACTCAGACCTGTGCCCCAAGCCCCTCACTAGACAGCCGGGTGGTCCCCTACTCAGTGTCCAGGACTGGCCTCTCCCTTGCAGCAAAAGCCTCTCCTCACCCCCCAGATAAGTACCCATAGGCTCTGTGTAGATCATCACCCTCCTGCAGCCAGAGCAGGCATGCTCAGTCCAGCTTTCCGCCTCCCAGAATATTTCTCTCGGTATCTCTAACAGTAATGATGTGATCTCACATTTATCTCCATACCTGAGCTTAGAGCAAGATGTTAAAAATATGTTATAAAGACACAGTAACATAAGCAATATCTCTGAATTATTGCCAATCTAAAAATGATGTTCTGTCCTTTCCTGCCTTTAGGGCCTTTGTGACATTAAGTCACTCTGCCAGTTCAATTAATCGATAAGGAGAGCTTTGCTTACAAGGTACAAATCTATCTCTTTTAAGCAGCTGGGGGAACACCAGTGCACAAGTACCTGCTCCCGCTAGCACACACAGAGGCCTGGAGCACCACCTTCCACTCCCACTCAGGAACTTCCCAAATATCCATGTCTGAAATGGGTTGCTGTCCCTCTCAGAAAAAAAAAAACAGATAAAGATCCTGTTGCAGAAAGCCATCATTCTTCCACAGATGAACTGCTGTAACTGTCTTAAATGTAGAAAACTTTTAAACTGAAAAAATAGGCAAGAAAGGCTGCAGGGAGAAAGAGAAGGAGTGACAGGTCTTTCTGCAATGTGGCCACTTGCTGACCTGTTTGCAGTACCTTCAAGCTTAAAAATGAGAAAGTTGTCCTATCAAACATGACAAATGCTGCAACAAAGCTCTGCAAGTGCAGGAGACAGCAAGAAAGGATACTTAGTGATTACACTTCTGGGGAAAAAAAAAAAAACAACAAACAACCCACAACAACAAACACCAACTTATTTAAGCAAAAAGCCTGGTTAAATACAATGAGAGGAATGGTGCCAGAGGAGAGAACACTCTCTTCTGTCCTCCAGGGACAACTCCAAGATGCTGATAGGTTCTTCTGACACAGACTAATTCTCCAGGTTCTCTGGAGGTTGCAGCCACGTTGAGCGGCCTCAGCAGTGTGCTGGCACTGCAGTGACAGGCCATCAGCAGCAATTACTTCCCTGCAACATAGGAAGGTTGAGAATCCAACCCCTGTGATGCTTCTCTTTATCTCTGTGCCCCAGGACTGCTGCATATGATCAAGAGACAGCCCTGTTGCTACCCAAAGATGCTGTAGATGTGGAGGCAGTGGGAGGAGTAACTAAAACAATGAAAGCCAAAGCCAGACCTATGATGAGAGACCCAGAGCAGCAGTAAATTGGAAGAAAGATTCTGAGCAATCTCAGAGCCACAGCTACAGCAGAAGCCACAGTAGGTGTAAGACCAGGGCACTGGCATCCTTCTATACCTCTTCTCCCAGCAAACTGGGGCCGTGGCTATCACTGAAGCCACCTGAATTTTCATACTGCTTTACAGAAAATTTAGGGTTTGTTCCCCAGAATATCCTTTGCTTAAAAGTAGGGAAAAACGAGAGGCAACTAAACCAGTCCAGAACAACCTCTCCTTCTGTCACCAGGCAGCAGAGCTGCCCATGGCTCTGAAGTTCCTGTTCATGCATATGTATGAAATAAAAGAATTTTGGTGTTTTCACTTTCCTAAAGTGATTAAAAGCTATGCCAAGACTTTAACTAAAGTATTTAAAGAATTGTAGTGCATAAACTAGAAAATTGTTCACCCTGTTTCCAAACCAGCAAGTACAAAGAGCTACATTTAGGTACCTACTTAATTCAGGAAGAAAATCAGACCTTTCCCTGCATAGTTCACAAAGCTCACCATGTACAAAACACCTATTCCAATTAGCACTTCACTCACTACAGAAGTTTTTTTTTAAAATAAGCCCAGCAGGCAACACGGAGCACTGTAATGTGTTAGCACAGAATATTTCAGAGTACCTCTCAAACCCCAAACATCACAAACAATACTGATTGATTACTCTTTTATATCACCCCGGGAAGGATGAAGGCAAGCATGTGTGTCCTCCTGAATGACTTCTGTCTCCCATATCCCTGCTACTGCACAGCTTTTTGGGGAGGTTGCTAGCAGATGTGTGCCCTGAGTGCTACCATGCCATGCAGCTACAAAGCTTTTTGGAGTCATCTTCCCATGTGATTTGCATATGAGCACCACAGCAACACCCCTGCACACAGAGCATGGAGACCCATCCTACACGGCATCCATCTGAGAGGGAGTCACAACTACGGGTCATGGGGCTGCATGAAGAGCTCTGCATCCCCAGGCATGTGGCACTAAGTCCTATGTTGTGACACCTCCCAACAACTATCACCCAGCAGCACAAGCCCCAAAACTAGTCTTATGTCAAGGAACAAAATCTTTTTCCCTAACAGCAACAGTTTATCCTGAAACGTGGTTTGGGGGGTACAGAATCCTCAACCTGTCTGCTTATTCATATATAATACTGATTTATATATAGCAAGATACTATCCCTGAGAGAGGGCAGCTTCAGCAGTGTTTCTGCCCTGACTTCACATCCCAACACAACAGAGGCTTCTCAAGTAGCAAACCTGAAAGCACCTGGCCCCAGGCTCTGCTCATACAGCATCTCTGGAGGATCATCAGCCTCACTCCCTGTGGGAACACTCCTCCAGCAGCCTCTACCCAGGTCCCTGCTCTCATCTCTCATCCTGTTCTCTTTATACTTAACATTTTTCATGCTGGCATACAAATGCAAATGCATCCTGAATTGAGCTCCTCCATACCTTCAGTCCCCTGAGATTAACAAGTAGGTCTCTACTTTCAGTTTTATAGGTCCATTATGTTGTTTGATTAGCAGCTCCTTTCCAGACTAAATGGCTTTGAAATAAGATCAGAAAAAAATTGATAGCTAGTGTTTTTAAGATTGATTGTTAGAATGTTTTGCAAATTACATAGAAACTATTCATATTTCAGCCCCACCTACAAGCACTAGCATCTCTGAGCATCATTAGCTATGTCAAAATGCCAGCAAGCATCCCAGCAATAGGACTGGAGGTGACAAGACACCAAGTGCATTGACCCAGATGCCACCAGAGCTCTCTGCTCTTAGCTCTCTGTCAGAACTTCCTACTTAGGTGTGTGTCCATGCTCTGATCTGCAGGACCCATCAACCCCCATTGCTTCTGTAGCTGCTGAAGTCCAAAGGTAGTAAATGATGGACCAGACTAGTGACAAATCCCACCTGATTTCTGCCTTCATTCCAGGCATTTTCCTCAAACCAGAAGGACACAGTAAATAACACACACAGCAGCATACAGCCCTGCCATCATCAGCACAAAACCAGATTTGCCCAAGGCAAACTACCCTGGAGAATCAGATTATCATTTTCATCATCTAGATCTGGATTGCCTCCTGGTGACCCAGACAACATAGAAAAGCGGTTGGGGACCTCTGATCCAGGACTGGCCATGTAAATATTACAGGTTCAGATGAAATAAATGGGCCCCATGAGATCGAGCAGGGTGGTATGAGCTGTCACTGTACAGTAGGAGCAATTGCTCTTACATCAAGGTACCAAACACAGGAACCAGCATAGCCTGAGGGACGGTAAGGAACTATTGTGTCTTTTTTTTTTTTTATAAAAGATCATATTAAAATAATAGAGAAAAAAGCAAGAGGGCAGTTGCAGCATGTGAAATGTGAAGTATGAACTGACACATTTTACTGGCATCTCTTCCTCCCCTTTCTTGCAGTTAGAGACAACCTTTGTATGTTGAAAAGCTATCTATGGCCAGCTTCTATAGGATACAGGAAAGGCCAGAGCTGCTCTGTGGGGAGGCGGGGGAAAGTTAGATGAGGTGGGCTGCTGCTGACATTCTCTGTGCCCTTGAACACAGCGCATGCGTACACATGTACACACAAGCATCTGAAGTAGAGAGAAGCAGGCAGCTCTGCTGCTGCCTCTTCCTCACAGCCTCACCCACTGGGAATGGACAATTCGGACATGTGATCTTCACAGCAAGTTTTGTGCTGGGCTGCTTGGGACCAAACTGGGGTATACCAGCCACACTGGCATAGCCCTGCTAAAGCTCTTCTACTCTATATACAGAAGTATTTATAGGGAAGAGAAAATGGACTTTATATCATAGTGTTGATCTTCTGAGCTTTAGCAGTCTGTGTCGGTAGAAAATGCAAACATATATTCTGCTAATGTCTTCCAGTAGAAAAGTGATTCACTAGCATAATAAACATAATATTTTAAGAGGAAGCAGTTTTGTCCTTTAACTTATAAATAATATACATAGTCATAGAATTCTTATAAAGAGCTAGTATTGCAGCATTTAAAAAAATATTGTAAATTACCTTGTAATATGTTACCTTAGGGAACAGATATTTTATGTTGTCTGATGAAATCAGGGCATGAAAACACTGAATAATACTGACACAGAAGAAACTACCAAGTCATAAGAACTCAAATCACAGCAACCCAGTTACATAGACTGACCTACAGCCTAAATAATATAATGGATATAATCCATAAGCAGTAAAGAAAACTATAACTACATAAACTTATTAAAATAGTATTAAAAAAATCAAGCTATAAAAAAAGGTCAAACATTGAGTCTTTGGCAGGAGGAAATCTCCTCCTCCAGGCTGGTGTCCACCTGATGTCTGGTCAACACCAGCTGGGGCCTTTTCGGCCAAGATCTATTATTTTTTCTCTCTGTGTTCATTATGCAATGTCTTTTTAATCAGTTTTCCTCTTTGAAACAGATTTTTTGGAGCTTTGCTACTTCTTTCAGCATGACAGCTATTGTGGGTTGCTCTCAAGAACTCAAAGGACACACAGTCTTAAGCAATATTGGGAATCAGTAGTCAGTAGATCAGTCTCTACTGTTTAGCAAGGCCCTCTGAAAGCAGGAATGTAGGATGGCAGCACAGGAATGCCTCAAAGGTGCATTTCAGGAACAGGATGACACAGGGGTCCCAAGGTCGCAGACACAAGTTACCAACTAGTGGGCCTAAAAGAAATGTTACCTCAAAAGCTGGGAGGACCCATTTTTAGGGGATGGCAAAAAACATAATGTGAAATATCATGCATAGCATGATGGCACAAACAAGGTAGCAAGGAGGTACAAAAGACAGTTAATGGACCCTTCAAGACCAAAGGAAGAAGAGAGAAAGGAATTGCTCCAGCACCATCTCCCTCAGTTAAGGACTTGACACATGATCAGCATTGCTGCATATCTGCAGTTGTTCCTCCATCGCCTCCATCAGAGAAAGAGCTCTGCCATTGAATTTCCCCTTTGCCGCATTCTGACACTGCAGATCTGCAACCATCTCTAAAAAGTTACCTTTTACTATGTCACTGGGTAAAGGAAACTGGGATTTTAAGAGCAATGTGTTTGTGTGTGCGCATGTGCTTTCTGCACCAGCTTTCCTCCAAGACTCAGTCATGCTGCAGTGCTCAGATGCACAACTAGTCATTATGGATTCAAGGCAAGTCCTCACTCCCTGTAAACATTTATACACTATAAAGCAAGTGAGACTGAGAATACAAAGTCGCCAGAAGTTAGGAAGATGAATGTTCGTGTCCCAATTTCAGTCCATGCTCCAGAGACCAGTGGGATACTGTCCTGGTTTGAGTTAAAACAGAATAATTCTGTTCGGTGATTTTATTTTTCAGCTCAGTGTCTTCTAACTAACTGCACTGTCTGAAGGTAATGACAGATTTTCACAGTGTCTGCTTCTAGCAGTGATAACACTCCATGTTTAGAATTACTACCAAGGACTGGTGTGCAGATCAAGGTACATTGTGTACCACATTGAGGGGGTGCAGAAAGAAAAAGACCAGATCTGTGGGGAGGAGCAGACAGGGCAGATGACCCTAAACCGACCAACAAGGGATCCATTCCATAAATGTCATATTCTGTATAAAGCTGAGAGATCATGAGGGTCAAGCTCTCTTCTTCAATGGCCAGCATCCAAGAAGGACTCTTCTGCCTTTGACCCACCTTCATGTGTTCCAGAATCCAGCTCCTGAATCTGGTTCCCATCTGCTGCTGAGTCCAGTCTGGGACTTCCCGAGTACCTGCTCCACAGCATCAGTGGTGATGGTGATGTAATTGCCATCAGTGAGGCTGGGTTTGATACCGGTTTTATATATATTTGTATACATTCCATTTTATTATCATTATTTTCATTAAAGCTGTTCTGGCTTTCTTTTCTAATTGGTAAGTCTCTCTCCCTTACTCCCTTTCTCTTCCCTTTTGTAAAGGGAGAGGGATTGACGAGACTGGGAAGGACAGCATTAACCCTTTTCATCAGTTGAGTCAGCGGTCACAAGACCCTGTATTTTATTACCCTTTGCCTGGTAGGCAACACATATTAAAACCTGGCAAGGGGACCCATCTGTTATGGGTCTAGTGGATCGCCCTGACCCTAAACCTTGACAGGTACAAATGCAGAGCAGGATCCATTTAATCCAAATTTAAATATCTACATTACCATTACTAAATCTAAGCTTTTTACAGAGGACACCAACAGGCACCTTTAGAAAGAGATGTCTGACACCTTCAGGATAAAATTAATTGTCCTGGAGAAGCATCTAAATCTTTCAATTGACTGGAAAGTGTGTGCAGTGTTACTAGCTCTGAGTCATGTCTGACATCTCAGTATCTGAAGTCAGGATAGATAAATCCCTACTAAGATGTTCCCAGATGCCTTTAATTTCAGACATGTCCTGAGCCTACCTATAGGATCACGCTGAATGAAGGAGCTAAGTGAGGAGTCCCTGGAGCTATTAGTTACATTATCTGGGTGCACCATCTCCACTGAGATGCCCAGAGATGATGTAGGGACTCAGCCTCATGGGGAGTTTGGAGATTCCTGAGCTGCAGCCCTGCCAGTTCAGGGCAACTTAGAGAATGGCCACTGGCATTAACAAGGCAGAAAGGTGACCAGGCTCTTCTGAGAATCAGGGCTTTCTTAGTCAGGGAGCACTGCTGAAATCAAAACTCCTAGCATCTGTTACTGCCTCCCTGCACTGCCTGCACGGCTGTCAAACTCCAATCCAACTGAGCTGATGTCTCAAAAACATTGTGTGAGGAACACTCTGACCTGAATGAGCTGACAGGAAAAGCAGGCTTGTGGTTAGACCAGGGGACAAAATATGCCAGTTAAGGTGGGAGTGAAGTACATCGGAAGATAAGCGGCTTTGTCCTCTTGCCAGGTTTTCATGTGTGTTGCTCACCAGGCAAAGGGTAATAAAATACAGGGTCTCTGTGACCACTGACTCAATTAGTGGAAAGGGTTAATGCCACCCTTCCCAGTCT
>VWZY01009603.1:817247-860975 GCA_013399075.1 Chloroceryle aenea
ACTGAACAGAATTAGTCCTGTTTTCACCCAAACCAGGACAAGTACAGAACACTGTGGGGCAGTGCCAGGGACATAGAGAAGAGCAGCACAAAGCCAAACAGAAACTAGGGAACTGAAACAAGACCTGAGGCTGGTGTCCTACTCTGGTGACCCAAAGCACTGTCCTAACCACAGCAGCTTCCCAAGTCTCTCATGAAATTGCAAACTGGAATTCTCATGACAGTTGAAAGACAAAAGCAACCTACCTGCTCAGACAGAAACATACATATCTTGCCCAGTCAAGGCAAAGGCTATACACATGAAGAATTGGCAGAGCTGCGAGCTCCAAGCACCTGTACAGTGGTTCACTGCTCCCTCAAACAGGAATATTCACCAGGCTCCTGCCTATACCAAATATTTTGTCTGTTTCATGAACTGGTACCCAAACTCTAAGGCAGTAAAATCTTAAAGGCAAATTTTCCTTACTCCCTACTGTGGAAAACAGTGATTGAGAGACAGGGTTTTAGCTTCAGTTGAAGGCAAAAGGAAAGTACAACTTGATCAGTACTTTCAGGTAAGAGAATATTCTTTTTAGTTGAGGAATCATGAGGAATCCAGAAGTTTTGATTGAAGTCCACCTTCCAGCCCTTCCTTGTGTTAGGAGGTTTCGCTGTTATCTAAGCATTCTCATGTGCATGCTGACAGACCGCTTACTAATATATACAATATTATTTAAACTTGTCAAAAGTCATTTAAAATCCCATCAACATCAGCAAAGTGAAAAGGGGAATATTAACTCCTAATCCCAGCTAGTCAAGAACTGCACTTTCATGATTTTCTAATGAAAATTACTCAGTATTAAGCTTGTTTTTTCTGTTGTGACACAGTCCCTTAATTAATGAATTTTCACAGCCGAAGTAAAGATTTTTTTATATCATATCTGTCTAATAATATATCTTCCAAACCAGGACACTAAGAAAAAAAGATTAAGCATTCTTTTAAAACATTGGCTTCATGACTTTTTAAATTTCATTTACAATATCTGCATAGATAAATTAAAAATTAAAAAAAAATAAAGTTTCGCCCTCCCAGAATGGGATATGGGATTAATTTACTATCATGAAAATGGATAGGAGCATCATAAGTGCTCACTCCAAATATGCTCACAGTGACTAATACCATGAGTATGAAAAGCTATTTTAACCGATTCTAAGTTGCAGATGGATCTTGGCAGAAAGGAAGCCAGAGGAAATGAATGTAATAGCTGCAAAATATGTAAAAATGACAGAGAAGAAAGTCTAGACAATGTGAGATGATTGCCATGTTCTCCAGCTTGGAATGCAAAGCTCGTCTTCTGATTGTTCTGGGTTTTAATCTGCTGAACACATATCGCTCTTTGAACCCATATGAGCAAGTAATTTGCCATATGTTTAGTACACAGTATGAGTACCCAAAGATGTACTACTGCTAACACTGTAAACAGAAAAGAACTGCCTGTGTCTCTCTGATTCACTAACAAGAGGGTGGAGCATTTCAGGAATGTTTTTAAAAGAAATACCATCCCTCTACATGGTTATCTTTGCCATGTGAGTTCTCCATTATTCCCAGAGCCCTGGGACCACAAAAGAGATCTGGGGTTTGGGGTTGATGGCAAGTTGAATATGAGTCAACAGTGTGTCCTGGAGGCAAAAAGAAGAGCCATGTCCTGGAGTGCATCAAGCACAGCATAGCTAGACGGTCAAGGGAGATGATTGTCCCACTCTGCACAGCACTGGTGCAGCCCTGCGTCCAGTACTGTGAGCAGTCTGTGTGCTTCAGTATAAGAAAATCAAACTGTCAGAGTGTGTCCAGAGGAAGATGAAAAGATGGTGAAAGAACTTGAGGGCAAGACTTGAGAGGAGTGGCTGAGATCACTTGGTTTGTCTAGCTTGGTGAAGACAAGGCTGAGGGGTCACCTCATCACAGTCTACAACTTCCTCAAGGAAGGCAGCAGCAGAGAACATGCTGATCTCTCTCTGGTGACCAGCAATAGGACATGAGGAAATGGAATGAAGCTGCATCAGGAGAAGTTCAGATTGGACATTATGAAAAGGTTCTGCACTGAGAGACTTACTGCTCAAGAAACTGTTTCCCCAGGGAAGTGGTCACAGCACCAAGTCTGTCAGAGTTCAAGGAGTGTCTGGATGACATGCTCAGTCATATAGTTTAGTGTTAGTCCTGCAAGAAGTAAGGAGTTGAACTTGATGATCCTTATGGTTCACTTCCAACTTGAGATCTTCTAGGATCCTATGATTTCCAACTATTCAAGTCCAGGAGTGGACTGCAGCCACCTCAACATTGCATGGAGAAAGGACCCATGGACAGATGTCCCCAACTCCTTCCCTTCTCCTGTGAAACATGGGATGAAATTCTGAGCACCAGGACTTGAAGGGATTCATTCCATTCAGCTTGACATCTTTCCTACCACTCTGCCTCTATACCATGCAGAAGTTGTATGCTGTATGGGCAAAACACTGTGCCTTTGTGAAACCTTACTCCCAGTTTTATCATTATTCTAAGTAACATGAACTTTCCATGTACTCAACCTTGAACTACTGAGGCAATCTTTTTGTAGAGAAAATGTGTTCTCAAGATCCTAGCTGGTAACTCTTGGTCTTGTCCTAAGCCTTTCTTCTCCGCACATGCACCCAGCACACAGTTCTCTCCTTCCTCATCTCAAAAGACTTGTTTTTCTGCTCCTCCCAACCACAGCACAATTCCTTTCTTTTCTCTCCCTACTTCATTCACACATGAACATGACATCAATTCCACCATAAAACCAACATCTTCTGCAAATCTTAAAAAACACTGGCAGCTGATGATAGCTAATTCAAAAGAGGGTGTGGACTGTCAAAATACCTAAATACATTGAAAAAAAATCCCCATATTATTGACTAGACCATCTAAACAGCCTGAATAACCTTATATAATTACCAGTGTTATGTTTGTCTGAGAGGCCATTCACCTGAACAGCTGTCAAACCTCCTGGTTTAAATCAGGCTGTGGACACCCACACACAGGGTATCTCTGGCCTTTTGTTTATATTGATGCTGGTCATAACTCTCTGCAAAGTGTTCCGTCACCAGTACAGTTTTGGGATACTAACAGCATTTGCTTGTAGTCAAACATTCAGTAGTAGTCAAACTGCTTAAATCTGATAATTTAAGCCAAAAAGGCAGAATTTCAATATACATTCCAGTGAACATTTTCTATAAAAACTCCAACCTGATTGCAACACTGAGGTTTTTCCCTCTGCCATGTCAACATAGCATCACAGGCATGTTAACAAGATAATGCCAGCAACAGGACTAGGCAAAGTGCATTTAGTACAGCATGGGGCAATCTTCAAGAATAAGAAAACACGGTGGTCCCAGACGATAATTCTGTAGAGTTTGCATAACTTTTCAGGAACATCCTGTGCACAGCCAGCAGCCACCCCAATCAGAGGAGCATGCCACCCACTCTTACGCTCACAACTATATCCCAAAGTGTCTGGAAATGTTTTCTCAAATACTAATTGCAGCTAATAAGGAGCATTGCAGGGAATAAAAAATTAACAATTCCTGCAGTCTTACTTGGTCATCTTTGTTGGTTTTTATATCTTGGTTCACTTTGTATTCTGATACAGTGAAAAGTCTTCACATTTTTAAAACACAGATCTGTGTATGCAAGGAAATCTTCCTTGGCTGAAATAGGCAGCTTATACCCATTGATCGTTGTCTTCTCCATGTGGCTCCTTGTGAAGAGCGAGCCCCCACCCTCTCTGTAGCCTCTCTGTAAGTACTGGAATACTGTGATGAGGTCCCTTCTGAGCTTTCGCTTGTCAAGGGAGAAAAACTCCTTCATTCTTCCCTCTTAGGATATGGTCAATAGAGTTGTGATCATCTTTGTGGCCCTCCTTTGGATCCTCTCCAGTCTGTCTGCACCTAAGGTGAATGGAAATTTTTTAATGTCCTTCACAATACCACAACCACTATCTGAGCTAATCTACACTGTTTTCTTGTACTACAATGACAGCTACTAGTTTTGTAGAGCTGGGCTTGTATTTTGATGAGCAGAAGTCACAGCTGTTGTTAGGAGCTGGATCAAACGATCAGATCTGTAGAAAAGAGGGTTATAGTTCTCAATATGTTCCCCAACTGCAAGCTGCAGGTGTTAAATCTGCATTATCAGTAGTAAATTCAACAAGCCATCAACTTTATCTTCAGCCAAACTAGACTATATATTTACTTACTTACAACAAGGTCTTGGTTTTTTTTTCTATTTTATTTTTAAGCATTAATAATCTATTTTTCTTTTTATTTCAAGAAAGGTTACTGTCTCAGTTGAAAAAATTTGAAAGGAATTAAATATAAAGATAGTGGCAAAACCTCCTATGCTAGTCCCAGTAGTGCACTGGCTGGCTGTGCAATAGTAAGCTAACACAAAGAACATTTTGAGAAATACCATTATGCTGTTGCATAGAGAAAAGTGTCCCTGATTAGCATGTACTCGATATGCTTGGAAAATTAGTTCTCCTTCAGAGAGTTACAGCAACAAGTGAAACATCTGTTGCTTCCTCTAAGTTACAATAATTATTTCACAATTATTCTTTTGAATTTCTAATGTTTTATTTTTATCTAGAAAGCCAAGATTTGTGGTGCAATTGAAATGCACAATGTGCCCATGTGCATGGGAAAGAAGAATAGGAAATAAAGTCGGCCTCTAACTGAGGCGTTATGTCACCTCAAGGCCAAAACTGTTGGCTGCCTACATTATTAATTCCACTCTATACACCGTGGGAATTAATCCCATTTCAATAGCTTCAATGGCTCCTATTTATTCCAAGGTTGATGCCAGAGATCACTATTGTATGTAGCTACACAATATGCATTCTTCAGCCAAAAAGCCAGCTTCAAGTTTCTAGCCCCCTGACATTGTACATTGCATGTGCAGCTGGTATCAGAACCAATGCTCATGGTATAAATTCTACTGAAGTAAATCATATTAAAAGAAAATCACAATTGGGCTGGAGTAGCAAACGGTATGGCAGCAAAACTGTGCAGCTGCACTCAGGAAAGGATGGAATTGCTTCAGCCAGCTTCACATGCAGTGAAAACACCTTGTAGCACAAACCAGCAAGAGCTCAGACCCCTTGACAGCACATAAGTCAAAAGACCAGCCAGAGACCTTGTCCCACAGTACCATTCACATACATGAGACTAGGGATAGGTACGCCTTATTATATTCAGTTCTGGTTATCTGCTATCAAGAGCTATTGCTTTAAAAGGCAATGAGCAAAGGAGAGGTAAGAAATGCAGGTTAAACATTGCTCTTCCTGCTGTGTTTGCTTGCACAGTAACAGCACAAGTGCCAGAGGCCGCTGCCGGTTATGGAAACAGGGCTCCAGTGCTAGCCTCTGGTTGTCATCATAGAGTTATTTCTGCCATCCACATAGGCCAGATGAATAAATAGCTTCATAGTATGGGTTTACAAAAGACTGGGTGAAATGTCAGTGGTTCCCCCTCTACAAGCTGGAGATTCTTTGTACTTTTTTTCAGCCCTGTGAACATTGATTTGTCAGACAGTAAAAGCCTGTTAGGAGTATCTTTGACTCAGCTGCAAAACTACTGCCTGAAGATAACATAGGAGATGTACTGAAAGCCTTGTCTCTGTCACCTCTGCTTCTTTTGAGCACAGGGGACCCTTGATTGCAACTGCCAGGAGGATGCACATCAGAGTGGGTGCTCCGCACAGAGGATCTTGGCCAAGCAGGGAAGGCCCTGAGTTTCTGGATGGATTTTAGAGCTCAGTGGCATCACATCTTTACATCTGGCAGCAGTGTTGTCATAACAGATTTTCAACATAACAGGTGAAGAATGAAAACAGCATTACCCCTGCAACACCCTGAAAAAAAAACAGAAACAGTGTTTTCTCACAAGTGGGTCAAGTTTAGAGCTTATATGGCCTTCAAATTATTCATTGTAATAATAAAGAAATAGATAACTTCAGGTACATCTGCATGTTATTCTGGTACTGGCAGTGACTACTTTCAGTGCTGTTGCTATGCCTGCACCGAGTTGCAGAGCCATGAGCTTTACCGAGGTGGGGAGTTCACCTCCTGGAGTACCACGGCTCAGGGGGAGACTCTCTGAGCACTGGTACAGGGTTATAGAATTCACATTTGGAATTTTTTTTTTTTTTTTTAAAGAGCAAACCAATAAAACAAAGAAAAAAAAAAGACTTCTTTCTTTCCAGTGGCAGCTGGACTAATTACAGAGCTGCAAACACTGAAGGATTCACTGCAGAACTAAACAGCAAAGTAGGATTAATCTGTCCTAATTCACATCTGGTTCTAAATTATCTACACTATTTTCCTTTTACACTCAAGGAAGAAACACCCCAGAGGACCACTAAAATTAGTGTCAAAGATCAACTGAATGAATCCTGAGTGAGTGCAAAGGAAGCCTTGGGGCAATTCAGTATGTAACTTTTAGACTTCTGTAGGTCAGGTCAATAAACCGTATGCAAAGTGTATGCGCCATGGCCAAAGGTATGGTGAGTGGGGCATGCAGAGGTGTTGGAGAGTGACCTTTCATCATGGTGACCTTTCATCAGGGTCAAGCGCTGATCCATAGGCTGGTTTAATTGTCTTTGATCCCAGTCAGCACTATTGTGGAGGTGGTCTAATGAAATATTAGAGTGCTCCTTGATACATAAGTTAAACATCTATTTCCCCCAAACTCACTGGTTTAGTGCCATCTATCACTTAGGTTCAATTTGTTTAACTGCATTCTTCAATTAGCCAAGTAATCCACTTCCCCTCCATTCACATGCATGAGATACAGCAAAAGTAAAATATTTAATTTACAACCACGTGCCTAGCAACTCGGTCTTCAATCATGATGTTGTCAGGAGGCAGTTGCCCAATCCCTGATAAATTTCATTATTAGTAAGACCATGTTCAAGGAGCAGGAGCTGTTTGTAAGGTCTAGAAGCAAAATGTCAGGTGGGTGGATATTTAAGAATGTGTGTGTGCCTAAATGTAAAGCACTGTCATTTTTAAACAGAAAGATTGAAGTAATAAGTTAACAACAAAATAATTGTGGAAGCTTGACCATTAATTGTATATGCTTTCTTTTGCTTGAATTTATTAATCAAACATAGGAAAAAAAGAAGTAAAAAAGACAACTTTTTCTGCAGCATGGCCTTATTTAATACTTCAGATAATAATAAAAATTTAATCTGACCAGCAATCACTGCTGTTTATTTTATCACAGGTCCTTGTGTCCAGACCAAAGGTTGCAGCTTCATCTCTGAAGATGAGAAGGAAAAATAAGTATCTCTTGCTTTCTCTCTCTAGAGAATCACATTACTGATAGCAGGGGCCATGGCATTGCTTATAACCCAGAGAACTGATTTTTGATCATGAAACCAAATCTGCAGCAATTTCAGATTTCTGAAATTTTGTTTAAAGATGGCAAGTGTCACCTCCAGTGTAAAATGATTAAGGAGCAGAAGAGAATAAGGAAAGAAAAGATAAAAATACATATTAAAAAAATATATTTTTTCATAACACTCTGGGACTTATTTTTAGTATGCTGAGGTTACATATTGACTCTCCAACATTTAATCTAACTATACGGGTATTTTATACTTGCATAATTAAGAAGTGTACTAAAGGAGGATGTTCTCAAATGATGAGCTCATACTGACAACATGATGATTAATGCAGCAAGCATCAAACAAAAGATTTTCTTTGGCCTTTCCCATTTATTCCTACTGCCACACTGGTGAAACCAAGATGGGACTTAAAATTCTGGCCTGAGCTTTTACATTAATACATGACAATTAAAATCGATGGTCCCACATACCTGCTTAGATAAAACTCCTTTTTGTCTTTGATATGACAGCACTAAAGCAAGAGCTTCTGACATCTTGTTGCCAGAAAGTGCTATCTGCCTTCAACAGGATACAATACCAGCTGAAATACAGAACAACTGCTGTGGTGGTAGCAATGCAGTGGCCCCAAGGGAAGGTCTCTGCAAGGGGCTGGCCTCAGATCCAACTATTGATACAGCCAAAAGATGGTTGACAAATTTTCCTTCACATAGAACATCCCCTGTACCAAATATCCAGTAATAGTCTACAGTGTCATCAAGACCACTGCAGTTGCTGATACCTATTGAAGTTCATGGGGTACAACATTTATAAGGATCAAAATGACTGAAGAAGACAAACAGTGGCAGTAGCTGATCAGCTTTGAGACTGGTTGAAGGCTGTGGGGATCTTCTACATTTGGAATGAATGTCTCCATATGATTTAGTGTCCCCAAAATAACTTACATAAGCCACTGTATCTACAGATGCAGTCAGCAAGTCTTCAGCCTGCAAGATGACCACCTTGCATCCACAGCAGACCAAGTGAGAAGGGGTCAGACTCAGAGCTTCAGCCTCTAGCCATTTCTGGAGTTTTGTGTTATAGCACTAAAGTGTCAATTGCTATTTTCTATCTCAATCCTCATCAAGGGAAGTAGAAGCACACTATAGAAAAGATCTCGGAGTCCATAATAGAGAAGGCTTCACAAGAAGGCTGGTCTCAGAGAAGGCCCTTCTCAAGGTCACCTGTATATCTGTAGATCATGCACCACATGCTGGATTCAAGGTTAGCAGTGCTTGACTGCTTGAGGCAGTAAGGAGGAAATATCTCTCCTCCAAGCCCCAGGCAATGCTGGGCTCACATTTTGTATTTAATAATGCAGATATTCAGCTCATGACTGTAGAATTGTTGCTAGAAGTGGATCAGGGTGCAGTAGGTCCAGATAGCAGAAGAATGGCACTCCCTTCCTTTCCTGAGTTGTCCTTACCACAAACTGCCCATGGCAGCCATGGACATTTCCCTCTTGCCAGTGGAATTGTTTGGTTGCTGCCTCCAGTGGGGTCTATCTGCTCTTTTAGCAATGCTCATTTTATCTTCTCCTTTTGCCTATGGCAGAGTTAACACGTGTTACCACAAACACCTCTACCACCCAAGTCACGAATATTTCCAGTAGATACCTTCCGGATGTTTTGTAGCAATCTTTTTGATTCCCAGGCCAGATACTCCCCAAGGCCCCGCACAATTGCAAAAATCAACCCCTGGCTGAACACATCTCATACAGGAACTTCAAAGACATCTCCAGGCTCTATCCATCATGGCAAGATGATAGTGATTTTCTGGAAAAGAAAGTGTCAAAGCAGCATTGTGATAGCCCAGCAAGAACTTACTACCTTTCCTAAGACTGATAATGGAAGAAGGCAGCATTTGAGGGGAAAGCCATAGTACCAGAGAAGACTGTTGCAGTTTGGGGTTTTGTAAACAAAAAAAAACCCAAACGTGGGCACCTTCTCCAGATGACTTCCTCTGCTACCTTGCAAGTAATGACACTGAAATAAAACTGCTTTCCCCATACAGTCTGTCAGTTGCTATTTATGACTAAAAGGTTTGCTTTCCCAACTCCAGTACCAATATAGCCATATTTTGTGCAGTCATGTAATAAAACTGAGATTACTCTATGGACTAAGCAAAACAAATCATGCATTCCTTCTCCTTTGAACTTCTCTCTTACACTTCAGCAAATTCATTACTGAGAAACTGGCAACATGCACCTACCTAAGGAGGCAGCAGCAGGTATACCAGCAGAACCAACAGCCTTTTTCCTCCAACAGATGAGCTGGATGACTTTGGGTTTGAAGTAACCAGTAAAGGCAGCAGCAGAAGCTCACAATACCATCAGTAGAAAACAGAGAAATAAGTTTCTCTTCTGTATACCAATAGATGTCAAAGATGGATAACTGACATGTGAACCAGTAATACTCTTCAGCATTATCTGGAATGAAATGTTTTCATTATCCAGAGAATCTTTAGGAAGCTACTAAATTTAACATCTACCACAGAGTTTTAAAGGTACCATCTGTAGAAGATAACCATGAAGATCAAACTGTTAAAGTATCTTTCTGCATTTTGCCTGTATTTTAACTCACACTGATCTATTCTGGCACACACCAGGCTGCAGAACATTGTAACTTTTCAAGAAAAGAGTTGTAAAATTATTTTTGTCTTTTGCAATGCACATAATGAATAATACACTTGATGGCTCACTGGAGCCTACCTGAAAGAGCAGGTTTACAAACAGGTTTGCAATTGTATATTAACCAAGAGGTACACGGATTAAAAAACAAAAAAAAACCAAACACACACACACACTTCTGTGGTTTCCTGAAAGGTTTTGTAACCCTTCAGATTAAAGATGTGTCACTCAAGAGGATACATGTAAACTTAGTTCCATGCTCTGAACTGTAGAGCTACAACTCTTTCATTAGAAGGTACCAGAATTTCCCAATCATAACCACTTGTAACACCTTGTAACACCAAGGACATGTTCAGCATATGCTGAATTTATGCTGGAATGCTGACAGATTGCTTAGATTCCACTTAGGATTTTCTGTGGGATAGGATGGTTTTAAGGTGATGATCGATAAAAATGGCACACAATCTGAAGCAAGGCAGAAAGCAACAATGTATCAGTCAGATTCCATCATTTTCAGCTCTGTAACTATTCTGGAAGGTACTTAGACATAGATGGGTGTTGGGCTAAGAAAACATGCACTATATATAACATTTTCTGGCAGTATCTGAGAATTCTGGCAAACTAAGGTGTCACCTAGAGATGGATGTTTAAAAGAATGTGTCTCAGACGATGTCAGTTTCTCTATGTAGTGTCTTTTACAACCATCGAAAGAAATTTTAAATTGTAAATTGCCTACATCTGGAGTAATTTTAGAAAGTGAGCAAATGAAAAGAAGTGCCAAGTGTTACCTACTGCCCTGTAGTCATGGGGATACCACAAGCAGAATATGTTTAAAGTCCAAAGACTAAGCTTGGGAAAAGCCAAAATTAAGCTGATTAAAATGGGTATTTGAGAGCTGTTAATAGAACAGTTTTCTGTTAGAAAATATTTCACTAACCAGTAAACAGATAAAATATTTATTATCACACCTTAATTCTATCCAAATATTCCATAACATGTTATTGAAATATTTCACTTTGATTTCAGTAGGGACTTAAACTAGTTTGCTTGTATTATCATTTTTAAATGGAAGTATATTTTGTGACATAATAAACTAGTTAAAATGGTGATGGAAATTAATCCCTTAAATCCCAGTGAAATAAGACTGAATTCTGCTTCAATATTTTTCAAATAGAAACAGTTACTTGGAAGTTCCATGTCCAGTAGTCTTAATATAATTAAACTACTTTGCCTAACTAAAAGTGTCTGAAAGTTTGTGTTCTTACAATAAAGTGTAATTTTGACAACTATCATTGGCATTCCAGTGCAGGGTTTCTCTCCTAAATATACTTTAACTTAAACAGAATGTATGGTTTAAAATCAAAACAGGCAGACTCCAAAATATGCTGGTTATTACTAGAAGATACAGCTCACTGCATTGTTTGGTTTGTTTTCTGTTTTTTTTTTGTTTTTCTACCATCAACCATACAAAGCTTAATTCCAAGCGTGATCACACTTTCAGTTACAAAACATATGGTAAAAAAACCCCAACAGATAACATGCAAAATCTGCCACATTTCTACTTGCCTCTATTCTCATACTGGATTTTCCCTATTGAGGGATGGAGAATAAACCTCTCCCATTTTTAACATAATGAATATACCTAATGAAAACAAATAAAGGTTTTTATTATTTTTAATTTCATTTCACACATATTTTACTCTCCCCAAACCGCCATTTGTTAGTGCAACAATCCAGCACAGTGCTAGTTGCTGAGGTATACATGGTTAAACTAATTTCACCTTCAACCAAAGCCGCAATGTTTTCCTTCCCTCTCTCTATTTTTTTTTTTTTTAAGGTAATGAAAGCCCTATATTCACCATTTTACATTTCTAAAAATAATTCCATTCTAGAGTAAAGAATGGTTTTGTAATAGTGACAGGCTGTAATAAGCAATAGCCTTATCTTTTATCACCCACAGAACTCCTGCTGTACTTTTTTTTCTTAAAATATATTTTGTGCAAAATTAAGTTCTGTGTAGGTCTGTACCATAATTTGGAAAAAACTGTATAAAATGTACTTAATTTTTAAAAACAATTCCAACATCAAACAACAGAGAAAGAAGAAACAGATCAGATGCAGATGAAGTTTTCATGTGAGAAACTAAATACAGTATGTTCTTAAAGCTTCAGTAATACATTCTTTCAAAAACCAGAATGCACTTTGGTCATTATTAAACATTAGTACAGAGGCAAATAAAATAAAAAATGCTTGTTTGTGTTGCTTTATGTATAAAAATATTTTTATACCACATAAGTTTAAGATCTATTACTTCAAATCTTCCAAGATTCTGAAGATTAGCAAACATGGTGCAATATCCAAACTCTTGTCACCTAATTACTTGGCATTTTTCAATATGAAGCCACTATTTTAGAAACATAAAATGTAAGAATACTTGCACCTGGTGATATTAATACTCCCAAAATAATTTGAAGATCAAAACTTTGCTCCAAGTAACCTAATGATAACAGATGAACATCTATTTTTGCCACACTGAAGAACCACAAGTCTATACAGCTGGTCGACGTGGGAGGCAGGGCCAGAAGGCAGAGGGAGAGGTGGGAAACCCAAGGGTGGAAACCCCAGCTGGGAAAGCGCTGGGGAACGAGCCACTCTGGGGAGGAATGGGAGGAAAGGAGGTTATTTGAAGACACAAATCTGCTGAATCCCAGGCTTCATGAGCTCTGCTGCTTGTCAGAAGAACTTGTTTTCTTTGTTTAACTGTTCTTAAACTTCAATGTGGTATGAATGGCATATACTATAGTGTACAAGAGGAGAGCATCTATCTATCTACCTACCTACCTAAACTCAATCATTCATAGCACTCCTTTCACCAGTAAATCTTTTGCGTGTTTAAATACTCAACTTCAACATATAATATATACTGCTCCATAGTTCACCATAATATATTCCAATTAATATACATTTATATGTATATATAAAGTTTCTCATTAAAATAACAATTAAAAGTGCACATATTGAGCATGCACAGTCAGAGCTGCGCTAAACAGCCCAGTATTTCAAATAAATACAATATTTAATTTTATCAAAATACCATACAGCATGGTAACCATTTACAATTATTGCTCTGGTAAAAGTGTTATCAAAGAGCACTTGTTGACTTGTTATATAACACCTTATTAATATCCCAGGATATTTAAACTACAGCCTATATGGGTAAAGAACCTGGAATTACTCAAAATATTCAAAATTCCCATTGCTTCTAATAGTAACATAAAATATTTCTGCTACCTGTCATACTGTATTGTCAGTACTTCATTTTTTTGTGTATGTCTCCTTTTCTATTGCAAACAAACATCTACTGATGTCATGTGATCCTCATAAATGACTGGTGCAAATGAAACATTCTAAGAAATTTTACCACACTAACAAAAATCAGCTGACTTCTATATAGACTGACCATAACTAAAAATGTTCAGCATTGGCTTCAGCTTTAACAACACGTATAGTAATTTAGTGTAATTCATTTCCAGGATTTCAAGTTCTCAGACACACAGTTTTTGACCCTTCCCAAATCTGACCAAACTAAACAAATACATTCGCGAATAAAATATAAATGTCAACTAAAATGAACATACAACAGTGAGAAGATGAAATAAATACAAAGATTGCACAAGACAGTCAGGTGTAAACACTTCAATTTTCCAAATGACATCCTTGAAGAGGTTGTAGCATCTGAAATACAGATTCAATGGCTGCTTTGAGGCAGTTTTGTCATCGGTGAGCTTTTCTGTAATGCTGTTATTTCATCTTCTTTATACATTGTCAAGATTTGATCTTCCAGAGCTGAAAATGTTAGAGCAGTAAATCAACATCATTTCTCATCTCATTTTTCTGTTTACCAGAACTGCAATACCACTTTTTTTTCTTTTGCTGCATATTCTATGATACATAAAGTTTACATTCATTTACTTCAAATAGGAAAAAAAGGAGTAGCCATCAGCAAACTCAATGGGCTTTGTGCTACAAGCTTGTGGAAACTAACATGCCTCATAACCTGAATCTAGAAACAGTTTTCAGAGTTTGTAGCTCAGAGGGTGCCAGAGAGTAGGACCTAACAAGACAGTCCTTCAGCCATGACAAAACGACACTGTTTAAGAGTGGTCATGGCAATACTCTACCTACTGTAATACTTCACTGCAATGCAAGACAAGAATCACTTGCATCCCTTAAGGAGCTACAAAGTCAACAGCGAGGAATTCAAGAGAGAAATCAGATATGAAGAAAAGTTAAATAGGCTCTTGTACTTATGGGTATAAATGTCTTTGCATTTATATCTAAGAATTCTTGGTAATTGCGTGTGCTAAATGAAGTTAGAAAGCCATGAAAATGGGGGAAAAAAAAAAAAAAGAAAAATGTTAAAAGGGCTACTTAGAGAAAGGTATCACTACTCTTCTGATGTAGCTTAAATTTCATAATCATTTTCAAACACCACCTATTTTAGTTGATGATGTTAAAAATTCATTAGGCTACAATGTATGACCCATCATAACATTCTGAACACCATGGTGAAAAAAAAAGCATGCTTATCAAGTAGTTACCTTTAGATTAAAACCAAGCAAATCACTGATGACACCAGAAACAGCTGACAGGATGACTACTTGGGTGATATTATAAAGCAGTGGATTCATGGTAAGTCCATATAATCTAAAGGGACTGTCCAGTTCCTAGTAATGCAAAACAATTACATAGTTAAAAGAAAAAATTTTTCATATACATACTGAGCAATATTACATAGTTTAGGAAGTCTTCCAAGTTACAGCAGAGTAAAACATTCTCCTGTCTATATATAAAAAACAATATGCAAGAAAATACCCATCACACTGACTGCTGATTGATGGTGTCTAAATAAGCCTTTCAAAAAAATGGAGGCTACCTATCTAGAGCATCTCCCAATTTGTTCATGGAGCCAGGAAACAGAGTGCTAGTTTTCCTGGCACCAGGATGCCATCATTTTAGAATTCCTTATGATTTTCCAGAAATCACTTTCAGTATAAAAAGCGCTGACAGACAGCAGAATGACAAAAAACAAGAAAACAAAGATTACCTCAGTAAGGTGACCTGAGGAAGGTTACCTCACTACTATGAAAAATTAACAAAACTGTCTTTCCTAATTCAATTCTTCTCTCTTTCTGCTAATTTTGAGAACAAGTAGTGATGAACATAACCATAAAATCAAGATAAATGAAAAAAACCCAAACCTAATAACCACTTACACTGCCAAGTTTTTTTTTTATTATTATTGGAATGATCAGAAATTAGCCAATATCAATCTGCATCAAAACCTCAACAAAGGCTATTTCACCAATCTTCAATTACTGGTGTGTGAACAAAGACACCCAAAGTTTTCTGGACTAGAAATATGTCAAATAATGGAAGAAAAGAAGTTTTTTAGAATGTAAGAGTAGGTTATATAAAGTATAACAACTATCATTGCTTTGGTCATTTATATTTTCTAGCTTTAAAATAATCTTTCATCCCTCTCCTGCTTTACATCCAGGGCCTTGAACAAGATCTTATAAAACCTTTTCTTTAATAAAGAAGAATTTCAAAGCTCAGTCTTCTTTCAAAAGAGGTGAAATAAGATTCAACAACCTTTTAGCTTAGATGCAGTGTGGTATAAAACTCTGCTGCAAATAGGAAAGGTATAAAATACACAATTCTGAGAAAAATGGCAGAGAAATTCTTTAAGGAAAAAGTTTTAAAATTTTGGATTTGTCTTCCAGATTTTGGGAGTAAGAGAACAGTAGGATTCTTCAACATAATATTGTCTTCAGTAAAAGCTTAAGGATCAAAAACATCCAAACCCATTTTGGTGTGGTGTGTTTTTTTTGTTGTTGTTGTTTTTTTTGTTTCTTTGTGGGTGTTTTTGTGTTTGGGTTTGTTTTTTTTTTTTAAACAACAACTCCATTTTGCTAATGGGTATGAAATATTTAATTGCATTGATCGCTGACTACCAAAAATTAATTTAAAGCTCATCCTAGGTGGCTTAGAAATCCCATCTCACTTTTGGGCACATTCTCACAGTAAGCAATTGATGGCCTGGTTCTGAGATTTGTGTCACAAAAGAAGAGTCCCCGGTTGGAAAGGCCCTGTCAGCTGGTACATGAACATTTTTTTTTGAAAACACTAAGAATGATAGGCTTACATTAATCAGATCAAGGGTTGATCAACCTTCTGACACCAACACCAGCTACTTCTCACCCTAACTACCTTCTCATAGCATACACACGTTTCAACTCATGAGATACCCTGAATCTGTTGTACTTTGTCTAGTCTACTTATCCCATCGCTCCTTAAATCCAGGTAACTTTTCCACATCCACAGAGTCCTTTTACCAACAGTTGAACAAGTCTGCTACCTGATGCACAGAGACTACTTCCTCTTTGTTCCAAAACCTAAAAGATTTGTGGTCCCTTATTCCAAGATATACAGTCCATAACTGACCTAGCCAGGCTCTCCAAATCCCTGTACCATAACTCTCACCTTAAATGGTTGCTTTCTCAGCTTTGAGTTCTTGCTGACTATGTTGGTCTCTCATGGAAAGTACTGCATACTTTTTTTTTGAGTTTAAGGGGATCATACAGAGTTAAAAGTGTGATGGTAGGAAGACCAAGTCAGCTGACCGGAAGAAATAGTCCATTATCTACACCTAGCTGGCTAGATTAAGCAGAGGTTAAGCTTAATTTTAAGAACTGCTTGTTCGCATACAGGAATCGATGGGGTGTGAATAAAACAGCACGGCCTTAAGCAGCACTGTATGCAAAACACACCAATTGTTTCCTGACTGCAGAGTGGAAGTATAGGGTCAATGAAAGATACAGTTTATGTTTACTGGATGATAATACAGCCAGTTGCTGATGGGGAACCCTGCACATGTCATCAGTATCAGTTGTGCTATACTCAACCATGGTCGGAGGACATGCATGAATTGAAGAAAGTTTGTCTAGCTTCAGCTTTCAGTCTTTGAATCTTATTATAAATTATGCCATTATGATAAAGTTGTTAAAGAAATACTGCTGATTTGTTACGCTTTGATTCAGAAGCAAGGCAATGGCAGATTTTGATTTCTCCTTCAGGGAATCAACTTCTTAATTTAGTCAAATACAGAATGATCATGTAAAAAGTTCCTCAGGAATTAGTGGCAAATGTAAAATATTTTCTAAATTAAAATCAGTTTATTCAACCACAGAAGCACTGAAACACCATGCCAAGAGAACCTGGGAGGCAAGTCATGAATTTGTTTTCTGTAGTGTCAGGACTGGCTTCCTCTTTGAAAGCCCAAGTTAGTCAATTGTAAATTATATACTGTTAATTTAGTGTAAAAACACACAAGGAATGCTAGATCTAATTCATTTTATTTGTTCATAAAAGCCAAACCTAAAATAAAAAAAGTTTTCAAGTGTTCAATTTATCACCCTTATTTGGCATTTGGGTAACCCTTACGTAAGTTTTAGGTTAGGGAAATACTAAGTCTGAAGGAGAATGGGGCACTTCCAGAAAAAGAATTTAGCTCCCAGAAAACTGAAAGAACAACACAGCTTGCTTCCCAAATTATGACAGATCTATGAGTTTGAAAGAACAGAAGAACTCAGAGGCAATTTAGGATCAAATCTGTCTTCCTGATAACCTCAAGCACTGTTTTGTTAACAATAATAAAAACAAGTTTAAAAAAGCCGTAAGCCTGTCCATGCTCCAGCTCCAGATGGATGAATGTAAGATTATTTTTCTTCTGCAGAATTCTAGAAATGGAAAGTAATAAATGGTCTTTCACTGTGAAGGCATATCTTTTACCTACCAAATACAGTCAGCTTGCAAACAGGATAATATTCCATAAGCAAAAGCACTTTTTTACTATTCAGGAAAATTCCATGAAAAAATAGCCAAATAGTTCAAGGACACAGGTCACTTGTATATCTAAATTACATTAACTGAAATACCTATCATTAATTCATTTTTAAATGGACCTATGTAACAATTTCTCTCTGTCTTCCAAAAGGATTACTCTATTACACTTAGTAAAGGAGACATCAAGTATAATCTAGTCTTAATTTGAAAAAAAGAATTATTTTTGGTAGAAGAATACAAATCCTCCAGCAGCTTATTACCAGAAACAGGTATCAACACTCAAGAGAACAAAATTGCGTCGGTTATTTCCCAATTAATTTCACAACTTGTTGTATATAATAATTTGTAACCCACAATGATGACAACATAAAAAACTGTAGCATCACTGTGAAAGAGTTACAGAGCAGATTTAAACCAAAGCATGCTGTACTGCCTGAAGAAGTAACACAAATGACTCATTAAGCAATCTATTCTGCTTCTTGGTTACATATATTAATACTATTTTAGCTCTTACCTTCAATAACTTAGTAGCAAGTTTTAAAACATTGTTCACTAGTGTCAGTTCCTCCTTCTTATTAGGCTTCTTCTCCATTTTCAAGTACAAGTTTATCTGAATAATAAAAAAAAATATGAGTAGCATCACTTACTCAGAGTCCAAGGGAATTCAGTTGGAAATATTTAATAACAGAATGAAGTGATTACTCAACAGCCATATGACAGAAAAGCAATGACATTTCTGCAAGCAAGAAACTTTTTTCTTCCCTTGTTTATATTTAAGAACAAATACTGTCTCCGTACCATAGGAAAATACAAAGTTCGATGATTTAACAAAATATATTAGACTTTATTATAGAAACAACTTTAAAGTTTAGTGTAATCTACGAGTTAGGCAAGAAGAATGATCACATATGTAAGGTTTGAATAATTACTTTTTTCTCCTTCAGTAATTGCCTGAGGTTTATACTAGTATGCAGACTTTACAAGGCTTAACATCCCCAAAACTATTGAATAGACTGAAATGCTAAAACATAATTCTGTTCAGTGCAATTTCTTTTAAAAGATTTTAGAATAACTGAGCACCTTGAATGCAGAAAATCTATCTTCCCAGAGCCCTGAAATATTTGAAAAATTATTAAACTCTTCATTGCTGTAGGAGAAAAGTATATTGAACATTTCAAAACTTCTAAAATCCAGACTTTTTTAGGTCATTGTTTCTGAGAAAGATTAGTTAAGAATACAAATTAGCTCTCTTTTGGTCTTCTAGCAATTTGGAAACATCAACTTTCAGTCGCAAATGCATGGGTTGGTTTTCCTTTTTTGTTGAGTAACAAAAGCAAATCAAAGGAAAAATATCTTGGAAAGACATGAACTTTTCATTTTAAAACTATGACCTTCAACAAAAGAAAGGATGAAAAATTTAACAATATACTGAAGTAGTCCAGATGACAGAAGCTCTTACCAAGCTACACAAGTAAACCTACAGAAAGCAAATGATGCTATATGATGCTATAATATATTAAACCACCTTGTAGTAAGGTGGCTATTGAAATAAGGTCCACAGACATCTAAACGAAGTAACTAAATATTAGCAGATCTCACTAAAAAGGTCACTTCAAGTTTCTTATACAAGTTATAAATCAAAAACTATGATATATCCAAGCCATATCAATTTAATTTCAAAGTAAATGATGCTTTTAGAGGCAAAGAGATTCCAGTCTTTAAATATAAAATTACTTATTTCAACAATTCAAGTTTTTACAAACAGGAATAAATTAAGACTAAATACTCTATTTAGCAACTGTAAAACAGGTAGGTAGTAAACCTACCATGAAGGTTCAAATCTCTTTTAACAGTTAATGTGATTTCATTAATTTATGAAAAAATAAAAATCAACATTCAAAAATGAACTTCAAATCAGAAAAGGAGTTTGAATTTGGATATGCGCAGCTATCTACCATTCATAGGCTGAGAATTAAAACTCACACTGCAACTTTGATCAGACTATATGTTGCTTTTTACTCAACAAGGAAGTGAGGCACTTCATATACAAGACCAATTAAAAACACTTTCAGAAGGACTTGAAAAATTACAGGCAAACAACATACAGTCAAAAAAAACCCTGATGTAAAACAATTGATCATGAAATTCATAGGTTGAATATAAAGCACACTGACATGGCTGGAACCCTGCCGACAGAAAGCAGAATTTGCAATTTCATCTGTCTGTGAAGCATTTAATTTGAATCTGGGGGTTGAGGCTTGTTTATCCTTTGGATTTTTGTTGTTGTACTTTCTGCTTGTTTCAAAGGTCCATTTTCTCCTCAGTAAACCTAATAGTACTAGATATTTATAAACACTGATACAAACCCCTCTCAGCCTTCTCTTCTGCGGGCTAAAAAGCCCAAGGTCACAGAATCACACAGGATCACACAAATGCTTCAAAAAGGCCACCAAGTCCAACCATTATCTAACTCTACCAGGGCCACTACTACACAAGACTCAAGAACACTGTAAACATGCTGTGGCATCCACCTAGTATATGAAATGAGTTCTGCCCAGGGTGACATATATCCTTTTTATTTTCTGAGGAACAACTGTGAATTATATTTTGGGTTTCATTTCATAAAGCTCTTGGATGTTTTTGAGGGAAATGTTGGATAAGTTGGATTCAAAGCAAAGCTAAGTGTCTGATGATGTAGTACTTTCTGAATTTATCTTTTTTAAAGGTCTGGGGACAACAGAGAGGGTGATTCTTTCAGTGTCCATGTTGGCTTAAAATGTTCTGACACTGACTTTCATGAAAAGCATAGCATAGAAACCTATGAAAGCAAAACAAAGGCTTAACATTCTGTGTGTTATCTCTCTCACCTTGCTCTCCGCATTTTTTTCCAATCTTTTTCATAAACATTCCCCTCCATTTTCATTCCAGAAACTGAGGATGTAAAATTGACTGAGTCATTAGGCTAGTTGTACTCTGAGAGTCAACAGAACAATACTCTCTGGGCTTAGGAACCCTGAGAAGTTGCACTCTGTCCCAAAACACAGAGTTCAGGACAAAGTAAATGGATGCTCTGTCTTCTCAATGTCTAGCCTCATTTGTGTGTAACCACTGGGGTCTGGAGAGCCTGTCTTATGAGGAGTGGCTGAGTGAGCTGGGTTTGTTTAGTGTGGAGAAGAGGAGACTGAGGGGAGACCTTACTGCTCTCTACAACTACCTGAAAGGAGGTTGTAGTGAGGTGCCGGTCTCTTCTCACACGGAACTAGAGATAGGGTGAGAGGTAATGGTCTTAAGTTGTACCAGGGGAGGTTTAGATTAGACACTAGGAAAAATATCTATACTGGAAGAGTCGTTAGGCATTGGAAGAGACTGCTCAGGGAGGTGCTGGAATCACCATCCCTGGAGGTGTTAAAAAACAAAAAGTGTACATGTGGCACTTCAGGACACATTTTAGTAGTTATGATAACACTAGGTAGACAGGTGGACTGGATGATCTTGGACCTCTTTTCCAACCTTAATGATTCTGTAGCAATGAATGAATTCTCATTGAGTGAAATATATAAGCAGTCTTTCCTATCTTTGGTCCTAAGTTTCATGTTCTGACTTCAGGAGACTCAGTTTGCTGATGACATGTAAGTGGGAGGATTGGCTGATAACACCTGAAGGCTGTGTGGCCATTCAGCAAGATTTAGACAGACTGGAGAGCTGGGCAAAGAGGAACCAAATGAGGCTTAACAAGAGCAAATACAGAGTCCTGCACCTGGGAAGGAACAATGAAATGCACCAGTTAGGAGGCAATCTGCTAGAGGTGATTAAGGGACTGGAACACATGCCTTATGAGGAAAGGTTAAGAGACCTGGGACTTTGTAGTCTGGAGAAGACAGATGGGATCTAATTAATGTGTATAAATATATGAGGGCTGGGTGTCAAGAAGAAAGGGGCAACCTCTTTTTACTTGTGCATTGTGATAGGACAAGGGGCAATGGATCCAAGCTACAGTACAGAAGTTCCACCTCAATATGAGGAAGAACGTCTTTACTGTAAGAGTTGTAGAGCATTGGAATAGACTCCCCAGAGAGGTTGTGGAGTCTCCTCCTCTGGAGACTTTCAAGACCTGTCTGGATGCATTTCTGCATGATCTGCTCTAGTTTTGTCCTGCTCTGGCAGGGGTGTTGGATTGATCTTGGGAGGTTCCTTCCAACCGCTAACATTCTGTGATACTCTGAGTTTGGAAGATATTATTCAACATGAATGTGTTTCCTATAGGAAAGCTGTAAAGATTTCTTGAACTGCCTATTTAGCTTGTCCTGAGTGCTGTGGTTTATATCAGTGTGAAACCTCGCAGAGCAGAAAGAGATTGCCTCTTACCTAACACCAACTGAACATGTTTAGTTTGGAAAACTGTCAACAGTGGCAGATGGAGCAGAGAGGGAAGTCTGCAGTAGAAACACCACCTAGGACATTTCTGAGAAGAAACGTACATAGACCGAAAGCCAAGCCTGATAGATGACAAAGAAAAAGTTTCCAGGGAGGCTAGAGGAGACTACATGTAATCCACACAACCTAGCAGTCAAAATTATTGGACTGGAAACAGTGATCCACTTTGTGGAGGGTTTGTTTTCAAATCTCTTACTCTCCCATCCAATGCTTTGATATTTCAGGTTTCTTTTTCCTGTTTAAAAGCTACTTTTTATGTTTATGTTTTGTTAGATCTTTAATTATATCAAATAACATAGAATGATATCTCTAAGCCTACTACTCACTTATATTGGGATATGACCATCTCAATGTTCTATTCAGCTTTTAAACAGTCACACACTTCTCACAAAGACTGAATTTCAGATTGTGAAATGTTGTTTCACTATACCATAATTAACTCCCTAATCCAGGCTATTCTAATACATCTAAAATACATGCCTGAGACTTACCAGGTGAATGACTGACTTAGACAGAAAAATAGGTCTGTAGAAATTCTCACCTGTTCAGTAAGTAATATTGAGGTATTGCTGTATTTTTTACTGGTTTCAGATCCAAGAGTAACAAATCTTAGGAGAAAAAGAGTTAGTGAAATACACCAAATTACAAGTTCCCAATTGTAGTGACAATCAAGGAAGATCTCATGCATGTGAAGCAGCTGAAAACAAAAGAGGAAAATAATAATCAAATAATTCAAAGTAATTGTTGCTAAATTACATAACAACATAAGAAAATAATTATGAATCTCCCCAAGTCCAAGAAAAATATCACACTAGTAAGTATATGGATTATTTTTTAGGCATAGAAGATTTTTGAATCATATTTAAAATCAACAATGTCAAAGATATGAGGTTTGAGAAAAGATGTGCTCTGAAAGGCTCAGTCAGAATTTAGACAGATTTTTTGTTCATATCCCTAAAGCAAGAGAAAAAAACCCACACACTCTGAGACAATTTTAAACTCCTGTTCAGACTTGCAAAGATACTATACGGGCTAAACAACAAAATATACCCTCAAATGTACTGAATTATATAGAAAATTGAATCCAAGCAGAGTAACAACTAAATTATGCTCTTATTAAAATCTTTAGTTAGCTACCAGGAAAACACATTAGCATTAACTAGGGAAGAAAGTGGAAAAAAAGTACAACCAGAAGACATTCAGAAAATTCCCTGTATTCTGAAGCAGAAGCTCAAGGAAAAATCTTAAGCTACAAAAAGTCTTTAAACATAGATTTGCTTACTAAAAAATATTCCACTAGAGGGCAGGCTAATATAGCCAACGACCTTGCTCCTCACAAAAATCATCGACCAAGGTCAATCTCAACTGTTTTTGCAAATGTTTTGATGTTAGAAAAACCCTCTATGATCCAAAACAATGAAAATGAAAGAGAACAGAGATTTAAAAAATAATACTATCATGTTAGGAACTATGCTATCAATAAATTTCTTTAGCTCCTACAGAATAATATTCTGAAGTAGATAAAATGAACAATATAAAATGAAGCTTAATCTTCCAAAGAGCTGGAATAGCTGTTACTATTTTTCACTGTGTCCTTTTAACTGGAATCACCATGGAAAAGGCCGTCAGAGTTATTTTGAAAACTATTTAAATCATGGCTGTTTCTATATATAAAGTAATATTTCCTCACCTGTGCACAACAGATAAACACAACTGAAATAGTCAGTAGGAAGGCAGATGAAACTATTACATCAACTGAGCGTTGAGGACCTCGACGCTGAAAGTAAAGGATATGCATATATGTGAGTGAAAACCTATCCAATCAGAGCTGACATTTACCTTATTGAGGCAGCTCCAAACCTTGAACATATGTTTCATCATGGCTCACAAGTTGGCAATCTATCTTCCAAATAACTACAGATTCTAACAATATTGCTACATTTGAATATCCCTAAAGTCATGTGAGATTAATTCGGATGCAAGCATTTCAAAATAACTATGAGAGAAGAAAATATTCAGCACTTGTTCGGTCAGCTCTTCCATGATGCAACTTTCACCGAGGCAGCATTCCCAGCCATAAATTCAATAGGGCACTAGGCTTTAACCCCAAGTGTCAAATCAATGCTAACAAAGGATTTTTGGACACCAGACTGCAGCAGGATATCAAGATATGATTTCAAATGGTTGGTATTTTCCAATACTTTCCTTTTTTTGACACACAAAAATTGCAACTGTAAGTCACTGTCCCATTGTGGTAGGTGCAATAATGTGATTCTCTCCCCCAAAACAAGAAGGATAACTGGGGAACAAACACACTTGTCTTGATTTGTGCAACCTCACTGCTTTCAACCATTTCACTGTATCAGTAAGCAAGAAAAAAAAATGTTTCTACCTGAGCTTTGCCTTGATTTTTAATTAAAGAATTAAAACATCCTGTGCTGCACTGAGACACGTACAACTTGCAACAGACGTGCTACTAATTGTATCAATGTGAGAAGAATGAGCGTTGTACATATGCAAGGTATAACCTTGGAACTTGGAGAAAGAGATAGGAAGCTTAACTACTGAAAAAAAAGAAAAAAGTGCAAATTAGTACTACAGGTATACGTGCACTGCTTCTACACTGAGACAGAGTGTTTTGCCTGTGCAGCACTTGAGATGTGTACGTACCTCAGCTCACATCTTCACAGGTGGACACATATACAGACAGGCAATACACAAGTGTACTTTGGATAAATGTTATGCTAGTATATGCCAGCAGCACCACTGCAAGAAGGCAGCTCTTCTCCTTAGCTGCCTGTCTTCCTTCCTTTCCCTGTGCTAGCACAGGCATTACAGAGCTGTGCAGTGAACCAAGTAAAGCTACAAAAGGACATGAAAATTACTGTTCTTGAGGGATTATTTTTCAGTTGGGTCAGTTCCCTATACACCTGCCTCTGACCACTGACTACTTTTTTCTTAGCCACATAATTATATGGATGTTTCTGGTGGCATAAGAAAAGGTAGAATACATAGACAGGGTTGTGAGGGAAGAATGCAAGATACCTTCTCCACAGGGTACCCTAATGCTGTTTTTAAAGCATCAAAACTATATTCAATTGTCCAAGTGATATTATCCTCCTGTCCTGTCCTGTCCTGTCCAACAACACATTACAGCCTACATGGAAAAAAGATACAAGGCTCTCAAATACAAAGTTTAAAGGATACCTCTTTTTTACAACTCCCCAACAGATACTTCCACAACACAAAGGGTGTTGTAAATCAATCACATCACCTCCTCTCAAAATGATGCATCTTTTGAATTTCAGATTGTGCTTTATGTTAAAAAAAAATTCCTGCTTATAGCTCCCACTTTCCACGCTCCCTAGTCTCAACACTAACTTCTTTATGTTTTCATAATCCTTTACCTACTTCTAAAATATATGGATAGCAGATTTCATCTAAATTTTCTTACTTGCTGTTGGAAAGAAGCACAGATGCAAACAAGGGGATTATCACCACTAAAAAGAGATGTCAGGTGCTCTTTCTTCAGGTGCTTCTATAGAAAGTAATAGGGGAAAAACCTAGCTTCGTCTCAGTTGCATTACCTAATGCAGAGATAAAAATGGAAAAAAACTTGGGGGCGGGAGGGTGAGGGGAAGAAAAACCAAAAAAACAACCCTGGGTGAAATAATATGGATCCTTTCCCACAGTATCCAAAACACTCTGACTTGAAAAGAGCATTAGAGATATATGGAGATTAAACAAATATGAGCTGAACATACAATAGAGGGATTGGAATGTCTTACAGATAATACTTGGGCACAATTTCTAGCTTCACCTGGCACATATACACTCACTGCACAAATAAGCACATAAATTGTCTTTTTTCATAAATTCCTTCTGTGTTAAAGACACTGACTGGTGGGGCTCTTACAATAAGGTATTGCCTGTGTTATACTACAGACAGGCATTATTATCCAACGTATCCACCTGAGACACTTTTCTGCTAGCACTACTAAGAAAACTCCAACTCTGAACACACTTATGCTTTACTTCCAGGTAAAAACTAGACTTTGCTTTGTCAGAGTCTGGCTGCCTGCAGACACTGCTGGCCCAGAGTCACTAAATTAATTAAGTGCACAGGAGGAAACACTCAGACTACACCACCAACCTTCCATCAACAGTATGGGAGATATTTTATATTAAAGTTGTAGCAAAAATATGCATTAGTTTACCTTTAGATAGGACCTGAGAGAAAGCCACATTTTTATATTCTGTACTTTCTTCAAGCGGAAGTGAGGAACCTCTGATTTTCTTGCTCTTCTGGCAGATGTTAGATGACCAAAAAGTTTGGCAAAAAGTAGCCTCTGCAGAGAAGAAAAATAAAATTACTCTAACCGATTTTCAAGGGCAATAAAAAGAAAATGGAGAAAAGGCTTCACTTAATACATCGAAGTAATGTACGGTGTATCAGTGTAAATTAAAATATGTCGATATAGTGCAAAAACAACAGTAGTGTGTTGTTGAAAAGATACAGTAAAAAGTTTTAAAAGTCATCATATTTTAATGATAAACAAAATTTAGCTACACTTTCATTTCCTTTTTTCAAATTTCAGACAACAGAACTGATATGCTTTCAAAATTTGTGAGGAAAGCATACCTGCTAATCATTTGCATTAGAAAATGCCTGTATCACAGAAGCTCCCTCCAACAGGCATGATTATTAGGAGCAGGTTAAATTCTAATATATTGTATTAAATCACAAATTCTGGCTATAATGTGAGGAAAAAAAAGTAGATTATTTTTTTTCTTTTCCAGACCAGTATCTATACTCTACAGCTAGTAAGCGATACTGAAACGCTCTCAGAAGTTTAAATTGCAATAGCAAGCAATAAATTGACTGGTGTATTACTTCAGACAGCACCTCAACACTCTCTGGCTACAGGACTGATCTAACAGCAAAGCAGGCGGGGCTCTTGGCTACGGTCTGGACAGAACTGTTTTGAATTAATGAGTGAATGAAACACATGGATGGTAGAACAAACTGGAAATTATGGAGTTCTTTTATTGAAACTCCTTCTCCTTAGGGAAAACCGGGAACATGACTAAGAGCTGCTAACCTTAGGAAAACTGGGACATGACTAAGAGCTGCCTGTCAATATACTGATCCAGAAATTTGAAAGAAAAGATTAAGAAGTTTTCCTTCAGAGATGCTCTCCAGGAAAAAAGGTTTTGCTACAGAGATTCAATCCATTGCAACCGAGTCATCTCCTAAACTGTAAGGCAACTGAAGCACTTGTCATCATTCAGCTATGAATCACAGTCTGATAAAGAAAACAAGTTTAAAATATCCACAAAATCAAACAAATGCAAACATAAAACCTTTGTTTGCTTTGGATTAAGCCTCTTGGTTTGCCATTTGTACCTGTTTATACGTCCTCTCTGCTACACACAGCAGAAAGAAGAAAATCCACACTAGAGACACACGGACCACAAAACTTATAACCACCATTGAAAGAACCAGAATGTCTCCATTTGATCCAAATGCAGTCATAAAAAGTTCAGTGGCGGGATGCGCAGCTAGTTGTTCCAAATCTTTAGCTTGGGACAGTCGAAAGACAAATGGCATTAAACCCAAGATTAAAGATATAACGTTTCCAAAAATCTGATAACCAATTCCTGGTATATAGCTGTTCACCTAAAACCAAAAGAAAACAAGGTATATTTTTTATTCTGGCATCAATTTGGAATTAAGTCAGTAAATAAATTATTAATGTTACTGTCTTGGTATCGCAAAGAACACTTTACAACCTGATAAGTCATACGAAACCTTCAAACAAACATATTCACAATTTACTTCTAAGAAAAGGAAGTCCTCAAAAAGCACTTAATGCACAGGACACAAATATGACAAATCATTTAAAAACTCATTAAAAATTAATGATTCAAAAAAACAAACATAAACCATCAACACTGAATTAGCAAAGTGCACCAACCAGAATGTGTTGCTTACATCCTGTACTTTTTTCCTTTATGTGTTTTGCTCGTAGGCTGCATGACTTTAAAGGAATATAAGTGTTCATAGTGCAGACAGAACTGGAGTTCTACTGTGCTGGCTATAGCTTAAGTTTACTTCTGCTGTGGACTGCACCCAAAACCATATCATCTATGAGTCAGGTACAAGATCTGAACTAAGTTTGTGAATGCATTGGTTCTTAACAAGTTAGAGATGGTGTCAGTTTGTCAGAATTAGTGATAGTTTTCTTAAGCTTTGATAGGATTTTATGTTCAACTCTACAAAATGCCTAAATTGTATATATTGAAAAAAGACGACAACATCAATTTCCAACTTTTTCCAACTGTTTCCTGAAGAAGTGTACTAGGAAAAAGAAGGGAGGTCTCGTAAAACATCCCATTTAGCCTCTCAGATGTTTGTTTCCTAAAAAGGAAAGCTTTCTTTCCCAATCTTAACTTTAGCATCCAAATACTCAGATCTATATTACTAATCCAAAATATTGGTCATTGGAATCAAGGAGATTAATAACAATATTCACAGTGGGTATCACTTTGGAACAATAAACCAGAGGTTGGCCTAACAATGCAAACACAATTTCTTGGCCCAACACTTAGGATCTAGTAGCTCTTTTACCTGTTAAAACAAATAAATCAGAGTGATGTAAGCCAGGAAACAATATCATCATAACAGATTTTTTTTAAAAAAAATCAATACAAACCAAAACAAACAAAAAAACAAACATAAACCAAATTTATTTTTGGTAGTGCTTATGACTCCTAAATACAACATATTTGTATAAAGTAAAAATAATACAAAGAATACTCACTCTGTTCATTATCATACCACTGATTTCAAGCACAGACATGTCTGCTTTCTTGCAGTCATTACCCTCCCATACAATTGCACTTATTTTTTCTAGTCCTGGATTTAAATTGTGGATCCAAGGCAAATGACTCTGGGAAAGATAAGGAATATATTCCATCAGAGGTAAAAATCTACTGTTGTGTCAACGTCCATTTGTCAGTAATATGCTGACAAAAAATGCTTTAGACTAACATGGATACTGTTATACAGCATTTACTGCTACTATATATTAACTACATTCCTCAAAATCACCCATTTTTTTCCAGAAATAGCTAGGAAAATACTTCATTTAGTATTGTCTTAAGTTATTGGGGTTGAGGATTAATTGTCTGCTTCTTTGCTCAAATATATCATAAAAGAGAGAGGTATGAAAACAAATGTCTACTTATAACCCATCTTTAATTTTGCCACATGTTTTATGCAGTATTTTATTTTTCTGATTATTATTTGTTCTCCTAACATTCTGACAACTCAGGTTAAGCCTAAGGCCAACAATTATTTTTTTTCTTTATATCCATACTTGATATGGATAAAGGCCCTATGCTAACTGTATATGGCAAGACTCAGAGTAGTAGGAGTTTAATCAACACATGTTGTTCCAAGAGCCAAGTAACTCCAGCCTCAGTTTCTGGAAGCATCTCTGACTGAGGCATCTTTACTCTAAAAACAGAGCCAAGTGAGGACTGAAGGATGCAGCAAAATATTGAGGCAACAGGTTCTGCTGCAGCCACTTCTTGACTACCCTCAGCCCTGTCTCACTCCTCTCCTATTCAAGTGATTAAAATTAGTCTCAACTCTGCCTAGTACGATTAGTCTCAACCTAGTACTATGTGCATTGAACTACTGGAAGAGGGGGGTGCTCAGAGGGAGACAAGGGGAGGGGCATGAATTATTTTTAAAATTTAATTTTTAGTTGCTTAAAAGTAAAGCTTTTTATTTTATTACTTGCTTTATCAGTATTTATCTGAAACCTTTGTATTCTGCTAAGCACCAAGTATCTCCCCTTTTTTTGCCATTGGATGAAAAACTGTGATTTATAAAACAAAGCAATTATTTTTTGCAGAACTTTCTTAATCACATATTTCAAAGGTCTCCCTCTAGAGGGAGTATCAACACCAGGAGCTGAAACTCAAAAATCCACAATTTACAATAAAACAGAAGAATACTGAACTCCAGAAAACCAAAGCCAATGTATATATTGCAATTCAAGTCCCTGTTTTAAGTGTTCTGTTTTAATGTTTGTATGGAATGTAAGCAAGAACAACAGAAAATAACAGAATGGCTTGGGCAAGAAGGGACCTCCACAGGTCATCCAGTCTGAACCCCCTGCAGTGAGCAGGAACAGCCTTAACTAGATCAGGTTACTCAGAGCCTCCTCAAGACTCATGCTGAATGTCTCCAGGGACAGGGCCTCAACTACCTCCTTGGGCAACCTGTTCCAGTGGTTCCACCACCCTCATGGTAAAGAACTTGTTTCTAACATCCAATCTAAATATACTCTTCTCTAGTTTAAAACCATTGCACCTCATCCTGTCATGACAGGCCTTTGTAAACAGGCCCTTTCCTGCCTTCTTATAGGTCCCCTTCAGGTACTGGAAGGCTGACATAAGGACTCCCCAGAGCCTTCTCCTCTCCAGGCTGAGAAACCCCAGCTCCCTCAGCCTGTCCTTGTAGGAGAGGTGTTCCAGCCCTCTGATCATTTTCATTGCCCTCTGCTTGACCTGTTCCATCAGGTCCATGTCCTCCTGTGCTAAGGACTCCAGAACTGTATGCACTACTCCAGGTGAAGTCTGACCAGAGAAAAGTGGCAGAATCACTTCTCTTCATCTGCTGGCCACACTTCTTTTGATGCATCCCAGGATGCAACTGGCCTTCTGGGCTGCAAGATCATGTCCAGCTTCTTGTCCGCCAGCACCCCCTAGTCCTTTTCTGCAGGGCTGCTTTCTATCACCACATCCCCCAATCTGTACTGATAATGAGGAGTGCTCCAGCCCAGGTGTAGGATCCTGCAGTTGGTCTTGTTGAACCTCAATAACAAGAATATATAATCAAAGAAGCAAGGATGGCATGGAATCCATATTGCCATCTCTTTCTGGCTTTTGGGGGTGTTTTGGGGTTTGGGTTTTGTTTGGTTTTCATTTTTGGTTGTGTTTGGTTTTGGGAGAGAGGCTTTATAATCAACAAATACATATATTTCAATTCTGGTTATGAGTGAAAATGCTGTCTCTAAATTCTTTTCCTTGGTTGGCAGTAACACCATCTCTTGCATACCATCTCTTGCATGCCATCCCTTACTACTGATGATGCACTACAAATACATATGACACATTTACCCAGAATGCTTCACATTCTCCCTATCCCTTTTCTTAATAGTTCAAATTAGCAATGCAATTTACATGCAATTTAAAGATAAGACTTGTACTACAAATATGATTTGCACTATGACATCTGGATGGATTTTATCAAGACTAATACTTGGGTTTTAATGATTAAGTATTAACAACATATTCTGTCCAACATTAATCCAAGGCAGGCTGCAATTGACGTGCTGGACAACAAACATTAACGTTTTCAGAAATCACTGCCTATATGTTGCTACAGAATAGCATTAAAGAAGGGAAATAAAATTATTAGCTTTAAGGTAAAACCAACAATATTACATATAAATAGAATTTAGACATATATAATACATTGTAGCATCATATAGACACAATACATATACACATATATAACTTTAGATACTATGCACATAATCCGTTTACTTTTTTATATATATAAGAAGACAGAAATATGTCTCATAATTGCTCATAAAAAAAGTTATTCCACTAGAGAAAACCAAAGCAAAACACAAACCCCATCTGCCACAGAGGAAACTTCGATAAATCATAGAATCATAGTATGTTAGGGGTTGGAAGGGACCTAGAAAGATCATCCAGTCCACACCCCCCCCGCCAGAGCAGGATCACCTAGATCAAGTCACGCAGGAAATCAGTACTTTTCCTGAACTAGATTCTGCAGGCTACTTCAGTATATTGTCATATCCTATTCATTTGATAAATAATGACTGAGTAGGAGACACAAAATCTTCCTTGTTTTAATTCTGTCAAATTGCTTTGGCTTTGTTATTTTCACTGAACAAAGATCTCTTTCTCACAGGCCTCCCGATAGACAATAAAGCAATACTAAATACTGAACTCCTGTATACCATAAATAAATCAAAACTGGTGGATACCAACCTGATGAAATGGGTCATCTCTGTATTCTTTCTTCATACATGGATTCACTTGAGGGCTTTCCACATCTGTCTCGCTGGTACAGGAGGAATGGCACTCTGCACAGTGTAAGAGGTCCTCCCACAGTACATCTTCAGTTTCTGATTCTGGTCTTGCACTCTCAGAATCTTGTCTGGAGCTTGAACACCGAGAACTGCAGCTAGTACCTGATTTAGGAATGTCCTGAAATTAAAATATGCATTGGAATTAATTCAGGTTTTTTATTTTACACTTTTTCCTGACATAAAGTTCAAATTAGTGAATTTGTGTTTATCTGTTTCTTATGTTCCAGTCTATTATCCTTCTCATCAGAAGGCGCTACATTTTTATTGGAGGAGTGTCTAAGAGGCTGCACATTTTTAGGTACAGTACAAACAAATAATAGTTCACAGTCCCTGCTTTGTTGGGGAGAGAGTGTCACATAATGAAGATTCAAATCATATTAACATCGAAATAACTACTTTACAGATTTTTTAGAACTCTTCAATTTTTACTTTTACAGCATTGATCAAGCCACAGTACCCAAATAGGTCTCAAACTTCTGATTTATAAGCTATAAATTAAGCCTCTTTTAAAACACTTTACAGCTTTATTATTTAAATGAAAATGTGAAAGCCAAGTGAAGCTTAAAACCATATTCACCGGACTGAAATTGTGGAACAATGTGACTGAGAACAAGAAAATCATCATTCACAAAGTATTTTAATTTAGTTTGACATTTTGATTTTCTTCCTTGAGTTGTTTGAGCTACTTACTAACTTCTCCATGCACTAATGAATGCTTTCTCTATAAAGATCAAGGCCCTGGTGGAAGAAGATATTTCTAGTCACCCAACACCTGAGGCACTCAAACAGCCTGTCAAGCAAGCAGTGTGGACACAATTTAACCAGTTTTAAAAGAAAGTTCCTGAAGTACATTTCTAAACATAAGAGTCTGTAATAAAAGAGGAACTGAGTCTCAAGAGTCCCCTACAAATCACACTTCCCCACTGTTCATACTGACACACCTTCTCAAAGACAGTGAGCTTGTTTGAAGACGGTTATGCACCAGGTATAGAGAGGAAAAATAAGCAAGAGTGAATACAGCTAATGCTAGCTATGTGTGCTATCTACATGGTCATACATATAATTTTAATTACTTTAAATAAACAGTTCTTGAGAAACAATGTTGTCTTCAGAATTCATTTCCTGAAAGACCGATAGTGGTCTTAAAAGCAACACCATCCTGTTCATCAGCATCCTCTGGCAATTTCCATTCCCTCTTAACACAAGATTTATTAATTTCTACTAGTTTTTCTTGAGAGCATACACAATTTTTTACATTGAAAAAAATAATCATGCTATGTTTCAGCAGACCTAGTAATTTAGCATGATTTCTAATGCACTACTATCCGAAGAAATGTTCTTTGTTCATCCTGAAGATCATGCTTAGTGTCCTTTAAGTAAGCATTTTTGTAAAAAACTATGTAGAAAAATTTTATTCTGAACTCTTTCCCTTTTTTTTTACAAAGTGAGAGATAACATCAAGGCAGAAAGAGTCTGAACTATTTTTTTTTTTTCTCTTTAACAAAATGTATTATTTATAGAAGACAATCATTACTGGGTATCACTGAATCTTGAAGTTAATAAAGGAAGAACAATAAAAAAGCTTGTTTAAGCAACAATTAAGCTGATAAACAAGAAAATAAAGGAAAATGTAGGACAGAAGTCAAGAATATGTCCGCTGACTTCACTTTTTTTTTTTTTAATACAAAGAAAGCTTTCACAGATTTGAAAACTATTGTTTCATTTCCTTTTTAATTGTAATGTGGGAGGTGAGTTGGTAACAACCAAGAAAGGCTTCCTCTTTCATGGCATCAGTCAGATCAGTAAACAGGGAACAAGTGTAAAATATTTTTTACAAAGCTACATGCAGAGCAAATTTAGTCTCTTCATTTTCTGAAGATAGCTACACAGTCTTCTTTAGCTCTGCAGCACTCTGTGCAAGAGAAAATGTATTTAAGCTAAACAAAAATTGACTGTAATCATGTCTTTATTTCCTTTTGTCAAGTACTACCAGCTGCACAAGTATGCAGCCAAGGGACATCTTCTATAAAATCAAACAGTTCCCAGTTATCAACTGGTTCAGCTACCCTAAACCAAACCCACAGAAGGCATTAAAGACTGAAATCAATTAGCCTTCTGGGTCTTTTTCACCTAAGTCTGTGAGAAATAAATGAAAGAATAGAAGATTATCTAGTAACACTTTTATGCAAAGCATCAACTTCAAGGCTTTGCAGTTGTTATTGGAGAAAGCAGTATCTGAACCCTTCTAAGAGATTTTTCTTACAACAAGCAGAAAGCTTAGTCATGAGGCTCTACCTATTAAACTCACACGTAAGTGGACTTCTGTCAGAGATGAAATTACTCTTTACACTCTTTTCTCAAAGTCCAAGGGCAAAAATGGCAAAACAGCCTTTAAAAAATAATGTTCAATATATCTGTTAAGTTGTATATGACTAGCAAAAAAAGATAATAATTTATTTTAAACTATAAATAAATAAATAAACCAAAGTAACGTATCTCTTTCAATGTCTGAGTTCCTATGATACCTTTC
Source organism: Chloroceryle aenea (assembly GCA_013399075.1). Taxonomy (NCBI): domain Eukaryota; kingdom Metazoa; phylum Chordata; class Aves; order Coraciiformes; family Cerylidae; genus Chloroceryle; species Chloroceryle aenea. The sequence continues at coordinate 852,385 of VWZY01009603.1, forward strand.
TTGGTAATATGGAATCTGTGAATTCTCCTCTTCTAAGCTATAATGCCACCAAGTCTTATAACATTTCAGTATTTTATGTATTAACAATTTTGTCAAGATTTCATGACAATGTTTTAAATGACTGTTTCAATAAACATGAGAGAATGAAAAAGGAGGTAGAGTCCAGACTTCCCCACATGAAAGCTAGTGAATCCAAAACACTAACTAAAGGGAGGCAAACAGCAGCATGAGCATGATGAAAATTTGCATGTTGCCAGTTACTACTGCTTCTGCAACAAATCAAGTTTCCATGGGAGATAGTGGGTGTCAAAAGACAGCACAGCATTTACCATAACCTGATGCATGTTCTATAGAATGCATTTTAGGCTTCTTGAAATAAATTGAAAAATAGAATGAAGCTCAAACCAACTGAATAAAACCCTCTAAATTTCAGAGCACTGTAATTAACAACAAAAAAAACCCCAAAGACAACAACAAGTAGTCCTCTGTCCCCCCACTAACAATGCTTCCAAATAACAGATTCCTAAAATCCAATATAAGAGAAAAAAGTTTTGAAGGAAACAGATTTGTTCACTAAATACACAAGTTTTAACAATTTACAGAAAATAAGCAATGGAAAAGAACATACCTCCAGAGTGTAGTGTTTCTTATAGTGGTGAGATTTCCTGTTTCGAATCGTACCATCACTAGAAGTGCGTTCTACGTTGCGACGTAAAGAATATCCAGTTTCAGGCCCTTCCTCACTAGAAACTTCATCTGACAAATTTGTCACAGTCCTGTGAATAACCTAGTACAAGAAATACTGTATTACTAAAACACTCATTCTTACTAAGTCTCATTCACAGCTACTGAAATCAGATTTCTTTTACCACGTTATTATCTATGCTCAGTTAAATAAGATATTAATTCATTTCCAATTGTCAAAATTAAGTGGTACAGCATGAATACCATCTCATCTATTCTATCAAAATAAAACCTTAAAACTCCTTAAAATTAGTTTTTCTTTAAAATCTCTGATTTGTTGAATTTAATCTAGAATGTAAAACCCTTGGAACTGATAAAGAAAACTGAACCTCAGTTGCTATCACTGCTGAGAAAGCACCTCCTCACAGAGCAACATAGTGAAGTATTTGCCCTGAAATGAACCTTCATCACGTTCATTCTGACTTCATCGTATCAATCTTTAAGGGACTGTTAAATAATTTGGCTATGAAATCCAAAAGGAATGCCTGTTTTTAATAAAAATGTGTCCTTGTAGGCAGTAGAATAACCTTTCCCTTTGCGATTATAATGGAAAACCCCTTGCTGATTGATCACTGATGGTAAATACTGGTGAGACAGAGTCAAATGTAAGAGCTGTAATGGCAGTCTATAAACGTTCAAATGCCAATTGACAAGAGAGACGGGAAAAAACCCACACTTTGGAAAAGCTCTGCCATAGAACAGTAAGATGAAAACAGGATATCCAGGAGATAACTAGACCCATCCAAATTAAGAGGTCTGCTTTCTTTCATGACACTAGCTACACTCCCCACTCATTCCTCTTTCTCAATATAGAGTCCTGCCTGCTTCACTTAGAGGGAAATGGTGCCTTCCTCATCTTCAGAATCACCTCAAAATTACTAATTGTCAGTAATCCAAAATTTGTTCCATTTTAGCATAGAAAAAGATCTCTGCCCACAGATAAAAGACAGTGTGCAAATTTGTGCATTGAAATACAGAATGGCAAAGACTCTTTAGATGTTAGTAAAGGATCCTGCTACAAAAGAAAGCATAGGAATATAAGGATGAAATAAGAGGACTTAACATAAATTTTGGCCCCAAGACTCTAAGGCTAATTTTATTTTATAAAAATTTTAAAAGACAAGGTAGATAAGAATGCATCAAAAGCATCATAGAAGTACACCTCATATCATCTGATAAATGAATAAATGCACTGAAAGTAGCAAATCATGCTTACTTTGTGATGACTGTGATTGTTGAAGGCATCTCTCACTGTTGCAGTGCTCCACCCTGACTCTTCTGGCTTAATCACTTCACATCTACGTTCCTGGGCCTGCACACATTCTTCACTGCTTTTACCTGTCTTTTTCCCTTCAAGGGACACGTAGCCATTATCAGTCTCAGTCGATTTATCTATTGAGTTCTTTGCTTTCTTAGATCTACATTTGAAACAAATACATATATTAAATTAATTATTCTTTCTTTTTTTTTTTCCTAGTCTAAATCCTGCTTATGCCTCTCAACACGTTTTAGTTTTACTAAGATGACCACAAACTATTAACATGAACATTTGATGCAATACTTGTAAATATTTATCACCTAAATTATGACTGTTATCCTTTCTTAAAATTTTTACAGCAGAAACTGTCATTGTTCGAAAAATTCTACCATTAAATACCAAAAGAAGAGAAAAGGAAATCCATATTTTAAAACTAAAGCAGCAACTTTAGCAATAGAACCACAAGCCTCAAATATAAAAGAGATACTTCTCTATCTTAACAAAACAAGGAGGTATGCTAAAAGTTTCTTTAAGCATCATTATTTGAAAGTCAGCATTCAATTTCCTGAAGCTGCAAACAAACATGCTGTTTAGTACTCTCTACACAGATACTTCTTGTTGTTTTAAATACCTTTAGTTTAGAGTTGTCAATAAGCAGCGTGTGATTTACCCATTTCCATATTATCCAGTAAAACTCCTGGCAACGTATTTCAGTATCTCTTACAAACACACTAATTAAGCCTGTTTTCGAATCACAAAATAAGTTTGAATTATGCTTCAGTATTATTATTGTTAACACCACTAAAAATGATGAAGAGTCTTCTGTAATGTTCTCTAGATATTCAAGGTTCTTATCTAGTTAACAGATGTACCAGCAAGAATATCTAATGCCATAAAAAGCAAATTTTTGGATGATTACACTTTCAAATTAGAAAGTGCAAAGGAATGAAAAGGAATAGAAACTTGCTACCTTTTTGACAAAGACAACTGTAAGTCTTCACTTAAGTTTCTGTATTCTCAAAGTAAATGACATAAAAAAAAAATCTGAAAAGCAATTCATATCTTGTCTTTATTAGATTTTGTTTGGTAGATTCCAAGAATACTTGTGGGGGGGAAAAAAAAGTATTATATATCAAATTTCCAGATTTTTTTTATTTTTAATAAAAGTAGAACACTGGACATAGGTCATAAAACTGGCAAGAATCTGTTCAATAATCTTGTGCTTCTATGAGGGATTATGCATTGGCTTTCTCTTTAAGGAGCAAGGCATTCTGTGAGAGCTTGGATTACAGAGCAGAAGATTAAATTGCTCTTTAATAGGTACATCAAACTAATCAGGTGAACTGTGATAGTTGCTTCACACTCCTCCCAGGATAAACTACTCCACATACAAAGGGGAAACCCAAATACAAAAAAAAACCCAACTCGCTATGGAGAGCTGGGTAAAATGGAAAAATCCAAAAAGGAACAATTCATCTGGTGGAATGCAGGTGAAATAATGAAAAGAAGATAAAATGCTACTAAGGTAGTTCCACCCCCTTTCTTATCTTTAATCTCATTCCACCTTCCCTCACCCTCTTCCCAGAAAAAAAACCACAACAAAACATTGTGGGTTGTTTTTTTTTTTTCTTTAAATCAAAATAACTACTGCACCACTTCCATTGTAGGAAGCTCTTGAAGGAAGCTACAGAACTCACCTACTAATCAAAGGTTCTCAGTCAATTTTATTTCTAAATGAGTACAAAAATGCAGGAACACTTTCTGTCATTATAATACCTTTGCATGGAATAATTATTATTATAAGCTTACAAAGGTAAAGAGACAGCAAAATGCTTTACCATGTGTTTTGCGGTGGAGAAGCAGTCAGTAAGCCTCCTGTTCATAGATTACCAATGTTCTAGCTCATAGAGTTTTAACTTTCTAAGTCATTAAGAAGATCATCTCAAAAATTATTGAGGCTTTGGACAAAAAGGTCAAGCTATCAATAGTGAACATGTTAAGACTTCATTTCTGTGCTATTTCATAATGTCACTGTTTACCTAAGTTAATGAAGATAAGACAACTGAAGGAAGAGAAAGTTTAATTGTTCCAAGGAACAATTTGCTGTTCCACTTTTGGAATAAAGCAAATATCAGCCTTTCAGTGGCAACTCATTCTAAACAGTAAATTTTAGTAAGTGCAGTTGTGAGCACTAAGGAAGTAGCACTAATAATAAATCATCTGCAATGACCAGGAACCCAGAGAGGCCAATTTTTAATGCACTAAATATACTTTCAGTACTCGTTAAAAATTTCTTGTTAACAGAACAAAAGGGAATGTGGTTCTCACCATATCCAGGCATCCATCCAGTCAGACTTACTCTACAAGTTACTAAATTGTATGAGTGGAATAAGAGGACAACTCCTCCAAGTTGGATTTAACAAGTTTTTATACATTTCACATGTAAGATGAAATCTGCTAGGAATAAGCAGCCTCAAACAGTTGAATAGGAGTAGATAAAGGAGAAAGGACTGTATGTATGTATTTATCATTTGTTCAGATAGGGCTTCACTACTAAAGCAAACATGTTTAAGTGCTAAGACTGCAAGACAAATGCTAATCTGATATCAACTAATGCTCACTTTTAAACAAAAACAGGTAACTTGACTAAAGTCTTTCACTTGTTTCTAACATAGAAACCAAAGCTATTTGTTTGTAAAATCCCTAAATTTAAGTGTAAGCCTTAAGCTCTTAAATTTAGGCTTTCATGCACTACATGCCTGAACTGTGACACTGTGTTAAAACGAAAAAAACAAACCACAACTAAACAAGCAAACAAACAAAACCAAAAACAACCACACACACACCCCCCCAAAAAAAAAAAAAAAAAAAAAAAAAACAAAACAAAAAAACAAAAAAAAAACAACAAAAAAAACAAACCNCCAACAACAAATCCAAACCAAAGGGGGAAAAAACACCCACAACCCAAAAAACCCCACCAAACATGAACAATACCTCCATAGATGACAGAAATGTAGTTTTCTGGAATTACTATATATACATATAATTAATCAACTTTTAAAATTTCAGGCTAAATTATAAGTATTTAAGAGCAAGACAGGACAACACCATGAATAAATCAAAGTCTTAAAAAGCCTGAATATATGCTGTAGCTAATTTAAGAATGAGTTTCAGCCTTATTCATGTGTTAGCTAAAGAAAATACTAAGATTTTTCAAGTTTCTGGAAAACTGTAGATTTTCACTGTCAAGTATTCTATTCCTGTGTATTTTCATTTGGGTTGGTCAAAAAAACTCTCCTCCCCATTCATGCTGCAAAACTTCAGAAGTTAAAACCATAAGATTTCCATAACTGGAGTAAGGACTCAGATCGAGAGCAAAGTTCCAAATCAGCACTGTATTCATAATAAATTAGTTATTTGGATACTGCCTTCCTTTCCAGTGAAATGAATAATCAGTATTTAGAATTATATTTTCTTAGTCAGACAGAGTTCTGCCATTCTAAAGGGTATTTATTGAACACACAGTTCCACATTACCCATGACCTGAGTGTAGACAAATGGGGCTTGCCATAAACCAAAGAACATGATTTCTGACGTTAATTTTGAAACCATGTTTTTTAAAACCTATATTTAAAACCCCAGAAAATGATACCTCAAAATTTAATATGTAGAAACACTTTTGTAAATAAACCCTAATGATACATTCAAATATGTTTATGGAAAGAGCTTCAAAATATGTCTAAAGAAACAGGACAGATATCACTGCACAGCTTCTTCCTTTCACTGAGGTTTTGCAAGACTTTCTTCAGCAACATTACCAAGCAAAGTAGTCAATGTACTTCATGTCAGGCTCCTGCTTACTGATTCCCAGTCCCACTCTGCCATCCCAACTGTGTGGACAAAACTGTTTGCATTACCATAACAAAACCAAAACAAACCAAACAATAATAATAATAAAAATTTTTTAAAAACCCCCAACCAACATGAAGAAACTGATCTGCATGAACTCCTGGGAAAAACAAACAAACAAACAAAACAAGTGTTTTTTTTATCTAGATGGGTTTCTGACATGGTTTGTACAGCTCCAGACATACAAACAACTGTGCCTCTGCAATCAAAGAGGTAAAAAAATGACTACAGGCTACTTAAATCATTTTCAGTCATTCTGTGCACTTCACCCTGGGAAGATACTGACGTATCAGTCATTACTGAGGCTTAACATCTCTATATACACACACTACCTCTCATTAAATGGTTTAAACAAGTCCTTAGAGCAAGTCCAACACAGCCCTTCTCAACTAAAAATACTCTGAGCCCAATATGAGGGAAAAAAATGAATTTTCCAACACTCTTCTTATTGCAGATCAGAATCTTCAACAAAGCAAAAGCATTCAAAAGTTTACAAGATTACACTCCAAACGTACAAAAAGTAATGCATACAAACCCAAAGAACAGCACTTTGTCAAAGCTAGCTTAATCTGCACAGGAAAAAAGTCAAATGACTCATCTTGCAATATTTTAAAACATTTTTAAAATTTCTCCAGAGTTTCAACTAGATATTCCCAGAATGTAACATAAGATAAACTATACCAGCGGTTAAGAGCACATATCACAAGTATGACAGACATGTTAGTGTTGCCATATTTAAGATGCAGCATGCACAACAAAACATCAATGTAATAACTTGCAGTATCCCTTTTCTCAAATTATGAGCATATTTCCTCTTGTTAATAAATGCTGATACAGGACGCTCACAATGTTGCGTGTATATCATGTCTTGAACACAGACTGCTACAGAATGTTTTTGTAAAAAAAGCTTTAATTGCTCAGAGCACTGCATTAGCAGATTGATCATTTGCAAAACAGCTTAGGAATGTAACAGGGTTAGATGTTTCTTCCAATTGCTAGCAAATGTATCTTCACTGTTCATTTATAAAGCAAAGGCTGTGCCTGTTTGAGTCCCGAAGGCTTTTCCTTCAGAAAAATGGAATGATTTAATGACACTGCTAGAGTTCAGCAAGCATTCTTTCAAGAGTAATAGGCAGCTAATGTAATAACGTAAAATTAAAGAGCTGAATTTTCTCATTGGATTCAAATTGAGAAACTCGAGTTGGTTAGTTCCTGATAGCCCACACAAGAATACTCCTACATCAAAACATAATTTAACTAAAAGTTAATTCAATGTCTTTTAAAAATTATTGCATCAGCATTTGCAAGTCAAAAAAACAAAACATTTGTACATATTCAAATACTGAGATGGGTTTACTATTAAGAATGAAAACTAGATCAACAAAAGTTTAATAATTACATAAATGTTTACTTATTTAGAAAAGGGATAGTGCATCTCTAACACATATGTAGCCTTGAATAAATACAAACCCTGATAAAAAGAAAGCAGCATGCCAGATATCTCTGAAGACAGCGCCAATACTGCAAGAGGTGCTTGTACCGTAGCTCTGCACTGTTCCCTCTTGTGTGTTATCTGTGGTACTAGAGCCATCTCCTTCCCTATGTACTTCCAAATGTGCTGCTTTCCTTAATTTCCTTCATCAGAAGAGATTAAAATTGGAAGGTAGCTTTATAAGTGCAATCTACTAGTTCTATTATGTGTTCAGCAGTTTATGCATGCAAAACCAAGCAAGATTTCAAAGTATTTTCCTAAAGCTTTATCACATCAATTTAATTCACTCTATTTAATAAAAGTAAGCATAACATTTATTATTGTAACACTTAAATACAAAATACATTTAATCTCATCATCAGAGGCTTAGACCTGCAGAACTTACTACTGCAGGCTTTCCCATATTAATGGGAAAATTCACTAAAGCAAACCAAACTCAGTGAAGTGCTGGAAGACTTAAGTTCTACGCTTCCAATAGCATCTCCTTTAACATAATTTTCCCATTGAGAAATCACATCAGTATTGCACAGAGTTCTAAAACGTAATTTGTAGTAATAAAAATACTGTCACTCCATCACTATTCAGATACAAACTGCTTTGAGGCAAAATGTCAGATTCAATGCATTAAAATTCAAATAAAACAATGAATAAATTAGTCAATGCATGAGTTAAAAAGCATCAATTAAGCACCCATTTTAAAGTTTCAGATAAAAACAGAGCACCAGTTTCTTACCCCTACATTTTTGCATGCATGTTCTTTAGAACAGTTGATCAATCCTAAATGATAAGTACTTTAACACAGACTATACCTTCTTCTTTTGCCCCCTGTGCTGGGGGGTGGCTTAGGAGTTCGTGTTGAAACAATCTGACAATGCACAGTTCCAAGTAGCAACATTAGCCATATTGGACCAATTACTTCAGTCAGAGGTATATTATGTGGGCTTTGGGCTGCATAGAATAACACTACAGCAGCAACTGGAAAAGAAAGGAAAGGAAGTTGAGTTCAATGCTTAAAATGTCTGAAATGGCCAGCTTGTTATTATGGCTTTTGTTAAAAAAAGAAACATCAGATGCAGTCCTCTTCTTGCATTTTAAACCAGCTCATGCAACTCTGAGAGGAATGAATTATAATTGCAATCAAATAGGCAGTAATAAGGATTTAAACAGTTGCCTACTGTCTTAATATCC